>LPNX010959563.1:232064-359891 GCA_001517045.1 Pseudotsuga menziesii
TAGAGTATGTGGGACACACCTAGGGGTTATCTACCACTTACTGCATCTGCATGCATGAGTTTATGTGCCCCAAGGACGAATCTCTACATTTTAGGAGCCCACTATGTGTCACGTCCCCAACCCTTCGACTGGCGAAGAGGACGCGACCATGGCGTTAACCATCTGAGAAACTAGCCCCATGAACATGTGAACTAATAAAAATGCTACAATAGAATGCATTGAAGTTGAACATACACACATGAACATTTATCATGCACAGATGCAATTGTTTATCATGCACAACGGAAGCAACATTCATTCATTCAAGCATTCATTCGACATGTCCATCATAATAATTAACAGTAAATATGATTGCAGAAGTAAAATAGACAAGGTTACTTATCTTATAAAGGACTCGTTCCGCAACCAGCTACGTCGCTGCAACGTTCCACCCAACCATAGGCCAACGTGCTCCTTAATCTCTCAGCAACGCTGCCACCCCTGAGCTGGGCATGATTCTCCAAGGAATAAGGGAACAAGCAGGCTTACACATAGCCAAGGATACACAAAACATAGCCAAGCCAACACAGTTGGGTTTATTAGGCCATCCAGGAGTTGGGAAAGGCTAAATGCTAAGCTGGTGAGCTCATTACAGAGCCAAGAACACCTACACCAGAACTAGCCTGACTTCTAAGACACCCACACACACCCAACACAAGGAATCAGTCCCTTCTCTGCTACATAGTCCCTCGAGCCCTACATTCCCTTCCAGTGCTCTTTAGGGGTTGTGGAGAAGAAAGCCAACCCTCTAGCTCTATCTGTGTGGTTTCTAGCCACTAGGTTTATCAAGCAAACCAAGCCCCCATCCCTGCTCCCTACACAGTCCGAAGACCAACCATTGCACACATGCAATCAATTAGCTGATACAGCTTAAGATAGGGAAGATGACTCCTAACAATCCGCAGCAGCCTCAAGGCGTAACAATAAACACGGCTCACAACATGGGGAAAACTATAGTCCTGAAGCTTATCAGTGAGCATAGCTCACAACAAGGGAAAACAACAGCTCGCCCTTGGGCAACGAAGTCACCAGTAAAACATTCATAAACCACGCTGAGGAAGAGAAAAATACAGATTCCAACCTGTGCGTGACATGAGCAGACTCCTGTTGAAATACTAAGAGGGGGGTGAATCAGTATTTGCCAATTATTAAAAATTTCAATCAATCATAGCAGCTTATCATCAACAATCATGAGAAATAACAAGACACACAGTACACAAGATTTTACGTGGAAACCCAAGTCCTGGGTAAAACCACGGAAGCCTTTTATAATAAAATTTGACCCAGAAATAACTGGGGTTACAAATTTAATACAACTTCTCCAGCTACAACTGGAAGGAGCTACAACCCCTAGGCTTCGTCAGCTACCACTGACAAGCTGCTACAACAGCTCAGCTCATAGACTTGTGAGCCCTTGCACCACCCTACCACCCTGAAGATGGAGGAAATAGATCCTCTGGACCTGTTATACATGTGCCAAAATGCCACTGCTTTTCAACCATCAATCTGTTTTATGATCTGCTTCTTCCACCAATACACTGCTGAATCAAGATGTCAACATGTCTTCTGAGAGACCACATTCTCTGCTGCTGTTATCAGTCAAGTCATCCAAAGAGTCTGCTTATACACTACTTATGTCAATATGTCAAGGTACCTTTTCTGCTCATATTAAGACTTCAAGGATTCTGCTCTAAGCACCTGTCTCTTGAGGTTATCACAGTATGTCACTAGTTAAACAGTCAACTTCAACCTGCTACCTGCATATTCTGCCCAATTTACACATCTGCTGTTATGCCCAGAAGTATGCCAAATCTGTCACTCTGCTACTCATCAAAGTCATTGTTCAGCTAGGGCATCACCACTGTTGTCAAAGGTCACTGCTCACTGCTTTAGACCTTGTGATTGCAAAATCTAAAAGCTGATATGGTCTGTCCAAACTGAGATGACCATGCCCCTTAAAAAATATGTGCCCAGGCTGCCCTGCTTGATCAACTTGAATACATGATCTCTGTTCTTACCTTCTGAAGTGCTGTAGATGAATGGAATTGGACTTGCTGATCAAGAACCAGGACAAGAGTGCTCCTTACCTTCTGATAATCTTCTAGCTTCTAACCTCGGTTCATTGCTTCATATCCACATGTCAGAAATCTGTTGTTCATGCCAACTCTAGGAACTGTTCTAAGCTCATCTTCAACCAACCATATTCCTTCCTTTTATATGATATCTGGGAAATAGATGGATAAAAGAATCAAAGCCTTCCACTCCAATCACTACGAGCTGATGGTTATTTTTGAGTCTGCTCCAAAAAAAAATTCCACGCTGATATCTCAGGACAGCTTCAAGGTTTCACGCTGATATTTTAGGACTAGGGCTCAGTCAACCTAGGACAAAACAAAATAATCCTTCTTTGCTGTCACGAATATTTCCACAAAACGAGCTCGGATATGCTTGATCTAAACTGGGACAGACTTCAATACTTGAGCTTAGATCGTCTTCTTCTACCCTTGATCAGCTCTGAAGGCAAACTTCATATACTCCACACTTCTTACTTAGACTATAGCAGCTTCAAAACTCAGACTATGCAGCTGTAAAAACTCGTAGAGGCTGTGAAAAACTCAGACTGTGGCAGCTCTTTTACTGATCTAAGATATGCTCCTTCGCTCTTGTCTCAATGCTAGATGAAGGTTTTGGATGTCAATTTAATCTTGCTTGAAAAAACCTTTGAAAAATTTGGGCACCCAAGAACAAAGACTCTCATCCTCGAATGTATCTTCTGAATAAGAATGTTGCGGCTATGCTGCTACGCTAAAAACCCAATTCTTTGACTTTAAACTCTGTACCTGCACCTGCAGCTCGTGCTACTCTGTTTTCCCCCGAGGTCAGCAAAATTCTCCCTCCAAAAATGAGTGCTTTGAAGGAGTATGTATATTAGATTTCTTCAAGACTTTGGGGCCGACCTATTATTTTTTTTTTTAAAAACAAATTGAGCCGACTTCATATGGATTTTTAAAATTATTTTGAAATTTTTTATGGCGCCGACCTGCTGTTGAAGTAGCAAGTCTAAATATTTACACCTTTTGTGAATTGCTACTTGGGTTATAAACTCACAGCTAATGATCTTTTATTGAAATGGCAGTTAGGCCCTGGGATAGGTCAGCTGTGTTATGGAATTCCATGCTATGCGGAAGAAGGAGAAATGCGTTAACCCTTCCTTCTCTTGCTATATTATTTTTTATTTATTTATTTATATATCTCTTGACTGATAGAACTGCAATATGAAGAGAAATAATTATGGCATAGGAATGTTTATAATGCAAGAGAGTAGAATAGCATAATATGTGATATTTAATAGTGTAATGTTTTCTCTTTTATTATGCGGATGCTATGAGCTTGGGATGATTACTCATGTGAATGTTATGGTTGCATAACCAAGATATGGTTGAAGACATGATTGGAGATGTCAATTATGCAGTTGCTTGTGATAAGAAACCTTATTATAAAATATAGGACAAGATGCTCGTCAAAGAGGTTGGTGATGGGACCATGTCGAGTTTCCATGGGGTCTCAGCTTATTAGGTAACATCAAAGATGTTAATGGCAACATCAAGTATATCTTCACAAGGGCTCTGAGACTTAACTGTTGGCATCAATGACCAGGCACTGTTGGCATCAATGACAACTTAATTAACAATCTCCCCCTTTGTCATTGATGACAACACTCAGGCTCCCCCTGAGAATAGGCTCCCCCTATCCACAACTTCTCTCCCCCTTTGGCATCAATGGCAAATGGTGTTACCATGAAGTACCACTCCCCCTCAGAACATGCTCTTCCATTACTCTTATCATCAACCTGTCAAATCTAAAACCATTCTTTCCACAAACAACTATTGTTCATGACATTCATCAAGAGATATGCTCATCAAGGAGCCAAGACATTAAGAGTGTTCTTAGATATCACAGGAATCACCCAATCAAACGTTGTATCAGTCATCAAAAGGTTTCTTGTCATCAAATACTCCAGTCGTCACTGTCAAGATTGTCACCTTAATGCACCTAAAGACTTTATCTGTCTGTGTACTCTTCCTTGTGTATACTGCTGCTACTCTCATTTGAACAAAACATGTAAACAATATTGTAACATAGCTGACCAATAAAGTGTTAAGATACCCAGCTTTATTCCAAGCAAAATAGGAGTTGTACAGGGTTTGAATTGACTATTGTTTACAGGATGTTCGCTTAAAAATATTGCACCAGCAGTTCAATAAAGGGTAGCTTGTAGCATACTACGAATACCCTTCTCTTGGTCAGCTTCACCAACAGCAACATATATATATCAGACTCTTTTAAACAACAGATGGCGTGGGTAGAAGAGTGACAGTGTGGTTGTTCTTTGCAGCCTTATTCTTGTTCCCAGGTAGCCAACCTTCAGATATCAGCAATGACAAATAACCACAAACATCAACACCAGGCACATGCTCTCCCAAACACCAGGCACTTCTATGTGAAGAATCAATTTAGTGGGAAGAAGGAATGACCCCCAATTTTTCTCGGAGGAACTCAAATGTCCCTTTAGGAAGTGGCTTGGTGAATATATCTGCTATCTGCTCCTTTTTCTCAATATATTCCAACTTGATGTGCTTTTCTGTGACCTGTTCACGAAGAAAGTGATATTTGATAGGGATGTGCTTTGTCTTGGAGTGCATGACCGGATTCTTGGAGATGTTGATGGCGCTTGTGTTGTCACATAGAATTGGAATCGGCTCATCATATGTTACTTGTAGGTCTTGCAGGTTTTGTTTCATCCAAAGAATTTGAGTACAGCATGCTGCTGCTGCTATATATTATGCTTCTGCTGTTGACAAGGATACTGAGAATTGCTTTTTGCTAGACCATGATACCAAACAGTTTCCTAAGAAAAATGATGCTCCGCTTGTGCTTCTTCTGTCATCCACACATCCTGCCCAATCCGCGTCTGAGTAAGCTAATAAGTCCAACTCATTTCCTTTTGAATACCATAGTCCAAAGTCCATAGTTCCTTTAAGATATCTGAAGATTCTTTTGACTGCAATAACATGAGTTTCCTTCGGAGCTGCTTGAAATCTTGCAACCTGTCCAACAGCTTGCATCACATCTGGCCTTGAAGCTGTCACATACAGTAAGCTTCCAATCATTGACCTGTAAAGTTTTTGATCCACTGCATTTTATTTATTGTCTTTGCTTAACTTGCAGCTAGTAGTCATAGGAGTGCTCACAGGCTTACAATCTTCCATCTTGAACCTCTTCAACATTTCTTTAATGTACTTGGTCTGAGAGATAAAGATGCCTTCTTCACATTGTGATATCTGAAGTCCCAAGAAGAAGGTCAGTTCACCAAGTAGCGACATCTCAAATTCATTTTGCATAACTTTGGCAAATTGTTGGCTCAGAGTATCATCATCACTACCAAAGATAATATCATCAACATACACTTCAACAATAGTTATGTTGTTATGATCAATCTTGATATACATATTGCTGTCTACAGTTCCCCTTTTGAAACCTTGTTTCTGCAAGTAACTGTCCAATATGGAGTACCAAGCTCTAGGAGCTTGCTTTAACCCATATAGGGCCCTTTTTAATCTACACACATAGTCCTTGTTTGCTGATAGTTGGAATCCTTCTAGCTGTTCAATGTAGACTTCTTCTTCTAGTTTGCCATTCAAAAAGGATGATTTGACATCCATTTGATACACTTTGATGTTTTTAGCACAAGCATGGGCCAATATCATTCTTATAGCTTCCATTTTGGCTACTGGAGCAAATGTTTCTTCAAAATCTATCCCTTCGATTTGAGCATATCCTTTGCAAACCAATCTTGCCTTGTTTCTGATTACCTGTCCATCTTCATTCAGCTTATTTCTGAAAATCCATTTTGTGCCAATCACATATTTGTCCTTGGGTCTAGGAACTAGTTCCCATGTTTCATTTTTCTCGATTTGATCAAGTTCTTCTCCCATGGCTTTGACCCAATGTTCATCTACACTAGCTTCCTCAAAGTTACTCGGCTCAACTGTAGATAGTAGTGAGAAATATACTTGTTCTGGTCTTCGGACTTGTTTTCTGGTTTTTATGACGGCATTCTTGTCACCTATAATCAATTCCTGTGGATGATTCTTTTGATACCAATTCTTGGGAGAGTTTTGTTGTTCTTGTTGTTGACCCTGTACTTGTTGATCCTGTGTAACTTTTGGCTGAATTTTTTTCTGTTCTTCTTCTTCTACTTCATCATCATCATCTTCTTCTTCATGATCTTCTGAGTCTTCCTGACATTTTGGCAGGCTCGATTCATCAATCTTTACATTGATGCTTTCCACTATCTTACCTAATCTCTGGTTGTAACACTTGTAGGCCTTTCTTGTGGATGAGTACCCAACAAATATTCCTTCATCTGCACGAGATTTGAATTTTCTAATCTTCTTATCATCTCTTCTGATGTAGCACATGCTTCCGAACACTCTGAAGTGTTGAACATTAGCTGTTCTTCCTTTCCATAGCTCATAAGGAGTTTTATCAGTGTTGCTTCTGAGCAATCCTCTGTTCATAATGTGGACTGCTGTATGCACTGCTTGAGCCCAAAAATTTTCGCTTAGTTTAGCTTCATTCAACATAGTTCTGGCCATTTCTAACACTGATATGTTCTTCCTTTCTGCTACTCCATTCTGCTGAGGTGTTTTGGCAATTGAAAATTGTCTTTTTATACCATTTTCTTCACAGTATTGATAGAATTCATTTGATGTGAATTATTCGCCATTATCGGATCTGAGACACTTGATTCGTTTACCTGTTTCATTTTCAACCTGTTCTTTAAAAATCTTGAAGCATTCAAAGGCTTCCGATTTCTTGTTAAGAAGGCATACCCATGTCATCCTGGAGTAGTCATCAATGAGCAGCATGAAGTATTCTTCACCATTCAATCCTTTATTCTTGGTTGGTCCACATAGATCAGTGTGGACAAGCTCTAACGGTTTTGTAGATGAGTATTCTTTTGTCTTGAAATTGGCTTTCGTAAGTTTCCCATGCTGACAGTGCTTGCAGATAGTGTCAGAAGGCTTTGTAATCCGTGGCATGTTCCTTACAGCTTGCTTCTTGCTGATCTTGACCAGATTATCAAAATGTAAGTGTCCCATTCTTCTATGCCATAACCAATTCTCATCTTCTTTACCTAGGTGACATCTCTCTTCCTTGATCTCGTCCAGAACATATATGTTGTTTGGAGTCCTGGTAGCTGTAGCCACTAACTTTCCTGATCCTTCTTTTCTTATTTTGCAGGACTTTGAGTTGAATGTAAGTTCATGTCCCTGATCACACATCTGGCTGACACTCAACAAATTATGCTTCATACTCTCGACAAACAACACATTTTCTGCTACTGTATCTTTGCCACCAAGATTTACTGTACCTTTTCCAACTACTTTTGCTGATTTGTTATTTCCAAAAGAGACAGATCCTTTATCCTTTTCAAGAAACATGAAAGCACCTTTGTTACCTGTCGTATGCCTAGAACAACCATTGTCAACATACCATTTGTTGCTACCGGTTTGAGCTTGAGCTTGAAGAGCTATCCCACAGTCATGAATATTTAGATTGTTCTTTTGTCTGATCCATACCTTTTGCTGGTCACCCGTTTGATTGCTTGATACTTGTTTAATGCATGTAGAAGGGATTGTCATTCTGCAATTCCTGGTTGTATGCCCGAAGTTGTTTCCTTTCTGGCATTCGACTTCAGAATCCAAAGGAGAAAAACTGTTGTTGTTTCGTTGCCATCTAGAGTTTTCATACCTGTTCCTGTTTTCTGCATATCTTCCTTTTCTACAATTCATCGCTTTATGCCCAAATATTCCGCAAGAGAAGCAATAACCATAAAATGAATGTTCATACCTGGGAATAAATGGTCTTCTTGGAGATGTTTCCCATCTGAAATTCCGATTTTCAACTGGAGTCCATTCTGAGGTTGGTTGTCTAGGTTGAAATGGTCTTCTTAGAGGTGCTGTCAATTTAACATGTTTATTTTCAACTGGAGCTTGTTCAGATTGTTGTTTGGGTACTTCCTGGATGACAGGATTTTTGATAAATTCTGGTTTATCTTCAGCTGTCTTGGAACTTGAACCTTCATCAGATTGTTGATTTTCAACTGGAGCCTGTTCAGATTGTTGTTTGGGTACTTCCTGGATGACAGTATTTTTGATAAATTCTGGTTTATCTTCTTCTGCTTTGTACTTAGCTGTCTTGGAACTTGAACCTTCATCATAATGCTTCTTATAACCAAGACCTGTTCTGTCGAGGTATGGATTTTGATTATTGATGATCTGATCAAGTATCTTGGAACTGTTGTCATAGCCTTGACTCACATTTTTCTTTTGTAGTTGAGTTCTTAGAGTCACTATCTCCCCCATTAGTCTCTCACTTTCATTCATACTTTCTTCTGGTTGTTTTTTGAGATTGTCTTGAATTCTTTTGGCTTCTTCTAATTGAATAGTTAGACTTTGAATGAGTTGGTCTGCTTCTTCATACCTGTTCCTATTTTCTGCATATCTTCCTTTTCTACAATTCATCGCTTTATGCCCAAATATTCCGCAAGAGAAGCAGTAACCATAAAATGAATGTTCATACCTGGGAATAAATGGTCTTGTTGGAGATGTTGCCCATCTGAAATTTCGATTTTCAACTGGAGTCCATTCTGAGGTTGGTTGTCTAGGTTGAAATGGTCTTCTTAGAGGTGCTGTCAATTTAACATGTTGATTTTCAACTGGAGCCTGTTCAGATTGTTGTTTGGGTACTTCCTGGATGACAGGATTTTTGATAAATTCTGGTTTATCTTCTTCTTCTTTGTACTTAGCTGTCTTGGAACTTGAACCTTCATCATAATGCTTCTTATAACCAAGACCTGTTCTGTTGAGGTATGGCTTTTGATTATTGATGATCTGATCAAGTATCTTGGAACTGTTGTCATAGCCTTGACTCACATTTTTCTTTTGTAGTTGAGTTCTTAGAGTCACTATCTCCCCCATTAGTCTCTCACTTTCATTCATACTTTCTTCTAGTTGTTTTCTGAGATTGTCTTGAATTCTTTTGGCTTCTTCTAATTGAATAGTTAGACTTTGAATGAGTTGGTCTGCTTCTTCAAATATCTGAGATCTTTCTCGTAACTCCTGTATCTCCTCTTTAAATAGTTTATTCTTTTTCCTTTCTCTTCTCAGCTCTTTCAAAGCACTTATCAATTCTTCCTCCAGGTCTACTTCACCTTCTGAATCAGATTCTTCTTTGTTTTTGGTGATCTCATCTGACTCTTTTGAATCAACAGCCATGAAGAGTACCCTTTTTGATTCGTTATCACTGCTGCTGTCCGAATCACTATCACTATCTGAGTCACTGTCAGAATCTTCATCTGATGAGTTGGTATTTCTTTTAGAGTAGAGACTTTTCTTCTTTGCAAACCTTCCATTTTTCTTTCCTTTGAAGTTCATGTATTTCGTATGTTTCTTGAAGCTGTCATCACTATCTAAGTCTTTTGCATAGGGACATTTTGAAGCAAAGTGACCTATTTTACCACATGAAAAACACTTAAGAGGTAACTTACCTTTGTACTTACCTGTGCCTCTTTTGAGTTTTCTTACGAAGTTTGCTATCTCCTCATCATCTGAATCATCACTGCAGTTGAAGTTATATGCTGTCTTTGATTTGGATTTTATTTCTGAATTGTCCTTCTTGCCTTGTTTGTCTTTCATTGCTTGCTTGGAGGAAACTTTGAAGGCTGCTTCTTTTCTAGGTGAGTCTTCATCTTCTAATCTCATCTCATAAGCCACAAGTGTTCCATGTAGCCGGTCTACAGTCATAGTACCCAAGTCAGTCCTTTCTTCCAAGGCTGAGATTTTAGGATTAAATATGTTGGGAAGCGTTCTTAGTATCTTTTGAACAACTACTGATTCTTCAACCTTTTCACCCAGGCCTCTGATAGTATTTACAAGTTCATCAATTCGAAGAAAATAGGTTGCAATGTTCTCGTCATCCTTCATCTTTAGATGTTCGAACTGTCCTCTGTAGGTTTGGAGTTTGGATTCTTTGACCTTTTTGTCACCTTCGTAGATGGTCTTGAGCTTGTCCCACATTTCCTTAGCAGAAGTACAATGCATGACCTTGACAAAGACCGATTCATCCAATGCACTTGAAATATGGTTCGTGGCTTTTGAATTCGTATCATAACGAAGTACGTCAGCTGGATCTGTTGGTGGGGGTGTTGGTACTTTATATCCATTTTCAACTATTTGCCATACTTGTACTCCTTGAACCAGCAGAAAATATTTCATTCGTATACTCCAAAAGGTATAGCCGGTCCCATCAAACATGGGTATTCCATTTTTACTGTGCTTGGCAAACTTGCCCATGATTTCCTTCCAGTGATTAGACTATTCTTGAAGTAACCTGCTCTGATACCAATTGTTGAAATACTGAGAGGGGGGTGAATCAGTATTTGCCAATTATTAAAAATTTCAATCAATCATAGCAGATTATCATCAACAATCATGAGAAATAACAAGACACACAGTACACAAGATTTTACGTGGAAACCCAAGTCCTGGGTAAAACCACGGAAGCCTTTTATAATAAAATTTGACCCAGAAATAACTGGGGTTACAAATTTAATACAACTTCTCCAGCTACAACTGGAAGGAGCTACAACCCCTAGGCTTCGTCAGCTGCCACTGACAAGCTGCTACAACAGCTCAGCTCACAGACTTGTGAGCCCTTGCACCACCCTACCACCTTGAAGATGAAGGAAATAGATCCTGTGGACCTGTTATACATGTGCCAAAATGCCACTGCTTTTCAACCATCAATCTGTTTTATGATCTGCTGCTGCCACCAATACACTGCTGAATCAAGATGTCAACAGGTCTTCTGAGAGACCACATTCTCTGCTGCTGTTATCAGTCAAGTCATCCAAAGAGTCTGCTTATACACTGCTTATGTCAATATGTCAAGGTACCTTTTCTGCTCATATTAAGACTTCAAGGATTCTGCTCTAAGCACCTGTCTCTTGAGGTTATCACAGTATGTCACTAGTTAAACAGTCAACTTCAACCTGCTACCTGCATATTCTGCCCAATTTACACATCTGCTGTTATGCCCAGAAGTATGCCAAATCTATCACTCTGCTGCTCATCAAAGTCATTGTTCAGCTAGGGCATCACCACTGTTGTCAAAGGTCACTGCTCACTGCTTTAGACCTTGTGATTGCAAAATCTAAAAGCTGATATGGTCTGTCCAAACTGAGATGACCATGCCCCTTAAAAAATATGTTCCCAGGCTGCCCTGCTTGATCAACTTGAATACATGATCTCTGTTCTTACCTTCTGAAGTGCTGTAGATGAATGGAATTGGACTTACTGATCAAGAACCAGGACAAGAGTGCTCCTTACCTTCTGATAATCTTCTAGCTTCTAACCTCGGTTCATTGCTTCATATCCACATGTCAGAAATCTGTTGTTCATGCCAACTCTAGGAACTGTTCTAAGCTCATCTTCAACCAACCATATTCCTTCCTTTTATATGATATCTGGGAAATAGATGGATAAAAGAATCAAAGCCTTCCACTCCAATCACTACGAGCTGATGGTTATTTTTGAGTTTTCTCCAAAAAAAAATTCCACGCTGATATCTCAGGACAGCTCCAAGGTTTCACGCTGATATTTCAGGACTAGGGCTCAGTCAACCTAGGACAAAACAAAATAATCCTTCTTTGCTGTCATGAATATTTCCACAAAACGAGCTCGGATCTGCTTGATCTAAACTGGGACAGACTTCAATACTTGAGCTCAGATCGTCTTCTTCTACCCTTGATCAGCTCTGAAGGCAAACTTCATATACTCCACACTTCTTACTCAGACTGTAGCAGCTTCAAAACTCAGACTATGCAGCTGTAAAAACTCGTAGAGGTTGTGAAAAATTCAGACTGTGGCAGCTCTTTTACTGATCTCAGATATGCTCCTTCGCTCTTGTCTCAATGCTAGATGAAGGTTTTGGATGTCAATTTAATCTTGCTTGAAAAAACCTTTGAAAAATTTGGGCACCCAAGAACAAAGACTCTCATCCTTGAATGTATCTTCTGAATAAGAATGTTGCGGCTATGCTGCTACGCTAAAAACCCAATTCTTTGACTTTAAACTCTGTACCTGCACCTGCAGCTCGTACTACTCTGTTTTCCCCCGAGGTCAGCAAAATTCTCCCTCCAAAAATGAGTGCTTTGAAGGAGTATGTATATTAGATTTCTTCAAGACTTTGGGGCCGACCTACTATTAATTTTTTTTAAAACAAATTGAGCCGACTTCATATGGATTTTTAAAATTATTTTGAAATTTTTTATGGCGCCGACCTGCTGTTGAAGTAGCAAGTCTAAATATTTACACCTTTTGTGAATTGCTACTTGGGTTATAAACTCACAGCTAGTGATCTTTTATTGAAATGGCAGTTAGGCCCTGGGATAGGTCAGCTGTGTTATGGAATTCCATGCTATGCGGAAGAAGGAGAAATGCGTGAACCCTTCCTTCTCTTGCTATATTATTTTTTATTTATTTATTTATATATCTCTTGACTGATAGAAATGCAATATGAAGAGAAAGAATTATGGCATAGGAATGTTTATAATGCAAGAGAGTAGAATAGCATAATATGTGATATTTAATAGTGTAATGTTTTCTCTTTTATTATGCGGATGCTATGAGCTTGGCATGATTACTCATGTGAATATTATGGTTGCATAACCAAGATATGGTTGAAGACATGGTTGGAGATGTCAATTATGCAGTTGCTTGTGATAAGAAACCTTATTATAAAATATAGGACAAGATGCTCGTCAAAGAGGTTGGTGATGGGACCATGTCGAGTTTCCATGGGGTCTCAGCTTATTAGGTAACATCAAAGATGTTAATGGCAACATCAAGTATATCTTCACAAGGGCTCTGAGACTTAACTGTTGGCATCAATGACAACTTAATTAACAACTCCCATCCCAAAATATAAACATGACGCCAACAATCACCACGTAAGGGAGACTGCAGCAACACAACAAATCGTGGATGAAAACGCACAACTTCCAGCTCGCTGTGTGAGTCCAAAATAGAAGAATACCTATGCGTGAGGACAACGAATAGACAATAGTTCATGCACGAGGATGAACAACTCCCAGCTTGTGCGTGGATGAACAGACTACAGAGAGGACGTGAATTAGAGTGTGTGAGTGATCAGCACAAGCGTGGAGAGGAGAATGTGTCCGCGGGAGTGAAAACAGGTAAATCCTGTGCGTGGAGGTGAATAGACAATCGTGAGGCCTGCGTAGTGGAAAGTGCGTGCAGGTTTCTCTTGCCATTGTGAGGTCAAATGCTGTGGTGGAGTGTGCATGCAGGCCAGGACTGACAGTCCTGCCACCCACTCCCAAAAAACATTAACTGCCATAACTTCTCCAGCTACCAGCAGAATTTCTTAATGAAGGTGGTTGGGTAAGGCAAGGAAAAAAAAGACGCATGGGTATTTTCCCTCATTGGCCAAGGTTTGACATTCCCCCACCCTTATCCTTGTGAAAATCATGCCCCTTCTCAATTTAGTTGCCGCGATCGTAGCTGGTCGGGTTATTTAATTAAAGATGCATATTTACATGAAGATAAACTTAATATGTGCCGCATGGCCTGATGTACCATCGGTGACAAGTTTAAATCCAAAACATAACATAACCGATCAATGGTGGGGCCTTGGCCTTGAGCTCCTCACCATTATCATTACAATATATACATCCTGTACATTTAATGCAACGGGGTCAAAATCGAGGTGTTACATTCCCCTCCCCCTTCAATAGAACTGTCCTCAGTGCCTACAAGATTGAACAAAAAGCTACACGGGCATCGCCTCAGTGTTCCGCAAAATTGAACAAAAATGGATGTGCCAATCGCATGGCATCCTCCAGCTCCCATGTAGCCTCTTCAGATTCGTAGTGCTCCCATTGCACCTTTACCTGCCCTATGGCTTGGTTCCGGAGCATTCTGACCTTCCTGTCGAGGATGCGCATTGGCTCGATTCGGAACTCTCCCTCGGGTTCCACCTGAATCGCATCCCAATTTATCACATGGTTAGGATCATGTACATATCTCTTAAGCAAAGATACATGAAAAACATTATGAGCTCTAGTGCTAGCAGGCAATGCAAGTCTATATGCAACTGGCCCTATTCTTTCAAGCACTTCAACCGGCCCACAATATCTTGGTGACAACTTGGCACAACTTCCAAGCTTCAAGGAACTCTTCCTTGCCCTCACTCTGAGGTAAACATGATCCCCAACATTGAACTCCCTGTTCACTCTATGCTTATTTGCATAGCTTTTCTGTCTGTCATGTGCTACTTTCAGCTTTTGCCTGATCTTTATAACCTCTTGCTCCATTTCCTTGAGCAATTCTGGTCCAAGCACAATCCTGTTCACTAGATTATCCGAAGTCACTGGTGTCCTACACCTTCTTCCATACAAAGCTTCATACGGACTCATCCCCAAGGATGCATGCTGTCCATTGTTATAAGCAAACTCTCCCAAGTGTAAGTAATATTCCCACTTGGTTGGTTTGTCCATTATGTACATGCGAAGCATATCTTCAAGCACCTGATTAACTCTCTCTGTCTGACCATCTGTCTGAGGATTGTATGTAGTGCTGAAGTTTAGCTTTGTACCCAAATCTGCAAACAACCCCTTCCAAAAGTTGGAAGTGAACTTGACATCTCTGTCACATACTATTGCCTTCGGCAATCCATGCAATTTGAATATCTCCTTCATGAAGATCTTTGCAATGTCATCCGTCTGATGTGTAGACTTAACCGGTATAAAATGTGCTGCCTTTGTCAACTTGTCTACCACAACCATGATGGAATCATGTTGTCTCCAAGTCATCGGCAATCCTGTAATAAAATCCATGGAAATAACTTCCCATTTCCATTCTGGAACTGGCAAAGGCTGCAGCAAACTTGCAGGGTGTTGATGCTCAACCTTTACCTATTGACATTTCATACACCTTGAAATGTACTCAGCCATATCCTTTTTCATTCCTGGCCAGAAGTACTGCTTTCTAGCTGTAGCAATTGTCTTTTGATACCCTAGGTGACCAGAATACGGAGCTTGATGGATTTCATCCATAACAACTCTCCTCAAATATGCTACATCAGGAATATAAATTCTACCTTTATAAGTGAGAAGCCCATCTTCTTCCAATTTATATCCCTCATACCTCTTCTCAAGACTTTGCTGCTGCAATTTGTCTTTTACCAGCTCATACAATTCATCTCCAATAGCATGACTAACAACCTGATGCCTCAGATCTGACTGGCAAATACTAAGGGATGCCACATGCATTTCCTGCACCTTCCTACTGAGTGCATCAGCTACCTTATTTTCCTTTCCCTTTATGTGCTTGATTTCAAAATCAAACTCACATAAAAATTCCAGCCATCTTGCTTGCCTAGCATTTAGAGTAGGCTGATCAAACAAATACTTCAGTCCATAATGATCTGTCCTGAGCTCAAATCTTCTACCCATCAAGTAATGCCTCCACGTCTTGAGAGCATGTACTATGGATGCAAGCTTTATATCGTGAGCGGCATAGTTCTTCTCATGCTCCTTCAGCTTTCTTGACTCATAACATATCACGTGGTTGTCTTGCATAAGGACTCCTCCAAGCCCTTGTCCGCATGCATCGGTACACACCACAAAATATTTCTCTGGGTCTGGAATTTTCAATACTGGTGCACTAGTGAGAAGACTCTTCAACTGTTGGAAGCTTTCTTCACACCTCGATGTCCATTCGAACTTCATCCCCTTCTTTTGCAAAGAAGTGATGGCATGTGCAACCCTGGAGAATCCCTTAATGAATCTCCGGTAATATCCTGCAAGTCCCATAAAAGATCTTACATCTGTCATGTTTCTTGGAGTAGGCCAATTCATAATGGCTTCAATCTTCTCAGGGTCCACAGATATACCCTCCTTTGAGATAATGTGACCCAAATACTGAATTCTATCTCTATAGAAGTTACACTTGCTCAGTTTTGCATACAACTAGTGCTCCCTAAGCAATTGCAATGTCAATCTCAAATGATCTTCCTGTTCTTCCTCATTCTTAGAATAAACAAGAATGTCATCAAGGAAAACAAGAACAAACTTGTCCAAATATTTGCTGAAGACACTATTCATAAGGCACATAAATGTAGCTGGTGCATTTGTGAGGCCAAATGGTACCACTACAAACTCATAATGCCCATACCTTGTTCCGAAGGCTGTCTTATGAATGTCTTCATCCTTGATTCTCACCTGATGGTAACCAGACCTCAAGTCAATATTGGAAAATACCTTTGCTCCTCTCATTTGATCAAAGAGGTCATTAATTCTAGGCAACGGATATTTATTCTTCACAGTAACCTTGTTCAATTGTCTGTAATCGATACATAACCTGAGTGTACCATCTTTCTTCTTAACAAACAGAACCGATGCTCCCCAAGGAGACACACTTGGTCGGATATACTTCTTTTCCAACAACTCTTGTAGTTGCATCTTCAATTCTAACATCTCCGGTATACTCATCTTGTAGGGTGCCTTGGACACTGGCGCTGCTCCCGGCACAAGTTCAATAGTGAAATCAATGTCCCTCTTTTGAGGAACCCCTGGAATTTCATCAAGAAACACATCTCTGAATTCTTGTAACACCTGATAGTCCTCCAACCTTGGATTTTCATCTCTTGATGTCTCCAAAATATGGGTTGCATACAACTGGCAACCCTTCCTATAGAACTTCTTTAATTGCATCGCTGAAACCTGCCTCACTGAAATCACCTTTGGAATGCCTTTCACAACTACTAGGTTCCCTTCTTCATTCATGCATTCAAAAGTCTTATTGTAACAATCAAGCTTCACCCTGTGAGCTTCTAACCAATCCATTCCAATGAGAACATCATAGGAACCAAGCGGTAGAACATTCAGATCTACACAAGTGACCAATCCATTCATGACCAATGGACATTTCTCTACCACTTCACTGACCTTTCTCTTAGTTCCAGTGGCTAGCTAAACTAACCAAGACTTCCTATGCTTTACTTTCTTAAAGGCACAAATATCTACTACTCTAGGAGTAATGTAATTGTGCGTAGAACCAGGGTTAATCAAAATAGAAACAGATTGCTCAGCAATCTTACCTGCTACTTCAACCACAATTGACTGGTGATCTTCTTGGCGGTCCTCCAGCGCTGCATAAATCCTAGGGACTTCCCTTGCTACTTGACCCACTGTTTCTGCTTCTTGAATGTTATAGACTGGCCTTGCACTCTCATTCTCGAGTGGACAATTCCTGCGCATGTGGGGTCCTCCACATTTCCAACATTGAAGTGGCCCTCTATTCTGTTGCGGATCCTTAGGCTTTTCTCTTGTCACTCCAACTGGTTTACTCACAGCTTGGGATGGTTGCTTTCGCTGATTCTTGAAGTTAGAAGGTTTAAAACCTTTCTTTCTTTGGTCAAACTTCTCATTCCTCTTGTCCTTCCATGCTTATGGTAATTCGACTTACCTTTACTTTGCTCATAGCAATACTTAGCCTTCCTTATTGCTTCTTCAAGAGTTCTAGGTTCATAAAACTCAATTCTATCTTTGTAAGACTGAGGTAATCCACTCAGAAAATGCTGGACCTTCACTTTTTCATCTCTGATGTACCGGACATACCTCAACAGCTCCAAAAACTTATTTGCATATTCTTCCATGGTCTGCTGTCCCAATCTCAGCTCATGGAACTCCTTAATCTTGTCATCATAATACCTGTTAGAGAGGTATTTCTGCTTGAAATACTTCTTGAACTGTTTCCACTTAAGTCTCCTTTCACTGATCCTCTTTACTTGCTTGAAGTGTTCCCACCAAATGGATGCTCTTCCATTCAGATTGAATATCGCAACTCTTGCCTTCATGTTTCCTGAATAATCGTGCACTTGAAAGTACTTCTTTATTCCAAAAAGCCAAGCTTTAGCCTCTTGTCCAGTCTTTACCTCACCATCAAACGTAGGAGGTTTAGCTTTCTTAAATTCATCCCGAGAGCGATCCCTATGGTGTCTCTTTCTTTTTCTTTTATGGGAAGAAGGACTTGAATCCCCATTGGATTCTTCAGAACTAGACAATCCACTAGGAGTCCTTCTCCTTCTCCTAGTACTGCTCTTACTGCCTTCTGGTCTTGCTGTACCTCGTCCGGAGTCTATCTTTATATTTAAGTCTGTCAAACTTTGCAACATAGCAGCATTCAACTGATGCTGCTCTTCCTGTGCTTTAATCAAGCTTCTCATTGTGGCTGCAACATCTGACGGTGTCTCTTGGAATCTCCTTCCATTAGACTCTATGTCATCATCTCTGTTACGAACATTTTCTCCCATGGCATCTCGTGCATGCTCATAAGAATCTCGAGCATCATACCCGTCATGGGTTCTCATGACTAAACCACCACTTACTTATCAAGCTGCACTACCTGGAATACTTCCCTTGAAAGTGACTATGATTCTGCAAACATGTTAATAACAAAAATGTTAGATGCATAACATTGATATAAACCAGCATTACTTACCTTCTCCTGGAATAATTATAAAATTACAATTTTTCCCAAATCATAGAATTTTCTTCGTCAAGGAATGACTGTCTGAGGGGGACGATGGGGATCAAGGGGGCTTGCCCCCTTGTGGCGCCACTGCAGGGCGGGTCGAGGGCAGCGCCCTCGTTTTTTTTTTTTTTTGTATATCTTTAATTTTTGCGCAATCTGGCGCATAAGATCGCTGCCACTTTCTCATTTTCAGCCCGGAAAATCCACTGTAAAACCACTGAAAATTCCCTTGAAAACAGTTGAATTCTGCTGGAAAATCCCACTTGAAAAACACAAAATTTTCTTTGTGCAGAATCGGCTCCCATTTTACTATTGAATCGGATCTCATTTCAACTATTGACCCGACGTTTCGGCTGTCCAAATCGCTAATTCCTCCGCTATATCGGCGGTTGAAAAAACTAAATTTTTTCGACATACATCGGCTGTCTTTCTCATCGGCTAGCTAGTGTCTTTGGCTTCCGCAACGGCGGCACACCAAACAACTATTTCTTCCGACCGGCGGCTGTTTACTTAGAAAAAATTTTCTAACTTCCTTGCGACATCGACGATCTTTCCACATCGGCAGACTTAGTGATTTATACTTCCGCAACGGCGGCTTATCAGCTTTGATCTTCCTCCGATTGGCAGCCCACTTTGTTTTGGCATGGCCCAATTGGAATCGGCGGTCTTTCTCGTTAGGAGACTTAGTGACTTAGTCTTCCAAAACTGTGGGCGCACGAACACTATCTTCTTCCGATTGGTGAACTTGATTTCGAGCCTTAAACCTTCTTGACGGCATCGGCACTCGGAGGACTTTCCCGTCGGATGCGTAGTTGTTTCGCCATCTGCAACGGCGGACGCTCAATCAACTAAATTCTTCCAATGGTCGCCCAACACTTAGAAATTTCCGCGATTTTCTTCCTGTCGACGACATAATTCCATTGGCATCACCTGATCGACGTCGGCAGTCCTTCCCCGTCAGAAGACTTAGCGGTTTGGACTTCCGCAACGGCAGACGGGAAACCACTAACTCTCCTGCTACATCGGAAGTCTTTTCCTCTAATCCGTTCCGATGATTCGACTGTTCATCACTTAGAATAATTTTTGAATTTTACAGTCACTCAAATTATGATTTCTGCTGGGCATAATGAAATACAACATCTGTCACTGCATCCTTGATGGCTCATGCAGGCCCATGCTGCAACATGAGCTTTGATACCAATAACTGTCACATCCCCAAGCCCCTGACCGGCAAAGAGGACGCAACCATGGCGTTAACCATCCGGGCAACTAGCCCCATGAACATGTGAACTAATAAAAATGCTACAACAAAATGCATTGAAGTTGAACATACGCACATGAACATTTATCATGCATAGATGCAATTGTTTATCATGCATAGCGGAAGCAACATTAATTCATTCAAGAATTCATTCGACATGTCCATCGTAATAATTAATAGTAAATATGATTGCAGAAGTAAAATAGACAAGGTTACTTATCTTATAAAGGACTTGTTTCGCAACCAGCTACGTCGCTGCAACGTTCCACCCAACCATAGGCCAGCGTGCTCCTTAATCTCTCAGCAACGCTGCCACCCCCGAGCTGGGCATGATTCTCCAAGGAAGAAGGGAACAAGCAGGCTTACACATAGCCAAGGATACACAAAACATAGCCAAGCCAACACAGTTGGGTTTATCAGGCCATCCAGGAGTTGGGAAAGGCTAAATGCTAAGCTGGTGAGCTCATTACAGAGCCAAGAACACCTACACCAGAACTAGCCTGACTTATAAGACACCCACACACACCCAACACAAGGAATCAGTCCCTTCTCTGCTACACAGTCCCTCAGGCCCTGCATTCCCTTCCAGTGCTCTTCAGGGGTTGTGGAGAAGAAAGTCAGCCCTCTAGCTCTGTCTGTGTGGTTTCCAGCCACCAGGTTTATCAAGCAAACCAAGCCCCCATCCCTACTCCCTACACAGACCGAAGACCAACCATTGCACACATGCAATCAATCAGCTGATACAGCTTAAGACAGGGAAGATGACTCCAAACAATCCGCAGTAGCCTCAAGGCGTAACAACAAACACGGCTCACAGCATGGGGAAAACTACAGTCCTGAAGCTTATCAGTGAGCATAGCTCACAACAGGGGAAAACAACAGCTCGCCCTTGGGCAAAAAAGTCACCAGTAAAACATTCATAAACCACACTGAGGAAGAGAAAAATACAGATTCCAACCCGTGCGTGACATGAGCAGACTCCCGTCCCAAAATATAAAGATGACCCCAACAATCACCACGTAAGGGAGACCGCAGCAACACAGCAAATCGTGGATGAAAACGCACAACTCCTAGCTCGCTGTGTGAGTCCAAAACAGAAGAATACCTGTGCATGAGGACAATGGACAGACAATAGTTCATGCGCGAGGATGAACAGCTCCCAGCTTGTGCGTGGATGAATAGACTACAGAGAGGACGTGAATTAGAGTGCGTGAGCGTTCAGCACAAGCGTGGAGAGGAGAATGTGTCCGTGGGAGTGAAAACAGGTAAATCCTGTGCGTGGAGGTGAACAGACAATCGTGAGGCCTGCGTAGTGGAGAGTGCGTGTAGGTTTCTCTTGCCATTGTGAGGTCAAACGCTGTGGTGGAGTGTGCGTGTAGACTAGGACTGACAGTCCTGCCACCCACTCCCAAAAAACATTAACTTCCATAACTTCTCCAGCTACCAGCAGAATTTCTTAATGAAGGTGGTTGGGTAAGGCAAGGAAAAAAAAGACGCATGGGTATTTTCCCTCATTGGCCAAGGTTTGACATTCTCCCACCCTTATCCTTGTCAAAATCATGCCCCTTTTCAATTTAGTTGCCGCGATCATAGATGGTCGGGTTGTTTAATTAAAGATGCATATTTACATGATGATAAACATAATATGTGCCGCATGCCCCGATGTACCATCGGTGACAAGTTTAAATCCAAAACATAACATAACCGATCAATGGTGGGGCCTTGGCCTTGAGCTCCTCACCATGATCATTACAATATATACATCATGTACATTTAATGCAACAGGGTCAAAACCGGGGTGTTACACTATGAGTGCCACAAACAATCTCGTTCAGTAGACCTTGGTAGGTAAGCAGTTATGTTGAGTTATGTTCTAGTTACTATCAGTTAGATCACAATCAATTATCCTAGTGCCAAGTTTGGATGCATGCATAGAGAGTGGCGCCTTTTTTCCACCTACCTCATCAGTTAACTGATTGTAGACTGATTTAGCCATCTAGAGTTAGACTAGTGAGCTCCAACTATGATTTTTCCACACTAAGTTATCTAAACAATCAGTTAGAGTTGGTAGATTTTAATCCTATCCACAGTATTCAAATTCTATTTATTGTACTACCATTGTATTATTGATTACTTAATGAAGATTGATGTTATGATAATCTGAGCAATACTTGACCGATTTGTGTGAAATTTTTGTCATGAATGTGTTGTTTTGTTTACATTGATTAGATAATTCCACTGCATACTTTTTTTTCAGATAGATCTCATTTTGGCTTTTAGATTTATGTTCATGAAATTTAACAATCTGTTTTCCCTCACCATCTCCAAAGATTCCAATGTTTCCAAACTTGACACCTCTTCTAACTAAGACAATTCGATAACAATAACTTGTTGAAGCTTATCCTTCAACTAATGAAAATATCAGTAGAAGCCTCCATGGAGTCGAGCTAGCGGCAGCCGTCGAATACAATTCCCATTGTATTTCCTCTTAGTAAGAAAAATCTAGGGGATTTTATGCAAATTGGCCAGGTGGGGGAAAACTTCAAGAACACACATTGTCGGAGGCCGTGGAAAATTTAAGGAGCTTGCATTATCAGATGAATTGGAGTTTAGAAGGAAACTTATGGAACAACAAAAATGATTTGGAATGACGAATGTGAAACGTCTAAAGTATATGAGACTCTGGCCTTTGACGAAATTCAGGGTGTGGACCCCTCTCTGCGATGAGCAGAAACCACTGGCGACCAAAGGAAAAAACATAACTAGCAACTAGCCAACAATTTGTATGAGGAGAACACGTGGCATATTTTCATTTACCTAAGGGACGACGAAAGTGAACAATGGTTCTCAAACCCCTCCTAGGGAAAGAATGCCTAAAGACGTAAATATAAGTTGTTGTAACCAAAACTCATTTATGAACCTATAACCAAAGTCTTAATTAGAGCATGTGCTGATATGGGCACCTCCCATGTGGGCATGTTTGTTGTAACCAAGTTCCATGAGGGTAGCCCTCAAGCCCCTCCACTTAGACCCTCATTTGGAACTCATGTAATCATGCTGAGAGCTCATTGTAGAGTTATTGGGTCATTGAAGCGTGGAGCCATGTGTGGTGCGGCTCCCATGGGCCAAACCATGGACTCTTGCTCCCCCCTTTTTCCATTGTATCAATATTAAAACTTAAATATATTATTCTTCACAAGCCTTCACAAGGAAGGTTAGTAGAGTAGTGGTTGGGGATCTGGTACATGGTTTGTGAGCTCATGGGGTCGATCCACGTGGAGGTCCAATGCAACATTTTTACAATGTAAACCTTGGTTCATGACACCGTGCTAAGTATTCCACATGGAACCTTTTGATAGGGTCTGTAGCAGGGATTTCTCCTTGCTACAGGGCAGGAATGGCTCCCTTCCGTCTATAGGACGGAAGGGTAGGTTCCTGTGTGGAAATACAGAAAAGAAAAGCGGGAATGAAACTAGACAGAAATAAAAGCAAAGATGGAGTATTGTTGAACCCCTCTGCACACAATGGGTTAGGGTTCCGCCTCCAAAACCTGCAAGAGGGACCTATACTACTATGGAAGCAACATGCAAAAGATGTTAATGGAAAACCTGCAACTAAAAATATTGGTTAGAAAATAAAATAAGCAAATGAACATGCATAAAAAGAAGCTATACCTCACTTAGGTGGAAATGGGCCACCATGCCCTAGCTCATGGGAGCACCTCTCTCTTGGTTGGGGAGCAATGGCTTGGAGAAATGGAGATGAAGGACAGAGAGAATGGGTGGCTTGAGAGGCAAATGGTCTCAAGGCATCCACTTGGGCAGCATAATAGTATGCAAGGGAGGAATGTTTTGAGAGTGACCCCCCACCCTCCTTTTATAGTTTTTCCAAGGGATTTTAGGGTTTTAAGCCCTTGGTTAAGGCTTTAGTCCCTTTTTTGGGCCTTTAGCCCCTTCTGCCCTAACTTTAGCCCCTTTCAAGGTTTTAGCCCCTTTTTGAGGGCTTTAGCTCCTGGGGGTCTATTTTGGGGTTTTTAGCCCTTTTCTTCATCCTTGGGATCTTTTGGAGGTGTGGGGGTCAAATGGAAGGTCATGGAAGGTCTTATGGAGTGAAATGAGTGTTGTGAGGTGGTGTCCTTGGGTGGTGTAGGCCATTGAGAGCTGTGTGGGGATTTTTGGGTTAACAGATTGCCCCCTGATGTGTGAGGGCAGGAGCTCAACGTATGGCCGACGGACATCATAGGATTTGCTGTCGAGAGGTGGTGGTTCCGGGGCTGGGGAATGGTGGCTTTTGGTTTTGTATTAATTTGGTTCCCATCAATGGGTGAGATACAATAAATGTGTGACATGTATTTGGATGAGGTGGGCATTCCCATGCTCATGACAATGTCGAAAGAATCATTTGATCTATGCTCTAAAATACAAGAGTCGATCATATACAACTGATGTTACAATGCTGGTTTCCTCTATGTGAGGCTGAATACAATATTGATCTGGTACATTGGACCCATGCCATTCTCATGGAATGCTATATCTTCATGACTGACGGTCTGCTAGATCTGGAATGGTACATAGCTATATGGACTCGCTGTTTGAGAGTCAGAGTCTCTGTGGTACAAGTATGTTGTATCAATCATAAAGGTATACCAAAGCACTGCTAGGGCTTCTGAACACTGTCTCCAACGCAACTCAGAAATCACAAGGGACATAACCTGTTTAGGTCCCTCGAGTGAACTCACCAATGTGCTAGAGTTGGGTGACATCCAGGGTCTTCGACTGAGTACTGTGTGGAACGAACCCTGTACGAATCTCAACGGTGCGATGATGGAGTTGAAGTCGAGCATGTGAGAAACAACCATCCCGAGAGGCACTAAGGACTCCTCTCAAGTGGTCCAAGGAACTCATCAATGATGTTAATGAAACCAAGGTATAGGGACCTCTGGGTCTATCCTCTGGAATATGTGTGTTGGCGTTGACAAAGGGATACCTACCCCTGGTCAAGGTGATGATGTTTCCTTGACTAGGGGCGCGAGGGATAACCGGAAGGTGTGAAGCAATCTGCGGACTGACTCACTGAATTGGGGGGGAAGGGGAGGGAAGGAGAAAATTGAACAGGGGCAGGGGGGGAGGGAGACTCAAACTTCCTTTGTTCAGAGTATGACGGCAGGGCGGACCAGGCAGCAAATGAAACTTACTCAAAGGAATGGGATCATAGTTGTAATACCCGGAATGTCGCTGCAGATGGGAAATACTTGGAGGAGGTGGACACTTTTGATACTGATGGGATCCAAGGAAGACATCCTACAGAGTACTCTGAACAAAGGCGACCCAATGTGGGGATGCTTCCAAACCGTTTTCTGTGGGGTGGTGTCTCGGGACACTGTTGTGGTACGATGTCATGGATTTTTGGTGAGCCTGAGAAGGTAAATGCTTGATGGTGCTTTCAATTTTAGAGAGTCTGAAAGCACGAAGAAGACTCCAGTGGGGGCTCTTTTTCGTTGGTAGTCTCCTGTGCCCGAAAAAGGATAAAAGTATACATAGGAGAGCTCGCCCATCCTGGAGGGGATGAGAGACTTCTTTACCATTGGTAGTCCAATCAGGCCAGAAAAGGTTAAACCTATACTGACTGGACAGTCATTCACATACTTTTACGACCATGAATGAAACCAAGTTTGCTCGACGATGTTTTCTTGTTGAGATGGCTGGAAAAGAGCTTAACGACAACCGGTGGTGAGATTTTTCGTAGAGTGCGGCCCCTCTGCCCGAGAAAGCACAAAAGTATGGAGAGGGGAACGGTCTTGGCTTGAGTGTGCCAAGGAGTTCCTTTTCATGAAATGGTCTACATGGTCCGCAAAAGGAGGTAAACGAGATGATGTAGATGCCCTTTCCTATACTTTAGCGAGCGGGAAAGGAAGCAGCTATGCTCGACAATCTTTTCATTGTTTTAAGGAGTCAGAAAAGAGCTTAAACGAAACTCCATTGCGGTCAACCGACTGTGGTGGCACGAGCAGTGCCCTATGTTGGGATGGTGGACAGAGGTCCAAAGGTCATCTGCACAGTATGGACGGAGCAGAAGGCTTGCAAGCATACCAATACATGCGTGGGATAGGTCGTGGTAGAGGCCTACGAGACGGTGCGGCAGAGGCACGCAAACCAAGGTGGCTCTCGGACAGAGGTCAGGAGAGCGTGTGTGTGTGTTAATGTGGACGGACTTGACCACATGCGATGTGAGTACAAGTCCGGAGGCATTTATATGCCAAATAAGTGCAAGAAAAGAAATCATTTTTGTGGATAGTGGTCAAGAGGTCTGTGTAAAGTGCAGTAAACCGAAAAGACAATTATGTGCTAAAACTACAAAGTAAAAGCTAAAATTACATTCCTAAGTGGGCAGTGGCCCGAGAACACTTCTATGTCAAATATATGGAATAAAAACAAAGGATTCTCTGGATGATGGTCCAAAGATGTCGGCAAAAGGTGCAGTGAAAAAGACAATTATAAATACAAAAAGTAAAATATGGTACAATCCTTAACAAGCGGCGGTCTGATTGCTCGTATGAGTTGCGATCGGGCAGTGTGATACGAGTACCGGTCCGTAGACACTCACATCGTTATGTCATGGCTCGTGAGTCGAAGTGACTTGTGGGAAATGGTCCCGAAATTAACTTATTAAACATGAGATAATGGTCTCATAAAGAAATAGAAATTTGAGCCTGGAGGTGTGAGAGGTGTCTCGAACAGGTTCCGAGTGACTTTTGATGAGCAGCTGATGGTGCTGCGTTTGATTTTACTGAAAAAAGTTGAAAAATAAGAAAAGAAAATGAAGCGACCCATTGGTGATGTCAAGCGTAAAATCTCTTGAGGTAGAGCCCGTTGTGGGGGTCCTCCAAGAGTTGTCCATCAGATTCAATGAAGGGGTATGCCCCCTTGCCAAGATGAAGGTCATTGGCAAGGCGAGGTGATGGAATCTGGTCTTTTATGGGAAGAATCGATTCCATACTATGGTTTAAAGGGAATGGGGTAAAACCAAAGGTGGTCTTACAGATCTCTCCATCATCACGTAAGTGGTGTCGGGATAGATCAGGTGGATCTTCCACAGCCGACGAGACGGAAGGGCAACTGGTGCTAGAGATCATGTAAATGGTATTGGATGTGGTTTTTGTGGCCTTGCCCTTGGTCTCTGTTGGAGGAAGAGGGGCAGGCCTAGAGACAAGAGGAGTCTTTGATGGACTTGGAGGTAGGTGCAACATCATCTCAATTGGATGGACATGAGTCAACACATCTTGGGGCCTCAGAGGTAGGGTAGGTGGTTTAAGATACCACACAGGATCTCCCAGTGTGAAATCCTATAGATTGCGGGTTTCCAAGACAGACTTACTCATGATTTCAGATGGTAGGAAAAGAAAAAGGAAAATGATCATGTTGATTGGGAATGAACCCCAGTGTTTCCCTAGTAAATGAGGTTGAGGTTGCAACTGAGGTTGCAGCGGTGGCTGGGGAAACAACGGAAGAGATAGGTTTGATGGACCGTTGGTGATGGTGGAGACGAGAGGGTCTGTAGAACTAGACATCATGTAGATGGACACGGTGTTTGAAGAAGGCGGTGGGGGGTGAACTTCTTCGATCAAGGTGATCTCAGACTCAAGGGCATTGTGACATAGGTCAACAAGAGCCATTCGAAATTTGAGGAGGTCTTGGAAATGGTGGGAGTAATTCCCATACAAGCCGCAAAGGGCACAATCATGGTTTGTCCTCAATGCCTAGTTCTTTACTACTAGCGCGGTTGGGAGTTCAACCATGGGGATGTTTTCGTTCGTGTCCATGGCATCCAGATGCGCACGGATCACTGGGATTTCAGGGCAATCCTGAGTTGGATGGCCCTGTTGTTCGTAGACTGCACAAGGTGGAACTTGTCGAGGTTCTGCGGTGGCTTTGGTGTTCTTTCCCTTGGCCCTTTTGGGTTGGGGTGGTGCAGATGCGGGTGCAGCGGTTGGTCTATGCGGACCGGGTGGGGGGTGAGACTCAACTACGATAGGTTGCACCGAAGTTAGCACAACTTGGGGAATTGGTGGTTGAGCTGGTGGATCTAGGTATCACACCGAGATCCCCAACATAAAGTTGGGTGGGCTCAAGGTGGCCATGACCGGCTTGCTCATGACGCCTTATGGGGGGAGGAGGAAGGGAATTATATGGACTGGAGATGAGCCCACACAACTCCCAACTGGTTGCATGTGGGGGTGAGGTTGTGGTTGCGGCTGTGCATAATGCTGCTGCTGCTGTTGGCATTGTGGTTGTGGTTGGGGCTGCGGCTGCGGTTGCTATTTGGGTGCAGCGGTGCTTGATGAGACCATGCACAAGTCCACAGTTTGCTTTTGTGTTAGAGGTGGTGACATCAACGGGAAAGGAGCCATCATGGTGGGATCGGTTAACAACCCAGGGCCCACATTCAACGGTGGGGAAGCTGGTGTGTTTTCAACCATGGTGTTAGTTACAAGGATGACGTTAGCGTGTGTGGTCGTCCCTTACGGCTCAATGGTGGTGATGGTAGGGATAACGTTGGTAGATGTTGTTAACCCTTGCGGATCATGGTAGGTGAGCTGGTCAACCATCACAATCTTCCCTTCGTGGGGGAACATCATGAGGTGGAAGACAGTTGACACGACTGCTTGCATGGCATACATGTAACTCTTCCCAAGGAGGAGGTTGTAATCCAGTTGAGCGTTGATGACCTCAATGTCAATCATGACTGTCTTCCCGGCTAACGTGATGGGGACATGAGGGAGGATTCCTTGGGCTTTAGTGGGGTGTCCATCATAAGCCCATAGAGTCGTGGAAGATGGTTGTAGAATTGGTGATCCAAGCTTCTGCCACACCAAGGTAGACATGACGCACGTGGATGCCCCCTCATCCACTATGCATCGGTGCATAACCAAGTTCCGGATGGATACCAGGATTTGGAAGGCGATAGTGGAGGGCATGCCTGGTTCTCCGTTTTCTATGTCAAAGGTGATCAGCTTGGAAACAGAGGGGTCTACTGCCCCTAGAGCGGCTAGTAGGGATTTCCGCTGCATTGGGCATGTTTTAAGTACCTCAGGAGCGGACATGGCGGTTGGCATTTGGGCCAAATCATCCACTACGCTATAGCTAACTGCAGCTCTAGCTGTGGCATTATTGGTGATTCTGCGTATGGGGGGGGGCGCAGGAATGGGGGTAACTGGAGAGGTAGGTTGGTTGTCTTAGACGTAGATGTTGTTGACCAGTCAACAGGTTCGGTAGTGGTACCGTATTGGTTTCGTCTAGTCTGTAAGTTGACCTCTTCAGTGGTCATGGTCATCAGGTGGTGGACACCCGTTTCGGCCATGGGTGGTGCCCCCGAAGCGTTGGGAGTGGCCTAGGGAGGAGTGGCGGTTGCCACCAACCCTTGGACTGGTAGTGGGTTTTGAAGCACCATGGGAGGAGGTCCTTGTGGTGCTGGGTTGGGTTGTGCTTGGTTTGTAGCGTTGACAGCCTATTGGGCCTCGTTTCGAATGGCCTGCTTCGCGCGGCCCATGAGGGGACACTCGAATGTATAGTGCCCATAGACCTCACAGAGTGTGCATGGTTGGTTTGTGCACAATGGGGCATTGCGCCTTGGTGGATTTTGTCACAGGGGATTCTGGGATGGCTGGTTTGCTGCGGCATTGTTGGGAGGATTCAATTGTTGAGCACCTCCTTGCGGTTGGTTGTTGCCCTGGTTGCGAGGCTAATTATTTCTAGCTTGCCCTTGTTGATTGTTGGGGGCAGGCTGGTTGGGACGGTTTTGTTGTGCAAACACTTGTCCCAACGGAGCGGGTGGGGTGGGTGGAGCAGGGGCGGGGGCTTGAACTTGTTGCACTAGTGGTGCATAGTAGATTTGTGGCGGTGGCGGTGCCATGAATGTGGGCATTTGCCCCACATACTGTTGTGTTGGCCAAGCCATAGCTTGAGCCTGCTGCGGTGGCGTAGGTTGTGCAAAGGAAGTTGTCGCTCTGGACTGAGACATCATTCTAGCATAGTCCAAAGCTTGGTTTTGGCAAGCAACATTAGCAGTGTTGCTTGGTTGTGGTGCAACGACAGGTGGTGTCGGTCGAGGAGGTGGTTGTTGAGAGGCTGACCCTATAATGCCATCCGTTGCGTGGGATGCCCCCAGTGGGTCGCGGTAAGAGGTACTTGGACGGGGAGCGTCTGGGATGATGGTATACAAGTATCTCGATTGGGCATAGATGAGGTCAAATTGTTGGGCCTTCAATATGGCCTCTTCTTTAGATTGGGGACGTTCAGATGCAACTTCCTTTGCGATGGGTGGGAGCAAAGTCTTGAGGAACCAATCTAAGAAGATCCTATCATCAAGTTGGATCTTGCACAAACTGCGGCGCCGCCGCCACTCATGGATATGATCAATGATGTGAGTGGCGGTGTTTTGATGGCAGGATAGCAGGATCTCCACCCCCTTGTCATATCTGACCAGGAGATGGAAATACTACAGGAACATGAAGGCTAGGGAGTTGAAGTCGGGGTACTTGGCTTGTGGCAGCTCAATGTACCATTTGGTCGCGGCACTTGTAAGGGTGCGTTGGAACAGCCTTAGTATGATGGAGTCTTCTATGATGCTATTGGACGAGCACCATAGATGGAATGTCATTATATGATTTTGGGGACATTCCCCGGCTTTGCCTTCAAACTTTGGGATGTCTAAGGGCAACTTAGTTGGAATGGGTGGCCAAAAAGCTTGGTGACGGATGGGGTCATTTGTCAATCTTGCCAAGTCAGGCAAGTTCAAACGAGCCATGAATGGCAAATTTGACCCCAAATTGATGTGGGATGGGGCTGCAATGGGGGTGGGGTTTGCAGGTGCATAACGCATCTGCACAGCTGGGGGTGCTTGTGGTGGCACCATGGCAGATGGGCCAATGCCCCCAAGTGTTGTGGGTGGGAAGGTGTGGGTGGTGGTGGAATTTCCCGCCTGTATGGCAGTAGGGGCAATGTGGGTGGTTGGTGCACTGCCCCCATGCGTGGCAGGTGGGACAATGTGTGTGGAGGGGCCACTGCTCCCATGTGTGGCCACTGGACTAGCTTGGCTGGTCATTATGGGTGGTGGCAATTGGCTAATGACAGTCTGCATGACTGTGCTTGGGCCGCTTGCCACATTGTGGGTGATTGGTTGTGATGTGGACATGGGTCCACTTGCTAAGGTTAGACCGAAAAATGGATCCAAGTTTGCAGTAGCCATGGGGCTAGATGGTGCGGTGTGGAGGTCTGGTTCAGACTGATATGGGTTTGAATCAGAATCAGAGGCTGTATGGCCCTCTGATGGTGTGGGAGATCGCTGAGAACGGCTACGATGGTGCTGACTGAGTGTTCCAAACGGTGGTGGTTCACCTCTTAGGTGTGAGGAAGATTGTGGAGGATCAATTTTGTTAGCTTGTGTGTATGAAATTGGTGGGTATGAAATTTGGACCCCGATTTCAATGGATTCCTACTGGCTGAAGGTGGTCTCTTAGCAACCAAGACTGCCAGAAGACAGCACTTGGCTTGTTCCTCACAGGTAACTCTACACAATCGGAAGGGGTCGTTGCCCGTTTCGCTTGGCAATTCCTCTCAGCGGCCAGCTACTTTGGGGTTCCTATGGTACTCCTCACAATGAGTTTCTGGGCAAAGCCCAAGTACTTCCCACAGTTGTATCAGTCAGGGACTTATGCCCTCAAAGATTGCAGAGTTGGTTGAATTTAGTGTAAATTTGGTAACTTTTAAGGCTCACTCAGCGTCATGAACTGAGTTGGGTTAATTATGTGGTATGGTGTGTTGGTTTGCTTGCTTGTTCTGGTATTTGGTTTGAAAAAATGTAAATAGAAACTTGTAAGCAAATATGGTGATTAACCCTGAATTGTTGGCCTAACTAAGTGTCTACCTCTCAGTGGTATTCTTCTTCAACCAAGAGAAGGTGCTGGGCTCTCAACACAATGGGACTAAGCCCATCCGTAGATCCTCAGGTCACCTCCCAAGTGCTAGGTTGGTCAAGAAGGGAGGATGCTTAGCATCGTGAGAAGCCCTCCTTCTCTACTCCTCGTACCTTCCAGGTCACCTGGTTCTAGTGGTTTTGGAAAAATGCCATGGAGTGCCTAGATCTATACGAGCTGCCCCTTTGTTGTATCCCAGAATACCCCGGAGGGTGATGACTGGGTAGAGGAGGAAGGGGGCAGAAAGATCGTTGATTTTAGTTAGACTAGGTTCATTTTACACATTGTTCATGAAAAAAAATGCAGAAAATAAAAACAGAAACTATAATTAAAAAGCCCAAAAATGGGTCGCGCACCTGTAAAAGTCTCGTTTTTGCGAATTGGATTCTGACCAAACCGTGAGGAATTACCTCAAACGGTTGAAAACCCACTTCGAAAATGGACCCTTTTACCCCTTAAGGTGGGAAAATTCGCAAATGGATCAACTATTTGGGCAGAAAACGAGCCCGAACACAGGTGAATTTTCAGAAATTCGGTTCGGCCGTTTTGCACAGTTGAGTGATTTGCAAACCATGAATGGCCAACAGTAACTGGTACTGTGGCCAAATGGGCTTGGATTGGCCTTGAGGAGGCTCAACAATAACTATAAATTTAAATAAACAAGAATCTAACATGGATTTAACATGAAATTTCTGAAAAACTAGGGCAAAAATTTTAAAAACTTGAGAATTAAAAGTTTGGCCCAGGGATCCTATGGGATCGACCGAGCGAAGTCGCAAGTTCTGTAGCAGGGATTTCTCCTTGCTACAGGGAAGGAATGGCTCCCTTCCATCTATAGGATGGAAGGGTAGGTTCCTGTGTGAAAATACAGAAAAGAAAAGCGGGAATATAACTAGACAAAAATAAAAGCAAAGATGGAGTATTGTTGAACCCCTCTGCACACAATGGGTTAGGGTTCCGCCTCCAAAACCTGCAAGAGGGACCTATACTATTATGGAAGAAACCTGGAAAATATGTTAATGGCAAACCTGCAACTAAAAATATTGGTTAGAAGATAAAATAAGCAAATGAACATGCATAAAAAGAAGTTATACCTCACTTAGGTGGAAATGGGCCACCATGCCCTAGCTCATGGGAGCACCTCTCTCTTGGTTGGGGAGCAATGGCTTGGAGAAATGGAGATGAAGGAGAGAGAGAGTGGGTGGCTTGAGAGGCAAATGGTCTCAAGGCATCCACTTGGGTAGCATAACAGTATGCAAGGGAGGAATGTTTTGAGAGTGACCCCCCACCCTCCTTTTATAGTTTTTCCAATGGATTTTAGGGTTTTAAGCCCTTGGTCAAGGCTTTAGTCCCTTTTTTGGGCCTTTAGCCCCTTCTGCCCTAAATTTAGCCCCTTTCAAGGTTTTGGCCCCTTTTTGTGGGCTGTAGCTCCTGGGAGTCTATTTTGGGCTCTTTTTGGGGGTTTTTAGCCCCTTTCTTCATCCTTGGGCTCTTTTGGAGGTGTGGGGGTCAAATGGAAGGTCATGGAAGGTCTTATGGAGTGAAATGAGTGTTGTGAGGTGGTTTCCTTGGGTGGTGTAGACCATTGAGAGATGTGTGGGGATTTTTGGGTTAACAGGGTCATGTAGGTACATCCTACCACATCACATGTACACATTAGATGCCATTTTTCAAATCTACAGTAATCCAAGTTATTTTCATGCCAACAACATACCTACCACATGTCACCCTATGAGCATCGTATATGCCACTTGGGACCCTTGCAGTGGTGCCATGTGGCACCCTTTTGTACCAATCTTGTCAATGAAATGCCTATTTTAACGAAACTTCAAAACTTCATAGTTTCCTCACCTGGAGGTGCATATTGGAGCATGAAAGACCTACGATTTTATCAAAAGCACATGAAGGCATTGCAGGAGGCATGAGATGATGGTACTAGGGGTTGAATGACCGTTTCGAATCTAGCCTTCCACCAACCAGGGGAGATAATCATACTCTCAAGTGTTGATCATGGGGAGACTGAAACAGAGAGGGGATGGGATTGCGTCACACTAACAATGGATGATGAATTCACATATACAAATAAATAACTAGAAGATGCTATTACTTCCATCTCCAGGAATGACATACTATTTATCAAAGTATTTCATCTCCGGGGATGGATATTCATGTGATGATGAAAATGAGGTAATGATCGATAAAAACTTTCAATATAGATTGATAACTCCCCATATTCATATTGGTTGGACAAAAGAGCGATCTGTATGTTACATTCGAATAGTGGAGGGTATAGTTTAGTGGTAAAAGTGTGATTCGTTACATTATCAACTCGAATAATTAAAGGACATTTTACATGGATCTTCATTGCATGTTTTGTCGAAACTTCGAAACGTTGTAGTTTCTTCATTCAGACTCCGTTTGAGGCAAAATGAGTGTCATTGGAATCGACTCAATGAGCTCTTCGCAACCATGTCATTTTTTCTGAGAATTGTTGTTTAAAATTTGACCTTTTGATATCCTCCCAGATCAACCACAATCCTACAAAACCTTCTTCGAATGTGCCCAATCAAAACTACGTGGTTAGCGTTAATGGGATTCTCGTTTGAAATTTGAAATAGTAAACCCACCGAGATTAGATGAAAATTTTGAATTCGTGAACTCACCCTACTTGTATTTGGCGGCATTGTTCAGTGCTTCAACTGCAACTCTAACTTCATACCTTTTTTCCCAAAATACAATCGCAAATGGAAATATTAGGTATGGGAGATAGTACATGGTTTGTGAGCTCGTGGGGTCGATCCCCATGGAGGTCGAATGTAAAACTTGTTTCATGACACCATGTTGGGTATGCCACATGGCACCTTTTGATAAGGTCATGTAGGTACATCCTACAACTTCACATGTACACGCTAGGTGACATGTGTCAAATATAAGGTACGTCAAGTCGCTGCCATGTCAACAATATTCCCACCACATGTCACCCTATGAGCCTACCACATAAGCAATGTATATGCCACATGGAACCCTTTTGTGCCAATCCTTTAAATGGAATGCCTATTTTGTTGAAACTTCAAAACATTGCAGTTTCCTAATCCAGAGGTAAATATTGGAGCATGAAAGTCCTATCCTTTTATAAAAATCACATGAATGTGTTGTAGTAGTTCATGAGATGATGGATACTAGGGGTTGAATGACAGTTTTAGATCTACCCTTCCACCAACCAGGGGACAGAATCATACTCTCAAATGTTGACTGTGAAGAGACTGAAATAGAGCGGGGATGGGATTGAGTCACACTAACAACAGATGATGCATTCACATATATAATAAACAACATGATCGAATTCTATTACTTACATCTCTAAGACTGATATACTATTTATCAAACTATTTCATCTACGGGGATGGAGATTCATGTAATGATGAAAACAAGCTAATGATTGATAGAAACTTTCAATAGAGATTGATAACTTCCCATCTTCCTATTGGTTGGACAAAATATCGATTCATATGTTACAACCGGATCGTGGCGGGTATATTTTAGTGATAAAAATGTGATTCTTTACATTATCAACTCGAATAATTGAATGAGCTTTTACATGGATCTTCATTGCCTATTATTTTGAACCTTTAAAACATCGTAGTTTCTTCATTTGGACTCCTTTTTAGGCGAAGTGAGTGTCGTTGGAATCGACTCAACAAGCTCTTCGCAACCATGTCATTTTTGCTGAGTTTAAAATTTGACCTTTCAAGATCCTCCTGAATCAACCACAATCCTACAAAACCCCTCTGAACGTGCCCAATTGAAACTATATGGTTTCTCATTTCAAATTATAACCAAGTAATCTCACCATGCATAAGAATGTTTTATAAATATATATACACACTCTCGCACAATCATAATTAAAATTTTGGATAAATAATATATAAATTCATGAAAAGAAACAAGTATCCATTGCTAACATTTAATTGCACTTTTTTTTTTTAAATGTGGTTCACCATTTGTTAGAGGGCTACTCCACGGAAAATTCCAATACCTGATATTCAAACTGAATCAAGGTATGGTCAGCGCATCATTCACAACATTTATTACAAAGGGCTCCACAAGAGCATCATGTCACTTACAAGAGTAGAACCTGGGTGGGGAGGGTAACATTCATTCCTCCCAACCAGCCAAGCTACATCCATTTAACGAACATTTAATTACACTTATACTTATGGGTGTTTTTATTTGAGATTTTGGGGTGGATAAGAACTTATGCTTTTCTAGATTGTAAGAGTATGAGACAAATTTATTGTCTAGATTGATTCTATGGTAGTAGTTACAAATTCAAAATAAATAATTATTAAAAAAATAATATAAATAATAATTGATGCATGGATAACTCCTAGTTGATGGGTGGATAACTCATAGTTCGTGAAAGATAACTCATTTAACTAGAACAAAGAAAAAACAAGTAATCGATAACTAATTAGTGGCACTTGTATTTGTGACGTATTGATGTTTACTAACCACAAATTAAGTGATTCTACTAGTGTGTAAACAATTTAGCTTAACCATTATAAAATAATAATTTGTATTTTAAAATTTGTTAGAATGAGATATAAAGCAATACAAAATGGAATTTGTACGGCAGAGATTATAACATAAAACAAATTTTCCATTTTATAATGAAGATAGAAAAAACAGTAAAGAGCCTCGAGAAATATATCTGAACCAACTGTTTTGAAAGTTGAAGCAACCAACACCAAGTTATAAACGAGCTCACAAATTGTCTTGGACAATGGAATTTGGAGTCTCAAGGAGTCGAGTCTCAACTATCTGAATGTTGAATTTATAAAGAAAATGTATGAAAGTTACATTTAAATAGATTTTCAAAATCGAAGATTCTTAATTGCGATCTATAGACTCTAGAGGTTGAACCAATGGAGGGAAGTTAAAATTAAAATTAATCAATGATTGTGAATCGTCATGATTCGGTAACGCGACCTTTTGAATCCTTCGTGGTTTGTGCACAATATCTTGTGAGACTGAAAATCATGGTTGTCAAAGCATTAGCCACTGATTTATCCATGATTGAAACAACCCCAAAGAAAAATAAAATTGAATAACATACATGTATTAAGAACAACATGAGTGGGCCTAATGGTGAAGAACATGTGTTTCCTCTTAGGAGGTCATAGGTTCAAAGCCAGAGGGGGTAGTGTATGTATACCTCTGTAGACTTTAGCAGTTAAATCACTACGTAGGGGGGTCCCTTGTCCCACAAACAAGGGGGTCTAATACACCAATTTGATGTCTCGCTTGGCAGTGACCTTAAAAATAGATTATTATTATTATTATTATAGACTATGCAAATTCTTTATAAATGCTTGCATTTCATAATGCATACACTTATTTTAAAATATAAATAAGTACAAAAGTAGGCCACTTTATGAAAGATGGTAATTTTATGCTAAAATATTATCCTAAGCTTCATTTTTTATGATCTTTGGAATATTTGAATGATCTTAGAGATTTCCACCCACATATTTCTTGCTTAAAAACATTTGATATATTTTTACAATTTTTTTCTATTTTCCTAAGAATAAAAATGGATTAGCTAACATTTAGAATAATTATTTTTATTACTAACAACATTGCTTTGGTATCCATCCTTGGTGTTCAAAAAATTGAAATGGTGCACATAAAACTCATAGGATAAACATTTCTTTTATATCAATCAGTGACACATTTGTAGTGCCTCAAACCTTATAATCATGAGCATATTATACTTATGATAAATATTATTTTTGTAGGGTGTTTGCGCATATTATAAGAGCCTTGAAGGTATATTTTAGGCCCTAAGATGCTAATGGTTGTCCTTCGCCATAGTCAAGGTCATGATACCAATCCCTAGTGTGTCCGCCCTTGTAATGCCATATATATTATATTATGAGATAAATATTTTATAATGGTGTAAGCTAAATTGTTTACACACTAGTAGAATCACTTAATTTGTGGTTAGTAAACATCAATACGTCACAAATACAAGTGCCACTAATAAGTTATCGATTACTTGTTTTTTCTTTGTTCTAGTTAAATGAGTTATCTTTCACAAACTATGAGTTATCCACCCATCAACTAGGAGTTATCCATGCATCAATTATTATTTATATTATTTTTTTAATAATTATTTATTTTGAATTTGTAACTACTGCCATAGAATCAATCTAGACAATAAATTTGTCTCATACTCTTACAATCTAGAAAAGCATAAGTTCTTATCTACCCCAAAATCTCAAATAAAAACACCCATAAGTATAAGTGTAATTAAATGTTCGTTAAATGGATGTAGCTTGGCTGGTTGGGAGGAATGAATGTTACCCTCCCCACCCAGGTTCTACTCTTGTAAGCGACATGATGCTCTTGTGGAGCCCTTTATAATAAATGTTGTGAATGATGAGCTGACCATACCTTGATTCAGTTTGAATATCAAGTATTGGAATTTTCCGTGGAGTAGCCCTCTAACAAATGGTGAACCACATTTAAAAAAAAAAAAAGTGTAATTAAATGTTAGCAATGGATACTTGTTTCTTTTCATGAATTTATATATTATTTATCCAAAATTTTAATTGTGATTGTGCGAGAGTGTGTATATATATTTATAAAAAATTCTTACGCGTGGTGAGATTACTTGGTTATAATTTGATAATAGGGATAGACCTCTTAAGGAATTGGCCAAGGTTAAGGGAGGGAAATAAGTCCCTTCAACCCTAAATGAAGCCTTTAGAGATCAAGAGCCATAAACAAAAACATAAACCACATCACATGTCCTCCATAGGGGTTCATACGGTCCTTCAAGTTAGATAAGGATACCATCATGATTTTTCACACATTAGGGATGTGTCTCATGGCCTTAACCATGATTGCAGGAGAAATCTAAGGAATTGTAGCATTATTGGCCTAATGGACCATGATTAAGGCCTTGAAATCTAACATGATCCATCTAAAAGGGATCATTTGAATAAGAATGGGAAAGGGGCGACATTAGGAGTTTTAGTGCAATATTGATGCATCTCATTGCCTTGATCATGATTTAGGGAGGAAAAATGGGTCCTTAGCCCCTAAATGAATCTTGTAAGTCTTATGGGACATGAAAGATCCAGCTCAAACCATGACAAAAAACCATTTAGAGAATGTAACTTTGTCCTTACGTAAGATATGGCTAGAGGTTTTTCGAACAAGTTATGTGGATATTGGTCCCTTGACCCAAAATGAAGCTTCTATGGCCTTGGTTCTTGAGCTATGCCTTAAATTGCCATAGAGACAACACTCGTTGATCTCTTGATGGAATAATTGAGAGATTGTGTGTACTAAGCATGGGTTTTGGGTCCTTGACCATGTTCAATGAAGGAAAAAAAGGGCCATATCCTTTAAATTAATATTCTAGGGATTGCAATACAATAATGTCACCTTTGGCCACTACACAAATCGTTTACATGGAATCTTTCCTTCAAATAAGTTATAGGAACAATTAGAAGTCTTTTGACACAAGGGATTATCCTTAAGTTGGGACTTTGGTATTTAGAGAAAATAAATGTTCTTAGGACCTAAATGAATCTTTTAAGGCCCATAAAGTCCTTAAATCACTACATTAGTACATTTAGAGGAGATTTTTGGACTTCATAATAGATATGTGTATCATTGAGCTTTTATGCACCAAGTATGGGTCTTTGGTTCTTGACCATGATAAGGGGATGAAATAAAGGGCATCAAGTCCTATATAAATCTTTCAATCCATGAACAAGGAATCAAAACAACACATGGGCCCTCTAAGAGGCGTCTTGATCCTCGGTGGGATATTGGTGATTATGTGAGGCTTTACATAGCGGGGATATGATTTTTTGTGCATTAAGGATGGGTGCCAAGGACTTAACGCTGGTTGGAGGACAAAAACATGTAATTTAATGCCATGCGCCAAGCTCATGGCATTGAACAACAACATGATCATTCTAAAAAAACATCTTTAGAATACGAGTGGGAGAGGGGTGCCATTGGAATATTTTATGTAGTAATAATGGGTTGAAGGGCCTTGAAGATGATAAAGGGATGAAAATAATTCCATTATCCCTTAAATGAATATTGCGGGTCTTATGGGATAAGAAAACTTCTTTAAACTACCACAAAACCTCATAAAAAGTACATTTGTCCTTGAGTGGGATATAGTACCATTAGTATATTTTACACACACGAGATGGGTCTTAGGCTATTAGCCCCAAATGAAGCTTCTAGGACCCAGTTCCTAAACTAGGCCTCAAACCACCACATAGATCATGATCATTGGCCTATTGGTGGGATATAGGCATCAGTAAGACATTTTACGTACAATGTATAGGTCTCGAGGCCTTTACCATCATCAATAGAGGGAAAAAGCCATAGGGGATAAATTAATAAACTAATAGATTATAATCCATTAATGAAACCTTGAACCCCCACCTAAACCATTTAAATGGAATCCTTGGCCTCTAAATAGGATATGGGCACCATTGGAATGCCTTGGGACCTTGATAATGATAATGGGAGAAATTAAAGGTTCTTAGGGCCTAGATGAAGCTTTTAATGCTCATGGTACATGAATGAGTTCTTGAATCACTACACAAGGACAAGGGGAGCAAATAAAGGACCTCATGTCCTATATTAATCTTGCATATATAATACATCATTGTTTTCCTTGAATAACAGCATGTGAATTATCTAAAAGGGACCTTTAATATATATGTAAGATATGGGTGCATAAGTGGTATTTCATACTAGGGATGGATCATGGGGTCTTAACTATGGTTGAGCTTAGAAAAAAAGAGCCATATGACCAAAATGAATATCCAATGGCTTAGGAAACAAAAGAAGGTCTTGAACCACTATGCATGCCCTTTAGAGGGGATATTTAGCCACCAAGTGGGATACATATGTCATTAGGACATTTGGTCACCAAGGATTGGTCTTGAGGCCTTAATCATTAAAACATGGGAACCATTACATGGTCCATTGTACATGGATTAAAAAAATCATCTTATGGACTAAAAGATGTTTTTGCGGCTCATGTACAATGCATAGAGTTTGAACCATCATATAATCCCTAAAAATCAAATATTTATCTCATAATATAATATATATGGCATTACAAGGGCGGACACACTAGGGATTGGTATCATGACCTTGACTATGGTCGAAGGACAACCATTAGCAAATTAGGGCCTAAATATACCTTTTGCTTCAACTTTCAAAACAGTTGGTTTAGACATATTTCTCAAGGCTATTTACTGTTTTTTCTATCTTCATTATAAAATGGAAAATTTGTTTTATGTTATAATCTATGCCATACAAATTCCATTTTGTATTGCTTTATATCTCATTCTAACAAATTTTAAAATACAAATTATTATTTTATAATGGTTAAGCTAAATTGTTTACACACTAGTAGAATCACTGAATTTGTGGTTAGTAAACATCAATAAGTCACAAATATACGTGCCACTAATAAGTTATAGGTTACTTGTTTTTTCTTTGTTCTAGTTAAATGAGTTATCTTTAATGAACTATGAGTTATCCACCCATCAACGAGGAGTTATCCATGCATAAATTATTATTTATATTATTTTTTAATAATTATTTATTTTGAATTTGTAACTATTGCCATAGAATCGATCTAGACAATAAACTTGTCTCATACTCTTACAATCTAGAAAAGCATAAGTTCTTATCTATCCCAAAATCTCAAATGAAAACACCCATAAGTATAAGTGTAATTAAATGTTAGCTATGGATACTTGTTTCTTTTCATGAATTTATATATTATTTATCCAAAATTTTAATTGTGATTGTGCGAGAGTGTGTATATATATTTATAAAACATTCTTATGCGTGGTGAGATTACTTGGTTATAATTTGACTCTCAATCTAGATTTATTTGTGATTAATTGGTTCTATTCTCACAATTGGTCAAAGTTTATGATTCAAAATTCGAGGAGACAACTAAGCATGTCATTCAATTGTTGCAAGGTTTGTCTGTAAATTAAGCCCACGTTTTCAGAGTGATAAACTTACCACTATTGTTATTGTATATATAATAATAGCACAATGTGGAGGTTGTATATAAAATAATATTGATATATGTTTGTTTTTCAACTGAGAAACTAGCACCAATGTTGATGTAAATATAATATTGCAATGTAGGAGCTGTGTCGTGAAGTCAAGAGATATAGACTATCCGTTGCATCGATGGTGATAGATTTCCATTTATGTGATGTTGCAAGTAGAGAGGGTGTTCTCATGCGTCCTTCATTGCATTATTTTAAGGAGGCGTCTAAAAATTTATGGTTGAAAAACATTTTTTTATTATTAAAATTTAGTGTATTTTTATTTTGTAAAATCTTAAGTTACTTATGTTTTAATAGAAATTTTGATGGTAAAAATGGATTCAACATTTTCAACACTCCACCGAAAACCCAAAAACCCGAAATTCCAAAACTTAATAACTCTAACTTAGATTTTGGAAAATTCTCACCAAATTTATTCATATTTATACACAAATAAAACACCTATTCTAACCAAAATAGACAAATTTTTAAACTACACAATAATTTAACCACAATCAAATCCTCCCCGCAAAACTAATATGTCAACATGCTCCACAACCTATTCACACCCCATAATAGTTTAAACCTATTGTAGATACATTATTTATGGTCAGAAACTCCATGTTATATCTTTTCATTCAAAATATGATGCAAATTTTCATTTTTAACGGGAGTTGTGATTAAAAAAATAAAATTAAGAGATATTTTTCAAGGTTTTTTTTCAGATGGAAAGATCCACGGGAAACCCAGCAATACTTCCCCACATTTGTGGATGGTAGAGGTGGTAAACCGCCGGCCATCCTAGCAGAAGGCCTAACCCCAGAGGACTCAAGGCTCGAACCCGTGACCTCCCCCCGAACCGAGAGAGTGTGCGCACATCTTACCAATTGAGCTAACCCTTGGGGCTTTTTTTTCAAGGTTTTATTCATATACACGGGAGCTAAATTATGTAGTTGGACCTTTGGAACTTAGATGTTTGAAACTTTATCTTGTATCAAAAATTTTGTTGCTGGTATAGTGTAAAAAAATGATTTTAAATATTTTTATATTTGTTTAAAATTTTAAAGCAATAAAAAATAATAAATACTAGCATACTCACATAGATTATGTTTGGATCACGTCGATAAATATCAAATGGTTGAGAGATCACTAACATTCTTCATGTTATCCTTGTATCAACTATCATTTTTCTAGTTATTTACCATGAACTGTTTGTTATCCATTTATCCATGCATCGCTGCTACCAGTTATCCATTCATCAGCTACCTCTTATTTTTTATATTCTATTTTTTATAATTGTTTATTTCAAATTTTGAACGATTGCCATATAATCAATCTAAACAATACATTTTTTTATTTCAAATATTGAACAACTACAATATAATCAATCTAGAGAATAATACACTTGTATCATCCTCGTTCGTTGATGAAAAAGCATAAGGCCGTAGTCCGTCAATGAATGATAAAGATAACGAAAATAAACTTAAAATATAAGACTTAAAATTGAAGACATCTTTCCGGAAGAAGCCACTAAACTTCCTCCGAAAAGAGACAATGACTTCACAATCGATCTGACACCTGGAGCGGTACCAGCGTTGAAAGATCCTTATCGAATGAACATAATAGAGCTTACAGAGCTCAAATCTCAATTACAAGAATTGATTGATAAAAAGTATATTCTGCCTAGTGTTTCCCCTTGGGGAGCACCAGTCTTATTTGTAAGAAGAAAGACATAACCTTAAGATTGTGCATAGACTACCGTCAATTAAATAAAATGATTATTAAAAATCGGTATCCATTACCTTAGATAGTCAATCTATTTGATCAATTCCACATAGAAACAATCTTTTCTAACATAGACTTAAGGTATGGATACCATCAAGTGCGAATCAAAGATGAGTACATCTTTAGGACCTGTTATGGTCACTACGAATTTGTCGTAATGCATGTTGGGTGTTTTATTGTCTTAATGAATTCATCAAATATTTAATTTATCGACCGGGGTTGGTAAACTTGGAGTTGACACAAAATATATGCTGAGGTAGAAGTGTAACTAAGATATTGGCTTGGCTGACCTTAGAGATGTTTAATAATGAATAGATCGAAAGATCTTTCAAAATGAAAAACCGAGTCAAACTTTAGAAATACAACTACTAAACTGATTAGACCTAACCGAACCAATAGAACATAATAGTATCAATCTATACTACTCTATTCTATGAACAATAACTGAAAAGATAAAAACAATACTATTCTAAGAAACAAGAATTGATCAAAAGCAAACTACTGTTATGAAAATGGAAACGACTAATCAATTATTCAGACTCTAATCTAGGAATTAGAAAGACTAGCTATCACGCAATAACTATGAACAAGTTAAGAAACCTATCAATGAAATGATTCAGCTTACAACTAACTATATAAAAACAAGAAACTATATTGTCTGAAACAAGGTTACAACTACTTAATAAACCTAAGAAATTCAAGAGTTTAACTATTCATGCATTTAACAAATACTCAAAACTAAGCTAAACTACCTAATTCCATTCCCTTAGATGATTTTTAGGAAGTGTGTCAAATGTGATAGGAATTGGAGAAAATGTATCGAGATGACTTTCAAATGTAACAAGGAAACAGAACGGAAGTAAATCTAATTTAACTTCTACGAAGTGATGTAAGCTAAAAAGTGACCAGTTACAAGTGATTTTAAACATTGTAATCTATTCTTTATTCATAAGCAAATGATACTTAAAAGCTAGCTACAGTACTTGAAATGAAATGTTGATTAACAAAAGTACAAATTTTAATCTCTAATGACTACTTGGAAGTGAAACATGAAATGTCCATCTAACTCATGCCAATGCTTATCAACATCAAATGATATATATCAATACTTCAAACTAATTTATAAAACATTAACTACAAGAAAAGCAAACTAAACTAAGTATAAGACAAGAACTTAAATGATTGAAGTCAATATTAACTTGTAATCAAAACCTATAGTAGAAAAACAAGATGTTCTTACACTAACTTTACTGCAAATCAAACTATCTTCTAAGACAACTATGAAAGTGTAATGAAGTTGATCTAAAACTTGAGAAGCAAACCTATGTTAAACTAAGTTATGAAAACACTTAGATATTGAAAACTAATGCATCTATATTAAACACACATGAACTTATTAAACTTGGATTGAGACTAGTTCCTAGTCTATTCTATCAACGAAAATGAAAGAACTTAAAACAATGAAATTAGACCAAATCAGAACACTATGTAAAATAAAAGTGAATGACTAATTAGAAACTCGAATGCAAACTGGAAATGGAATACTAAACTGATTCACAAATAAGACAAACTGAGATTTAACAAAGTCTATGATAACATTGTAAACTATCACTGCATTTACCAATTTAATTGTTAAGTAAAGAACATCTATTTACTTGAAATGAAAGCCTAGTTACATTGCCTAAAACAGAGTTACATGAAATACTATTGAACAATCCCAATCTACTGATAATAAATCAAAAGGGCATACTCAGAGTTATTATACTTTTGCTTGTCTACTTCAGAACATGAAATACTATGGAGAATCAAAGTTATACTACTAACAAACTTATAATCCTATTTAAGGATCTTCAACCTGTCACTAAACTTATCTATCAAATATCAAAAACTGTTATGAACTAAAAGCTTATAAACAAACTTATGCAATAATGAAATTAAACTAATTTTTTTCTAAAATGACTTGAAACAGATCTTAACTTAGAAACATATCTATATTCGATGGGAAACAAGACAACACTACTCTATTAATCATTAACTACTATGCCATTTAGTCGAACTTCTAATGAAAAGTAGAAATCTATTCCATTTTAAATTGAGCGGGATTTTACTATTTCATGAAAGTGAATGAAAATGAATTATAAATTGCTATATTATGAATTTAATGACAAGAATACTAATGATATGTAAATCAAAATATATCTCCTACTGCACGACGACTGAATGGGATTGAAATGCAAATGGGTATAACCGTGGCTATAAACGATCTATATATTAATATGAATTTAACATGAAATACTCGGAACAAATTCAAATCCTAACGAAATACATAACAAGAACGAATTCAAACCCTAGCTAGATACAAATAAAATGTAGAAGATAGTATTGACAGTCTAAAATCCTAGTGACTACGACAGATGGTATGATAGAGATATACGATTTAAATCACATTCACATAAACGATTGGACAATATCTACAGGAAAACGATTTCTAAAACATTTCAAAATAAAATTACTTAGTTGTACGATATCAAGAAATCAAAACATATGCATAGATAACGTCGCTGTCATTGAGGGGCGCTCTCAAGAGACAATGGATGACCCTATGAAATTCAATCACCAAACATAAACTAGAAAACGCAATAACAAAACCGAGCAAAAGTATGTATATAAACTGAAAACAAAATCTCAAAGTATACGCCGACAGTCTTTTCCACAGCCCAATATGTAATTATATAGTTTTTACAATGGAGAGAGGGTCGACCCTTTCAGTGGTCGACCTCTCTAATAATATAGTGTCTTAAAGACTGAAAACAACTTCATTGATGAACTAAACTGAAGAAGCCGTTTTTTCCCCAAATCGTGCATGTCGATTTCCTGGATCCGCGCAGCAGAATAGGTGGATACTTGGACGAGATATAGAGCAAATATTTGCAGGCAGAAGCTCACGAACCATGTGTGTCAGGTGGGCAACAAAACCCACATTTCTATTTGCAGCATGAATGCGTCCAGATAGGTAAGCAAATGAATCTCTAAGTGCAAATGATGGGTCAAATGACCTCCCAAATGCAATTGAGAATCCAAATGATTGTCCAAACAAGAACCATAGCCTATAGCAGCAAAACTATGTGTCCAATGGATTTAACAATGTTAATTTGATGTTAATTCGCCATGAAAAATGATAATTCGATGAAAACTTATAGGAAAATCGTATGAATGTCAAAGATGGATACCCAAATCAATATTGGTATCTGAATCATGAAATATATGAGCTTGATATACTAGAAATGACAAAAATAGCACCAATATAGCATAATTATAGATCTGAAATGATGACAAAATTGGGCATCAACAAATGCCTTTTGGGTTGACAAACGCACCAGCTGCATTCATGTGCTTAATGAATAACATTTTAAGTAACTATCTTGATAAGTTTGTAGTTATCTTCATAGACAACATACTAATCTACCCAAAGAACGAACGAGAACATAAAGATTGATGATCTATTCAAGGATTTTGTCGTATGTACCGACGCTTGTAAAAAAGGATTAGGCGGGGTCTTAATACACGGATATTACGTCGTAGCTTATGAATCTAGAAAATTAAAGGAGCATGAAAAGAATTGTTCTACGCACGATTTGGAACTTGTTTCTATAATTCACGCATTAAAAATGTGGCGACATTAATTGGAAGAAAAATTATGCTTATGTTAGATAACATTAAGTCTAAAATATCTATTCGACTAACAAAATTTAAATGCTAGACAGGCAAGATGGTTGTATTTCATGAGTGAATATGATTTTAAAATCAAACACATAAAATAAAAGGAAAACAAAGTTGCAATGCTTTGAGTCATCACGCCAATTTATTATTTGCAAGCAGCAATTATGAATCTAATCTGGAAAATCAGATCCTAAGTGCAAATTTTTTTGATAAGAAATACCAAATTTTAAAAAAAAGGACTACAAAAAATGAACAGAATCAAATAAAAATAGATTTCAGCATAAATAGAAGGGGATTGTTGTTGCATAAAAACAGGTTGTACATACCAAACACTATAGAAATCAAAATCACTGTCATGAATGAGTTACGTAAATGACCATATTCAAGACATCCTGGATATCAGAAGATGATCACCATGATCCAAAAATATTTCTTTTGGCCTAACATGAAGAAAGAGGTAGCAAAGTACTTAGCTCGCTGCATAGAATGTCAACAAGTTAAGGTAGAAAACCAACATCCAGCAGGACTGTTGCGACCACTACCCATTCCGAAATGGAAGTGGGAAACAATTAGTATGGATTTTATAACAGCCCTACCAAAGAATTTCAGACAGCATGATTCAATCATGGTTGTAATTGATAAGTTAAGTAAAGTTGCTCATTTTATTCCCCTTAAATACACCTATAAGGTTGTTAACATTGCAGATATTTTTATGAAAGAGATATTTAAGTTACATGGTGTACCAAAATTAATAGTCTCAGATAGAGACACAAAATTTACAGGCAACTTCTAGAAAGCCTTGTTTAAAGGGTTAGGTACATAGTTAAATTTTAGTACTGTGTATCATCCACAAACGGATGGGCAGAATGAAAGAATAAACCAAGTCCTAGAATACATGCTAAGAATGTATGTCATGGACAAACCATGTAAGTGGAAAGACTACCTACACTTAGTAGAATTTGTTTACAATAATAATTCTCAAGTATCTATCAGTATGAGTCGTTTTGAAATTATATATGGACACAAATGTAATACTCCAATTTCTTGGAGCAGTCCAGTTGATAGGTTAATGTTAGGGCTTGATTTATTAAAATATATGGAGCTAACTGTGAAACAAGTACAACAAAACTTGAAGCTTGCTCAAGACAGGGAGAAAAGTTATGTGGACCTAAAAAGAACTCCTAGAGAGTTCTAAGTGGGTGAACATGTGCACATAAAGGTAAAGCCCAAGAAAAGTTCTTAGAGATTGGACAAATATTCAAAGTTGGCACCCAGGTACTGTGGGCCATTTGAAATTTTGGCTAAAGTTGGGTCAGTTGTGTACCAATGAGCCCTACCACCCACTATTAAAGTGCATGTTGTTTTTCACGTTTCTATTTTAAAAGAATATATTCATAACGCTACTCATGTGATCGATTGGAATGTGATCCAGGTGAAACCCGAATGAGAGTTCTAGGTGGGACCGAAACGTATTCTTAATAGGAAAGAAATTTTACTTTGGAGCCGTACCATCGAACAAGTCAAGGTGCAATGGAAGCACCTTATTCTGGAAAAAACTACTTGAAAGCCGGAAAGTAATATGCGGGAGACATATCCAGTCCTATTCCAATATGAGGAAATGGGAGAATAAAGCAGAAAGTCAGTAACACCGAGGACGATGTTATCCTCTAAAGGGAGGTGTATGCAATGCACCTAAAATTAATAATTTATTATTAATTTCTATTAAAAATACTTTAATTATTATTTTTATTATTTTTGACATAAAGTCAAAAAATTAAACATTTGTAATGAATATTCTTTATTAATAAAAGATACTGAAAAGGGACATAAGTGAGAATAGGTCTTGAAGAGTGTTTGCTGACCCACAAGAAGTAAAAACAAGTGGATGAAGTTACGGAGTGAAAACTCAATATGCAGGAGGCATCATCCATTAAAAACAGGTCACAACTCATAGTTGAGTGCTAAGGAGCAGGAGGCTTATAAATGACCAAATCCTAGGCAAAATACTATATAATAGTATGTGCACAAGCAAATAAGAGGCTAGCATTGAACGGGGATTGAATTTGATAATGTTGATCATGCAAGAGATGTCACATTAAGATGATTTTGCTTTTGTAGTTCAACGAATAGGCTCGAGGGTTCTGGAGCAAGTAACTTGGATGCTCTGAGAGTTGGTTGAGAGGAACAACTTTTCCACTTCTGTTTTCCCAGCAATGGTGCTAGGTTCTTATCCTACGTTTTAAATTTCCAATAGGCTATTTCATTCTAGATCTGGAATTGCTAATGTAGTACCTAGTATGCATCGATTAGTTCTAGCTTGTTTATCAGTTCTAATATTGTTATGTTTTGATTATATTTATAAATGTTAAATGTCATTTAGGAAAGTTCTTAGATCGTGCATCCATACCCGAGTTAGGGATTTCTCTTAATGGTTTATATATTGGAATTCGAATTATGTACTTAACAGATAGTTTACCAATTTATACCTATTTCTTTCCTATGCAATGGATTTACTTTTAATGTATCTTTGTATTTGTCGTCTTCTCCATAAATTTTCCTAGGTTGAAAATTGAAACTGTTAGCATGTAGGACAACCAATTTTTTTATTTTATTAGTATAAATCTAGATAATTCATGATTAGGGCAGATTGATGAATAATCCATATTTATGTATTATAATCATCTATAGTCGAAGAGTCCTATGAATATGTATAGTACAGATCTTTTACAAGCAAAATTATATTACAGATATCACAGGGATAGTCACCTACAAAATAAACATAATTAATTTATAAACAAATCATTTACAAATCCACAAGTAAACAAAGCTCATATGCGAGTTACTCAAATCTAAAACAAAATTTCATACATTCCTTGACAGATCGCAAGTGAGCAAATCGAGATCCATTAGATCCAAAATTATCTCTCAAAACAAGATATACAAATACTTTGTATAATCAATAATTAATAACTCGCAATACCCGACTAGATCGAGGAAACCAAATCTACAACATATCAAACAATATTGTTCCAAGTAATTCGCAAGCATACTTACTTAATACTAAATTACGATTTTTATAGAATAACTATTGCACAAAAATCGCAAAGACCCAATGGGTCGTATCAAGTTAAAGACTATGGTTGTAAGCCCATATGCAATTGTTTCCATTATAAATAATATCAAACCCAATGCACAACAAATAAACAGAGTCACTTTAACCATTTTATAAACCCTCTTATGAGTCTACAATAATATTAAGAATAATAATATCATTATTCAAAGAGATAGATCTAACTCATAAAAATGAAACTCATTAAACAGAGGCTTGGTCGTAAGACCATCGAAGATGCCAGCCTGCAACCAAAAGATTACATACGGGATATTTTTCGCAATAAAGACGCTAAGGGTCATTCATTTAAAAATACAATAATCACTTAAACAACTCAAGACACACATACAAGACTTATAACTAGTGCAGTATAACCCAACCAAAAAACCCTCATAAGAGATGGTATTATCATAAGAAAACCTTTAACTCTACATACTACTATTATAAATAGAGAGTAGGCTTTTAGTCTTAAAATGACTTTCATCAATCCTTATACATGGTTGCAAGCCCATGAAAATGGCTACCATTATAAACAAAAGATTAAACAAGATGCGCATACAAGGGTGGTTGTAAGTCCATCATTGATGGCTTCCACTGTGTTGTAACAACCATAACTAAATTCCAATAACCAAACCAACAAGGTGGGGGTAAGGCCATCCACAATGGCACCCACTTAAACCCTCACAAAAAAACAAGGTCGTAAAGCCTTCTTTATACAGAGGGTAAACCCCTTGGGGTTTAACGAATGTTAAACTTATTTGATGTAGAGTTGGAGTCCTTTCGGCTCCTCCATGCTCAAGTTAAAGTACCTATAGCAACACAGTCACGATTTGATTTAAAGCACAATTCGAAAAGAGAAGCACAAAAATAGGGATACTTTACGTCACCTGAGGCGTTTGAAAACGCAAGCTTGGAGGAAGTGACCCTATCGCCTCCCCCTCCAGCGCACACCACTACAAATATTTCAAGTTACAGTCAAAACTAATTGAATAACTTTAACTAGTATTGGGGAGTTATAGAGAGGGCCAAGGGTCAGTTCCTCCGGGGTTGCCCTTATCCCTCCTCTTTCTGCACCCACAACAATGATGTACTATCAGTAAACACTGTAAACGACAAAATTTTACCAAATAAAAACACAGAGAAGTTCTAGAATTTTTCTCACATGTTAGCAGGAAGTATGCATGGATGAAGTGATGGCATGTTTGTTGAGGCGCAAGCATTGGAATGCAGATCATCGAGAAAGCCATGGGAGCCCAAAACACCTCGAAAGGGAAATAAGCACAATGTCATTAACATGGTAGCAACAAATCTACACCAGAAAACCCTAACACCATTGCACTTGACAGAGCATAGCTTTGGCACTTGTCCCTACAGACCAACAGCCAAATGCAACTAACAAAGGTTTTAGATAACAAAAAAGACATAATAAAAACCTTACAAAACCCGTACAATCTCACCATACAGGTGTAAGGCCGAGATTCACTCTCAAGCCAACTCGAAGAGCCAGGTTGTGCTGTCAACTTGCATCCAAAACAAACATTTAAGTCTCCAAGTCAACCAGGGTACAAGCCCTCCAACATATTTACTCCTGACCAAGGCAATCATGGCCCATAATCATTGCATTCATGCATCGATATCAAGCTCGAACCCTCTGTTAAAACTCCAACAAACAAACCATATAATATAACGTAAAAACCATGGTGTAGATCATGTCATATCATATTCATTATATTATGCCAAGAAAACATTGCTTTACAAACTATAACCTTTGCATTATTTTTTTAACGAAGGGTCTTTACACTATGGTAAGTACCATATGCCTTCCAAACCCCAAACCATTGCACTTAGGATGGAGGAATCAGCGATGGCAAGGCCTATGGCCTTTAAACCTCTTTAACAACCTTATTACATTAATGGATGGGATCAAAACTATGAATACTCTCACAAATCCTTAGGGCTGCTAAAGCCCTAGTAAGAACTAATAAAATAAAATTAAGAAAACTGAGACATCACCTACAAGTATAGCTGAATGTTATAAAAAGAGTTGGCCATTGCCTTAGCAAATGGAGCATGGCATAGTAAGCAAAACAAAGAGATTAATAACTTGCACAAGCATAATTTTGAGGTGTGTTACACCAAATCTCAAATAAAAAGGTCTATCCAAGTAACAAATGAAAAAAAAAACCATATTATAATTATATTGCTATTTGATAAATTATTAGTTTTAATTATAATTGTTGGGAAGGAGACTATTTAACTCAAGACCATTTGCACACCTTTGCCAGCGAAATTTGCCTATATGAGGCAGGGAATTCTTTTCTTTTACTAAAATAACGATTTTGATTGCTGAAATTGTAATTTTGATTGCAAAAATAGATTCAATGCCTTCGGATGGAGGAATCACTTTGTACCGTGAGCTTAGGCTATGTTAAGGCCTATGGCTTTTAAACCTCTTTAACAACCTTATTACATTAAGTGATGGGATCAAGACGAGTGTAGTTGCCTCAGCCAAGCATAATTTTGAGGTGTGTTACACCAAATCTCAAATAAAAAGGTTTATCCAAGTAACAAATGAAAAAAAAAACCCATATTATAATAATTTTGCTATATTATAAATTATTAGCACAAAATTTGCCTAAATCATGCAAGGAATTGTTTATTGAAATAATGATTTTGATTGTTGAAATTGTAATTTTGATTGAAAAAATATATTAAATGTGTTCAATAACCCTCCCTAGGTCATTCTGCCAATGCAATTTCAATAACTTGTAACTGCAATTTCAACAATTCTCACAAGATTTTGGTCAAAATTTCAACAAAACAAATGGATGCAAATAGTCAAAAAAATTAGCATTACTCTGTCTTTATTTTTCACATTTATTTTATTAAAAATTATATTTAGTTTTAAGTTTTTCAATTGAAGCACAATTAATTCTTTATAACCCTTTTAATAAAAGTTTGTAGTGAAAATAATTCTTACAACTCTTACCACCCTTCATTAGGAAAGGTTTGTAACCTAATTCTTACAAAACCTTTCACAAGGAAGAAAAGGTTTCTAGGTTTTGATGGTTACATGCCGTCCTTTCCAAAAAGAGACAAGTCCTTTAAATTTGATCAGTGATGAAGATTTTGTGAGATTCGGATTACAGACATAATAAAAGGCGCTGTCTAACTAGGGGACTTTTTGACTTTTCATATTGTTTTTTTGCCAAAATCCAGTAAATTTAATCTACAAAATCTGTAATTTTTGTTGTTTGTTGGGCGATTGTAAGAAATGAAATCAGGTGACAAGAAAACCCCTAAACACCCACACTCTGTAAGATCTAGCAATGTTTTTGGACGTTTTAAAAATTCAGTGAAAATTCATAGCAAAAAACTGAGAAAACCTAGCCAAAAAGAAAGGTCAAAAAGTCCCCTCTTTAGACAACTCGATAATAAATTGCGTACAATACAACTTATATATCTTGGAGGCTAAATTTTGAAACTTGTTCCTAAACCCAAATTTTAATTATAGGTAATATGAATGTTGGGTTGACACTCATCAACATTAGGCAATATACACCCATCAACATTCATATTACTTGCAATTATTAATATATAATAAAAACTAATTTCTTCACAATATCCCATTGCCGTGTTAGACACATATCCAAATATGCATTGGTGTGCATTGGTGAATACTCGATACACAAGTTTAATAAAGTAGAATTGGTATAAAATCTAACAAGGCAGAAGTCATCAAATCAAACTCATTTCATAGAATTGATGTGGAAAATATAGAATAACCTTGATCTAATTCTGGTTGATAAACGAATGCCTAAAATCATTTATTTAACCATTGAACTTTTGGTTTCTCAGAGAGAATCAAAGTCATTTTATACAATCATTAAACTTTCGATTTGTCCGAAGGCTCACATCCAAGGGCTCTTCAATACTTGCAAGTTGTTGGCAAGCAATATTTAGCATGCTACAGAGTATTTAATGTGGCTACAGGAGGTTTGATGACCCTTGAATTTCGAGCAGCTCGAGATCCAATGATCATCAAGCTTGCTATAGCCACATTAAATACTTTGCTACATGCTAAATATTGCTTGCCAACAACTTGCAAGTGCTACAGAGCCCCAAGGGCTCTTCAGTACTTGCAAGTTGTTGGCAAGCAATATTTAGCATGCTGCAAAGTATTTAATGTGGCCACAACATGCTTGATAACCGTCGAATTTTGAGCTACTCGAGATCTAACGATCATCAAGTTCATTGCAGCCACATTAAATACTCTACAACATGCTAAATATTTCTTGCCAACAACTTGCAATTGCTACAGAGCCCTTGAATGCTCTCATCCGAGAGCTTTTAGACAAATCAGAAGTCCAATGATTGTGTAAAATGACTTTGATTCTCTCTGAGAAACCAAAAGTCCAATGGTTAAACAAATTTTGCCTATTTTAAGCATTCTTTTATCAACCAGAATGAATTTCAAACAGCTCGAGATCCAACGATCATCAAGCCCACTGCAGCCGTTTTAAATGCTCTACAGCGTACTAAAAAAAAGTGTCCCACTAGACAAAAACAAAGACCATGATGGATTAAATAAGTTTCCTCTTCTAAAATAAAATCTGACAAATTCTCTTTGAAAGCAATCATCAACCCAATAATAAACTTATTATACTCGAACAAATAAATGGGATATAAAGCCTATCAAAATCAATGTACCATCCATTAGAAGCATGTGAAATATATGCCTGGTCTGAGACATTGAAAAGTACCCTCAAATCAGACATGCGAGAAATTTTCAATGAAAAGTTAACTATCAAAATCAATGGACCATGTGCGAACATGATCGAGAAGCAGGTGAAATAAATGCCTGGTCTGACACATTGAAAAGTACCGACATCTTTTCAATCAAAAGTTACCTGAAAGCTGTTCAATTGCATTACCCATTGTCCAACCAAGGTGTTTACCTGAAATGAGACATTTGACCAATTTTCATTAAAAAGTTACCTGAAAGCTGTTCAATTACATTCTCCATAGTCCAACCAAGGTTACCGGAAATGAAACTTTTTGGTTGTGGAAACAGATGGATCATGGACTTCAAAACACACCAATTGGATAGGAAACATTCATATTAAAGACAAATTATTTTATACATTCCCACTGTCCAAAAATATGTAATTGATATTTATTGAAATTACAAACGGAGGATTTGACAAAATGAGCCAAATCTGCAGTTTCGAAAGACTCAACTGTAAATAGAGAATAAAGGTATGGTTTAAAAAGAAAAACAAACTTGTAAACAACCATTATCATTGATCAATAATCCACACAGTACTCAACCCAGAGTTTCATATTTTCTGAGATCCTCCCACTTCAAATCATGTATCATTCATCAACCTTAAAATGGATATGAACAAGTCTCCACTACTCACAAAATATAATACTCGGGGTGTCGGCAACCATGAGGTTTAGTACAAGCCTATGCACAGGATGACCTTTGCATGCCAAACCAATTACAAGTAAATGTAAAATGCAACATAATAAATTTGAAAACCTGATAAAGCTTTCTTTGCTTTCTAGTGCAACAAAAGCCTCTGCATGCTATAAAACCGATTACAAAACATGTAAAATGCAACATGATAAATATGAAAATCAGAAAAAACTTTTTCACATTCTATTGTAACCAAATAAATTATACCTGTGATAGATGAACATCAAAATTAATCACAGTCCCTTTTAGTTGAATAAAACCCTCCACATCTAATGACAGCATGTAGGAGCCAAAACAAATACCACAGACACCCCCCAAAGCCATTGTAACCGTCTCCTCTTCTCAAATAGAGGAGAAAACAATATTTACTAGAATCTTATTAACATCAAATCACTTCTATCAAGAATAGAGGTAAAATTGAACAATCCTTGAAACCAGAGAAAACCCCCAAAACCACTGTAACTTGGATTCTATTTTCATATTGAGAATACATCGCGTCACTTCTATCAAAAATACAAACGGGATACTATTTTCAAATTGAGAAGAATACATCGTACTTCTTACTGGCCGAAAATACACAATATTATAAACCCTGAGAAAACTCCAATATTCTAATTCTTGATAAAGACAAATCAGCATATAAATGTATGAGGTAACAGCAAGCCTGAAATATTCCAGTGTTGAAACCACACCTGATACAGTAAGCTCAATATATTTTCCACCAAAATAAGTAGTGCAGTTTTCTGTTCCAATCATAGCTCTAGCTACTATATAGGACCTAATTACACGCAAGATTTCATTTAATATCCAACATACCCAGACAAATCCACCAATAGCACACAAGATTCCAAACAAAAATGCCCAATTGCACACAAAACTACACAGAGGATCTAAACACGTTAGACAAAATGCTAAGCAATAAAAACATCTAGTTTGTTATCACTTTTGCAGAAAACAAGTTTATCCCCCAAAAATTACAGCATTGCCATAGATTATGGCATCGTTACAACGCTTTAGTCAAAAGCTAAAGGAAGTGGCATCTATTCCTGCAAAATTCACTCAGACTTGCACCTGAGCCCAACAGCATAATGCAGAATGCCTATACAGCTTGAGGCCTTCCACCTTTCACAGTGGAACGGAGCCAGCTTCCAAGACTCTTTAAGATTGCTCCTGCTAATATACTGGTGAAGGAGAGGAGGTTCTATACTCTTGAAAGATTGGTCCAAATATAGAGGAGCCGTATTTAAGAACTCAAACCGTCAAAGATACGAATCACCCTACTCAAGTTTACAATGCTCTTAAAATATCCCTAACAACTTTTAACTGCGACTTGTACTTGGGATTTTCACCTAGCCAAACCAAGTACGATGGGCCATTCAGTTCAGCAGACTTTATCTATCATGAATCATGGCCTACCAAGTTCCACCCATCATATAGTTAGAACATCTATTAAGCAAGCATTTACTTGGGCTAGGATAAGAAGCTTTGGGGCAGCTAGCCCACACAATTAATCCTGCAGTTGCATGGATTTGGAATTGAAGTTTGGGAATACCTAGCCTACCCAAATAAACCCGCATTTTCATGGCCCCGTGATAGTAAATAGTTACTTAGAAAGAATGTGAACCTCGGGGCATGATACAGCCCATAAAGCTTGAAAATGAATATATATGCACACTTTGCAGAGAATTTGCGCATTCAAATACCAATGTAAAACTTACCCACCAGTAACACACAAAATTGGAAACATATTTCGTACAAAGGGCACACGTAGACAAATTTTTAAGTTGATGTGCAGACACCCCGCTTAACATATAGTAAGTTACAAGACCAGACCTTAAATTCAGTTCTTGCACTTCTCAATAACCTTATATTAACCAAAATACAATTGTATTTGAAACTGAAAAAACACACACAGAGAAGATAGCAACAAAACCAGGGTTACAATGCTTCCCTATCTCCAATGCATTTTCCGTGACCAAAACCTTAGAATTCCTATTGATTTATTTCAAAACTACCCGTAAAGAAAATCAGGGTCTCTGAAATCATAGATTACATAACATTTTAAGATCCCGAAGGCCGAGTTACGGATTGAGCACTGAGAGAAGACGCACGCCAGGAACAGCTTGTAAATGTTTACTTAGTGAAACAGCAGAAATGGGCAGAATTGGAAAGACCGGCATATTGATGTATTGAAACAGAATTATGATGGATCTTTCCATTTCACCAATTTCCACTACTACCATAAGACGGGGCTTCACTTCTTCGGAGAGGGGCGTCGAATATGCTTCGCCCAAACAAAAAATCATGGAAAGAATGTTACTGACGAGGTCAATAAATAGAGCCCTCTTACCCCACCCGCATGTAAAACACCAACCCTGGTTAGTTCAACATCAACCCTTCCCCTTCCGAAATGGAAATATAAACTTAACTGACATAAAACACGTGTCCATTTTACATTTTTCTTTATTTAATCTCAATATATATCTATATGTACGGGTAATTTCCAGAAATATAAAAAAAAATGCTACATGAATGAGTAACCTTCTGAATACACCAGCGTAGATGTAAATTTTAGGCTCTATCAAATGTCGAAAGGGATCAAACATAGAATTTGGATCTTTATTTCAACACACAAACTCAATATTGACCATTTCACACACTACAAAGGTACCTATTACAATTCCACTAATATATTTTTAATAGTTATTCATACATTATTAATCAACTTCTATATATTTCTAATCACTAATATTACATTATTAATTAACTTTTATTGCTGTTGAAATTCTAACCTCACTTTATGTATAAAATTTTATCATAATATTAATTTAACTTTATTAAGATAAAATAAATTATATTTTACCATTACTGGGATATTTTAACAAGTTAAAAGCTAATAAAAAATTGGAACAAAATTTTTAAAACCAAAGTTTAAAGTTTTTACCATCATGTTTAAACGAAAGTAAAAAATTAGCTTATTTTTACTTTTAAAAATAAGGTAATTTATTACACAATGAACTCAGTCCAAAATAGTCGAAATCCAATGCTGAAACAACATAGAAGATCGTAAAAGAGGACGGGGTTAAAATGATAAAAGACATCAAGATTGACATGAAACGCGGAAAATAGTCCAAATCCAATGTTGAAACAACATAGAAGATTGTAAAAGATGACGGGATTAAAATGATAAAAGGCATCAATATTGACATGAAACGCGGGGAAAGTTGCAATAAGTGGATAGATAGACAGGCCATGACTAGCAACAATAGCGGTAGAGGGAACGTTACATCGAAATTGACATGATCATATTCAAACGGACCCATAGTTTCATGGAAGTAATGGCATCAAAAGCCGTAGCTATGTCTCATTTAATATTATTAGCTTTGCAATTATCTATATGGCTATGCGCTACACTTATCTCTGGCGAAATATACATAGCATGCTGCAGAGTATTAAATGATGTTGCAGCAGCTTTGTAGGTCATTAGATCTTAACCGTTTAAGATCCAATGGTCTATATTGTTGCTGCGGCAGCATTTAATACTCTGTCGCATGCCAAGTATTTTTTGTTTTTATCTCGCCCTCCTCGACACAATGATCAAGATAGTATCTCACAAATCTGGTTATCACAATCGATGAAGACCCGAAAAAAAAATCCAAAACTTTGAAAAGTGAAGGATTTGGGAAATCATTGTTCCAAAAAAGTTGATGAGAAGACTTGTAAAGTTGCAAACAGTGAATAACATAGTGAATGTTGAGATACATACCATTAACTTTGAAGTATTTCAGGTGCAATTATATTATTTTTAGTCTTTATTTGAATTTCAGTTACAAGACTTGCAACGTGATAAAAATGATATTAAGTATTGCTTAGGCCCATCGATAAAATCCAAATCCCAACATTAATAATGAATGTCATTCCAATGTTGTTTCTAAAATTGAAAAATAATCTCTTTTCCCTCACTAATATCGGAATCCAACCTGAATCAAATCGAATCCTAAAGTCCAAAAGTGTCGAAATTGATCCAAAGCTTTAAAAAAAATTCCAAAATTGTCAAAATTGGTCTTGTTATGTCAGGAACTTGTTTCTTACCTTTTTTATGTTTGATTATCTTTTTTGATCAAGTTTGCTTATCTCTTTGACTTTATCTTTTCAGTTACTATAGGAATTTTTGGTATTTACTTTAATTTTTAAGTTTTTTGCCTTTACATTTATTTTGTTTTTTCCTCCTTTACGTGTTAAAGGGTTTTTAAAGGTCATATCATTGAATAATGTGGTCACAAGTAGCATCATGGGTATATCTCATCGTTCAAACAACTTTTAAACCTCATACGAATTGAGAAAAAGCTGTAAAAAAGCACCAAAACAGAGTTAATTTTATTCTTGTAGCGCAAGTGGGAAAAAATAACGAAAGAGCGCTACAAGAATATCGTGACTCTCAATTCCTCCGATTTTTTAGCAAAAGTTTGGCAGGTTTTCAAATGATGAGTGACTAATCACGTGTTGTGGAGTGTTTGCTACGTGTGGATTCAGGAATTATCATAAGAACAGGTGGTTCCACGTCGTGAGGGAATCGTGGTCATCATGAGCCCAAATGCAATCCATCTTGACAGGTAGCACCGTAGATTGGGTTTAATGTGAGATGAGTTGTTATTTGCATGCACATTCAAAGACGAAGGACTTAGTGGAGTAACCGTAACCACTGAAAAACTGGACATTGCCGCTGCAGAACAGAGGTGAGGTTTTTATGGCTTCACGGGAAATTAGGGCTTCCTGATTTCGCTGCCTGCAGTCAAATTGAATGTTGAAGGACACTTGTACATCTAAGGTGAATAATCTGACAACTCAGGCCACAATTTTAAACAACTGCAGTTGAGCAGTTAAAAGGTATTCCACGATAGGCCAATATATCTGATAATTTGGGGCTTTTTCGCTGGAGTCTATTCTATCAAAATTGATCAAGGGAAATGCTAAATTGTGTTGTTTAATGCAATTTCGGCCAAAGAAATAGCTGTCTGAGACACTATGAGATGCCAGGATGGGTGAGGGTTGAAAAATAGCAATTTTTAATGAAGAATGACCCTGTCAAAGCTCAAAGTATAGTGATGTGATGAATTATACATTTGACAGTGTTTTCAATGTCTTAAATTGATTTTGTGTTTACAAGCAGTACAAAAAAGGAACCGAATATCTGAAGTTGCAGGGAGACCTAATTTTGTTAGGTTTTGAAGCTTACTATTTTTGGAAGCAAATAGAAGCAGCGAAGAGCTAAAGGCTTGAGAGTAGATGAAAACTTACTATCATTTTGATACTAAAATTACTGAGGGTTGAAAGTGATTAAGTTTGAGATTGTTTCTACTTCACATATCTTCTCATCCAACATATAAACAGTTTTCATTAAGTCTAAAAGGTTGGCAGCTAAGATCTTTCATGTAAAGCTCTTTTTTGTGCAAAGATGGTTTATAAATGATTCTGGCAGGTTATGGGTACTAATACACAGGTTTATTATGCATGCTGGAGATGGTCATTTATTTGAACAAATAAGTTGATTGGTAATTAGGTTTCATAATCAGTTGCAGTGAAGAGGCTGGAATATTCTGAATGACCTAGACCAATTGTACCTATGATAAAGCCTATGACCTGAATCATTCAGGCACTGTGGTAAATTCCATTTCACCTTAGAAAAGCAAGGAATCAGTCAAGGAAGATGTTAAAGTTGAGAAAGCATCAGAACATGTGGAGGATGACAGTAAACCTCAAATGTCTTTAGCTGATAGTAAAGGCAAATACTCACTATTTGTAGAAGACAAAAAGCAGCTGGTGCAGCAAATGGTACCAACAGAAGCTCCCAATGAAGTTAAAGCTGATGTTATAGAAGAGGCTGCTGTAACTAAAGATGAGTTTCAGACCCAGCAGAGAAGTCCCATCACCATTTTGTCAGATGATGAGGGATATTTATTAGAAGAAGAGCAGCCCATTACTAAAACTAAAGACAAGGCTGAAACATGCAGAGAATTCTCCACTTCAGGAAGCAAAACAATCAAACCTAACAGGAAGAAGAATAAGCTGGAAGTGATGGAGTTTGCTTCTATCAAGCATCAGGGAAGGACTATAAATATGTTAGGGGAATTAGCACCAGGATGGAGGCCTAAAACTAGGCCTAAGAATAAATTCAGGTTAAACTCAAAGAAGCTAATGAACCCTAAACTGAATATCAATGAAGTGGCTGTCTTAGATGATGCTTCCTCAAATGAAGATCCAGAAATTGGCAAAATGAACATTAAGAGAAAGGAAAAAGCAGTGGCTCAAGCTTCATCTCCTCTTCCTGTAAAAACAACAAGATCATCACAGTCAGCAAAGGAGTTAAACCAGCCCGAGCCAAAATTCTCTACCATGTTTTTTGAAATAAAGAATGAACTTTTTGGGCAGCAACAAGCTAAAGAGGCTGTTTCCTCAGACCTATTAATTGAAGATGCTAAGATCTTCAAAAAAACTTGATATACCCTAGATACCTGATGATGAACAAGATCCTACAACAGGCAAGCCATTTGACTCTGACAGAGAAAACTTGCAGAAAACTATTAAGCAGTACAAGCAGCAGATGAATTACATGCAAGGGGTCAATGATGGGCTGATGATGTCTAACAGAAGGCTTAGAGAAGATCTATAGGATGTCAATGACCATTTTCAGGAGCTGACAGCAGTATCTAAAGAGGCTCTAAAGAGAAAAAGAGCTACTGACTTGCAATGCACAGAATTGAAAAAGACAGTCAAAGACTTACATCAGGAAAATGAAGAACTATCAAGAAGGCTAGCAGGCATGGAGGATGAACAAAAGAGAGCTAAGAAGAAAGCTTGAGTATTAGATGGCATAGCTCTACTAGCTGAGGCAGCTAAGGACCTATGAGTCATTTGGTCAATCAGTTATCTTGTTATCTCTTTTTGGAAAACAATTGAGTTAGTTGTTACTATTTTTAGAAAATATTATATTTTGTAATATTGTAAATTTTACTTTACCCCATCGAATAGGTTGAAGGCAGTTAGGGTTTTTGACCCCTAACTGATTTTGTAAAAAACACTATTTAGAGAGATTAGAAGGTCATTAGAAGGGTTCTGATTTTGGGATAGCTTCAGGAGGTCTTCAGACTTGTTCATGAGTTAAGTATAAAACTCTTGTATGCATTTGATGATGAAATTATGAGATATATGACACTTTTACCCTTCAGTTTCTGTGTTGGCTTCATTGTTCAACTTGTTTAGTTGCTTAACTGATATATTCATTACTGGTTTATGTTTATATGCTGGTGATGCTTGTCTTTTATGAATGAACTTCAATACTGTGTTCTGTTGGATCTTGTTGAATATATTATGCATCTTTGTCCTCTTTTGTTTATGATTCAGTTCCTGTTTAATTCATGAATGTATTCCCTGATTGCTTACCAAACTTTACAACCACAAAACTTTTCAAAAACCTAAAACCTACTTTATTTTATTGAGTTTTATTTGAGATTGTGTTGGCTTGTTTCTTTAGCCTTGGAAACAATTTCTAGCACAAACATCTTTGGCGCCGTTGCCGGGGAACGAAAGTGAAGACATATCTTCCCTGGGATACTTATCAGTTTTTCTGGTTTTAAGAGGTGGACTTAAACCAACGTTTTATAAGGCTATTTCCACCAGAATTTGACACAGTGGCTTCTAGAAGAATTGGAACCAGGAGCAGACCTACTTCACCATTGCAATTCGGTGTGACAGACCCTGAATAGATCTTAAAGACAGCAAGAAAAATTAGAAGGTCTCAATCTTTACCAGCCCTATGTGTTCCTGACCAGTTTGGTGATTCATTACATCCAGCTGAAAACTCACCTTGGTTAAAACCAACTATTCCTGACAGTAGTTTCCAAATATTTACCAATCCTTCATCGTTCATAAAAGCCAAAACTGCTTCTCCAGGTAAAATACCTCTTTTTCAGTTGAAATTATGTAAAGGCTCTTTTCAGTCAGTTTCTAGCCAAGCTTCCTCATCTTTAAAACCAGTCACTTCAAAAATGGCAGCCCAAAACCCTCCCATAGACATGATGGACCGAATGGTTGCAGCCAAGTATGCACCATTAGTCTTATCTCAGCCTTTACATGCATTGCCTGGAGGTGATTACCAGAAGTATATGCCTAGGTTCAATGGACAGGGGGAAATCACTGCTGAGGAACATTGGGAAGCTTTCCTAAGTTATGCTGACAATCAAAATATTGAGATCAAAGATGTATGGATGAGGGTATTCGTTCAGAGCCTTGATGGGGATGTAAGGAAATGGTTCAGAGAGTTTTCTGCCAACTCAATCACTATAATTGAAGAGCTCCGTGATCTTTTCATGAGGCAATGGGGAGACACAAAAGACCACACCTACTATTAACTGAGTTTGGAGCTCTCAGAAGAAAAAAAGAGGAGACTGTTGCAGATTTTTCCAAAAGGTTTAACAAAATGTATAGTAAGATTCCAGCAGAAATTAAGCCTACTGAAACATCAGCTAAACTTACCTATGCAAATGCCTTTGATCACGAATTTTCTTTATTACTGAGAGAAAGGAGACCTATCACCTTGTTGAACATGCAAGATGAAGCATTGGAGGTAGAGTCCAATTTGTTGGCTTCAAACAGACTTAAGAAAGAAACAGCCCAGCAGCTTTATGATCAAAAATGAAAGAAGGAAGCAACTTCAGGAAGTTCTGCCCCTCATACTGCTGAAGCCAAGATTGATGAGATGGCTAAGCTAGTGAATATTCTCACTGCAAAATTAAATAAATTAGAGCTTGAAAAGAATTCTGGAAAACCTGCTCCAGAAGCTGAACGAAATCCAAATAACCAGAATCAATTCAGAAGGCAATTTGCCCCCAGATTCATACCAAGAGAGCGCAGAAACAATGATATCCAGCGAGAAAGGAGAGAAAATGAGGATCGAAGAGTGCCCCCACCTCTTCAGAACAATGTAGCTGATGAAGAAGAAGTTGATGAACAGCTGCTCTTTGAAGAGACTGAGACTGATCAAGATATGAATCATTTTGGAGAAGGATTCTCTTGAGGTTTTGTCACTGAGGAAGAATTTTTGAATGCAGAATATTATGATGCTGACATGTTTGAAGTTGAGGATGACCTTGATTTAGAAAAGACTGCTGTAACTACTGTTGTTCATCATAATGGACCCAAGAATACTATAAATCTCAGATCAGGCCCAAAGCAGGTGGTGCAAGCCCCAAAGAAGAAAGCAGTTGTCCCTGCTGCAATTATCCCTGCTAAACAAACAGGTGATCCTGTGCCAGAAAAAAGGCAAGTTGCAGAAAAATCAAAGAAGACTCCAGAGGTTGAAGAGGTAAACAAATCTGTTCAGAATTTTAGTTTGGAGAATGAATTAGGGAAGTTAAAGATCCATGTACCTTTGACTGAGCTAATAAAGAATCCTTCATATAAAGAAACAGTTCTGAAAGTGATGAATTCAGCAAGTAATCAGCTTGTTTCAGACACAGTTAATCTGCAGGAAGAAAACCCTAGAATCTTCATTGGATCACCCCTAGCTGAAAAAAGTGAAAATGAGGCTAGTGCTTCACCTCCTTTCTATGTCACCCTAACAGTCCATGAACAAATGATTCACAATTTCCTTTTAGATTCAGGAGCATCCCACAACTTGATGCCAAAGGCTGTTATGGAAGCTCTAGGCTTGAGTATTACCAAACCCTACCATGATCTATATGCCTTTGATTATCGAGTAGTAAAGTGCCTAGGAGTAATAAAATATATGGTAGTCATCCTTGCTCAGTTACTTATGAAAAGTGTCATAATGGATGTTGTGGTAGCTGATATAACACCGAAGTTTGGTTTACTTCTATTTAGGTCATGGGCCAAGAAGGTTGGAGGAACCTTACAAATGGACCTTTCATACGCCACCATTCCTGTGTTTGGTGGAGAAAATAGAAGGCTATATAGACAGTTGCAGTTTGCTTACATAGTGACAGATGATAAAAACCCCACTAATCACCCATTGTATTCTGTTGATAAAGATCTTGGTACGTGCATGTTACATTTCAGTGAGGAAGATAATTCTGCTGGTCTGTTACAAGTGGAAAAAGAAAAGCCAATCAAACACAGCAGAGAGGAAGAAGATGCACTGTGGCAATTATATTTTGATGGATCCTCATGCAAAGAGGGTGCTGGAGTTGGAGTTCTTCTCATTTCTCCTGGAGGTGAAACAGTGAAGCTCATGTATAAGTTGGATTTTGTTACCACTAACAACACTGCTGAGTATGAAGCTCTGTTACTGGGATTGAAAGCTGCTAAAGACTTGGGCATTCAGCAGATTGTTGCATTTGGCGACTCCGAATTGGTTGTTCAGCAGGTGAGGAGCAACTATCAAGTGAAGCAGGGTTTGCTGAAAGTCTATCGGAATGAGGTATGGGATATGCTTGAAAATTATTTTATAGCATTTAACATCACTCATATTCCAAGGAATCACAAAGAGACTGCAGATTCTTTGGCCTTAGCTGCCACACATTTAAGAATCCCTAAGACCACTCAGTTAAGGTATCACATAGAGGTGAGGTACATACCATGTGTACCTAATAATGTGAAGCAATGGAAGGTGTTTGAAGATGATGTTGAGATTAAAAGGTTCCTTGAGCTTACAGATGAATTTTCAAATTCCTTGATTAATCAGGATGAGGAAGAAGAAGAAGGACAAGTAGATGAGTTTGCTGAAGATGAGATTGCTGGGCATAAAATTATTGAGTTAAAGAGTAACTTCATTCCCAAAGGGTTGGTACCTCTTGAAAGAATATTTACAAAAGATGATACACCTTCAAAGCCTGTTGTTCAGTCTTCAGAAGACAATGTAGTGGACTGCAATATTGGTTCTGCAGAACATCCAAGAATGGTCAAAATTTCTAAATCCTTGATAGCTGAACAAAGAAATAGATATATCAAACTGTTAAAGGAGCATGTAGATGTTTTTGCATGGTCTTATGAGGAACTAAGAACTTATGATACTGGAATCATACAGCATAAGGTTCCCTTAAAACCAAATGTTAAACCTTTCCGACAGAAACTAAGGAGGATTAACCTAGCTTTGTTTTCTGTAATTGAAAAAGAAATAAAGAAGTTGTTGGATGCCAAGATCATAGTGCCTCTCAGGTATTCTTCTTGGGTAGCAAATCTGGTTCCTGTCAGAAAAAAGAAAGGAGAAATCAGACTGTGTGTTGATTTCAGAAATTTGAACAGATCTTCGTTAAAAGATAACTATCCTCTTCCTAATATTGAACAAGTATTGCAGCAAGTAGTTGGGGCACAGAGGATCTCCATGGTGGATGGTTTTTCAGGGTACAATCAGATTGCTATGCACCCTGATGATAAGGAGAAGACAGCCTTTACAACTCCCTAGGGGACATTCATGTATGACAAGATGCCTTTTGGACTGATGAATGCTGGAGCAACCTTTCAGAGAGCAATGGACATTGCATTTGTGGGAGAAAAAGATAAGTTTGTGGTTATCTATTTAGATGATATTACTGTCTTTTCACAGTCAGATGATTAGCATTTGAAACATTTGAGGCAGACCTTCCTAAAATGCAGAAAATTTGGCCTGTCTCTAAATCCAAAGAAGTCACATTTTGTTGTGCAAGAAGGTAAACTACTTGGTCACCTGGTGTCTACTGATGGCATCAAAATAGATCCTGGGAGAGTGAAAGCTATGCTGAAGATTAGTTTACCTAGGAGTAAAAAGGATGTTCAATCATTCATTGGTAAAATCAATTTTCTGCGGTGGTTTATTCCCAACTTTGCTGAGACCATTAAACAAATCACAGCCATGCTAAAAAAGGACCAAGAAGTCAGGTGGACTACCGAGGCAAAGGCTGCATTTGAGAAAATCAAGGTAGCTCTTACTGAAGCACCTGTATTGGTAAGTCCTAATTTACCAAAGAATTTCTTACTTTTTCATTTGCATCAGAAGACACAATTGCAGCAGTCTTACTTCAGAAGAATAAAGAAGGATTGGAACAACCTATTTCCTTCTTCAGTAAAACTCTCAGAGATTCTGAGCTAAAGTACAGTATATTGGAAAAGCAGGCTTATGCACTAGTAAAGGCTTTGAAATTTTTCAGAATTTATGTTCTGCATTCAAAAGTTATTTCATTTGTCCCAAATTCTGCTGTAAAATATGTCTTAACACAGCCTGACAGTGAAGGGAAAAGAGGCAGGTGGATTGCAAAGATTATGGAGTATGATGTTGAGATCAGGCCTACCAAGCTTGTCAAGGGATAAGGCTTAGCCAAGCTACTGGCTGAATCAAAATGTCAGGCATTAGGATTGCATGTCATGGCTGAAGAATTAGTTCCTGAAGAAGATGAAGCAATACTAGAAAAAGAGAAAATCATGGACTACTATTCATTATCAAAATGGTATGCAGACATTGTTCATTTTCTGTTATTTTTGCAATGTCCTGATCATATGGATAGGAAGGCTGCTAGATCTTTAAAGTTGAAAGCTACCAAGTACTGTCTAGTGGAAGAACAGTTGTTCTGGAAGGACCCAGGTGGTATTCTCCTCAGATATTTGGACAAATCAGAGATCGAAGGAGTGATTTCTGAATCTCATGAGGGTGCTTGTGGGGGGCACAAATACTGGAAGACAACAGCCTATAGAATTTTAAGAGCTGGATACTATTGGCCCTCCTTGTTTGCAGATGTTTATCAGCAAGTGAGAGCTTGTGTCCCTTGTCAAAAGTTTGCTAGAAAACAGAAATTGTTATCTTTGCCCTTGAATCCTATTGCAGTCAATGCCCCTTTTCAGCAATGGGGTGTGGATTTTATTGGAGAAATTAATCCAGCATCTTCAGGACAACACCACTGGATTCTGACTGCAACAGATTTTTTCACCAAATGGGTGGAAGCCATCCCTACAAGGAATGCTACAAACAAGGTAATCATGGATTTCATTGAAGAAAATATCCTAAGTAGGTTTGGCTGTCCTCAGAAATTAGTGACAGACAATGCAAAGGCTTTCAAATCCAAGGCAATGGAGGCCTTTTGTGAAAGAAATGGTATCATACTGAAACACTCAACTCCCTATTACCCTCAGGGCAATGGATTGGTTGATTCTTCTAACAAGAACATCATTCAGAGTATTAAGAAGCTGCTCAAGCATAACAAAAGATCATGGGATACAATGCTGAAATATGCATTGTGGGCAGATAGGATCACAGTGAAACAGGCCATTGGAACATCTCCTTTTCAGTTAGTCTATGGTACAGAGGCATTTTTCCTTGTTCAATTGGGGATTCCAGTGATGAAGTTTCTCCAGAATTCTCAAGAGGAGCCAAATGATATGCAGAGGAGAATCTTTGAAATGATCGAGTTACAGTAGAGCAGGGAGAAGGTGGATGAAAAAGCACAGTTGTACAGATCCAAGATCAAAAGCAGATTTGATAGAAATATCAAAGAAAAGAATTTCTCAGCTGGGGATATGGTATTAAGGTGGGATGCAAGGAAAGAGCAAAAGGGTAAACATGGTAAGTTTGACAATCTTTGGTTTGGCCCTTTTCTAGTGTCAAAGGTTTTGGAGAACAATACTTTTATCTTGCAGTCCTTGGAAGGTGAGGAGTTGTCCAACCTTGTTAATGGGCGATTCCTCAAGCATTCTACAGTTTATAAGAGCATTTTCACTTTTCATTGTACATACCGGTGTGAGTGAAGCATAATAAAGACTCCATAGCCCAATGGAAGTTTTGCAGATAGGTAGATAGAAGACAGAAGGCACTGGTCTACAAGTTCTTGAAGCCTCACAGGGAGGACTTCATCCCCCAGCTGGAGCCAGATGTTATGTCAGGAACTTGTTTCTTACCTTTTTTATGTTTGATTATCTTTTTTGATCAAGTTTGCTTATCTCTTTGACTTTATCTTTTCAGTTACTATAGGAATTTTTGGTATTTACTTTAATTTTTAAGTTTTTTTACCTTTAGATTTATTTTGTTTTTTCCTCCTTTAGGTGTTAAAGGGTTTTTAAAGGTCATATCATTGAATAATGAGGTCACAAGTAGCATCATGGGTATATCTCGTCGTTCAAACAACTTTTAAACCTCATACGAATTGAGAAAAAGCTGTAAAAAAGCACCAAAACAGAGTTAATTTTATTCTTGTAGCGCAAGTGGGAAAAAATAACGAAAGAGCGCTACAAGAATATCGTGACTCTCAATTCCTTCGATTTTTTAGCAAAAGTTTGGCAGGTTTTCGAATGATGAGTGACTAATCACGTGTTGTGGAGTGTTTGCTACGTGTGGATTCAGGAATTATCATAAGAACAGGTGGTTCCACGTCGTGAGGGAATCGTGGTCATCATGAGCCCAAATGCAATTCATCTTGACAGGTAGCACCGTAGATTGGGTTTAATGTGAGATGAGTTGTTATTTGCATGCACATTCAAAGACGAAGGACTTAGTGGAGTAACCATAACCACTGAAAAACCGGACACTGCCACTGCAGAACAGAGGTGAGGTTTTTATGGCTTCACGGGAAATTAGGGCTTCCTGATTTCCCTGCCTGCAGTCAAATTGAACGTTGAAGGACACTTGTACATCTAAGGTGAATAATATGACAACTCAGGCCACGATTTTAAACAACTGCAGTTGAGCAGTTAAAAGGTATTCCACAATAGGCCAATATATCTGATAATTTGGGGCTTTTTCGCTGGAGTCTATTCTATCAAAATTGATCAAGGGAAATGCTAAATTGTGTTGTTTAATGCAATTTCGACCCAAAGAAATAGGTGTCTGAGACAATCTGAGATGCCAGGATGGGTGAAGGTTGAAAAATAGCAATTTTTAATGAAGAATGACCCTGTCAAAGCTCAAAGTATAGTGATGTGATGAATTATACATTTGACAGTGTTTTCAATGTCTTAAATTGATTTTGTGTTTACAAGCAATACAAAAAAGGAATCGAATATCTGAAGTTGCAGGGAGACCTAATTTTGTTAGGTTTTGAAGCTTACTGTTTTTGGAAGCAAATAGAAGCAGTGAAGAGCTAAAGGCTTGAGAGTAGATGAAAACTTACTATCATTTTGATACTAAAATTACTGAGGGCTGAAAGTGATTAAGTTTGAGATTGTTTCTGCTTCACATATCTTCTCATCCAACATATAAACAGTTTTCATTAAGTCTAAAAGGTTGGTAGCTAAGATCTTTCATGTAAAGCTCTTTTTGTGCAAAGATGGTTCATAAATGATTCTGGCAGGTTATGGGTACTAATACACAGGTTTATTATGCATGCTGGAGATGGTCATTTATTTGAACAAATAAGTTGATTGGTAATTATGTTTCATAATCAGTTGTAGTGAAGAGGATGGAATATTCTGAATGACCTAGACCAATTATACCTATGATAAAGCCTATGACCTGAATCATTCAAGCACTGTGATAAATTCCATTTCACCTTAGAAAAGAAAGGAATCAGTCAAGGAAGATGTCAAAGTTGAGAAAGCATCAGAACATGTGGAGGATGACAGTAAACCTCAAATGTCTTTAGCTTATAGTAAAGGCAAATACTCACTGTTTGTAGAAGACAAAAAGCAGCTGGTGCAGCAAATGGTACCAACAGAAGCTCCCAATGAAGTTAAAGCTGCTGTTATAGAAGAGGCTGCTGTAACTAAAGATGAGTTTCAGACCCAGCAGAGAAGTCCCATCACCATTTTGTCAGATGATGAGGGATATTTATTAGAAGAAGAGTAGCCCATTACTAAAAATGAAGACAAGGCTGAAACATGCAGAGAATTTTCCACTTCAGGAAGCAAAACAGTCAAACCTAACAGGAAGAAGAATAAGTTGGAAGTGATGGAGTTTGCTTCTATCAAGCATCAGGGAAGGACTATGAAGATGTTAGGGGAATTAGCACCAGGATGGAGGCCTAAAACTAGGCCTAAGAATAAATTCAGGTTAAACTCAAAGAAGCTAATGAACCCTAAACTGAATATCAATGAAGTGACTGTCTTAGATGATGCTTCCTCAAATGAAGAGCCAGAAATTGGCAAAATGAACATTAAGAGAAAGGAAAAAGCAGTGGCTCAAGCTTCATCTCCTCTTCCTGTAAAAACAACAAGATCATCACAGTCAGCAAAGGAGTTAAACCAGCCCGAGCCAAAACTGTCTACCATGTTTTTTGAAATAAAGAATGAACTTTTTGGGCAGCAGCAAGCTAAAGAGGCTGTTTCCTCAGCCTTGTTAATTGAAGATGCTGAGATCTTCAAAAAACTTGATATACCCTGGATACCTGATGATGAACAAGATCCTACAACAGGCAAGCCATTTGACTCTGACAGAGAAAACTTGCAGAAAACTATTAAGTAATACAAGCAGCAGATGAATTACATGCAAGGGGTCAATGATGGGCTGATGATGTCTAACAGAAGGCTTAGAGAAGATCTACAGGATGTCAATGACCATTTTCAGGAGCTGACAGTAGTAGCTAAAGAGGCTCTAAAGAGAAAAAGAGCTACTGACTTGCAATGCACAGAATTGAAAAAGACAGTCAAAGACTTACTGCAGGAAAATGAAGAACTATCAAGAAGGCTAGCAGGCATGGAGGATAAACAAAAGAGAGCTAAGAAGAAAGCTCAAGTATTAGATGGCATAGCTCTACTAGCTGAGGCAGCTAAGGACCTATGAGTCAGTTGGTCAATCAGTTATCTTGTTATCTCTTTTTGGAAAACAATTGAGTTAGTTGTTACTATTTTTAGAAAATATTATATTTTGTAATATTGTAAATTTTACTTTACGCCATCGAATAGGTTGAAGGTAGTTAGGGTTTTTGACCCCTAACTAATTTTGTAAAAAACACTATTTAGAGAGATTAGAAGGTCATTAGAAGGGTTCTGATTTTGGGATAGCTTCAGGAGGTCTTCAAACTTGTTCATGAGTTAAGTATAAAACTCTTGTATGCATTTGATGATGAAATTATGAGATATATTACACTTATACCCTTCAGTTTCTGTGTTGGCTTCATTGTTCAGCTTGTTTAGTTGCTTAACTGATATATTCATTACTGGTTTATGTTTATATGCTAGTGATGCTTGTCTTTTATGAATGAACTTCAATACTGTGTTTTGTTGGATCTTGTTGAATATATTATGCATCTTTGTTCACTTTTGTTTATGATTCAGTTCCTGTTTAATTCATGAATGTATTCCCTGATTGCTTACCAAACTTTACAACCACAAAACTTTTCAAAAACCTAACACCTACTTTATTTTATTGAGTTTTATTTGAGATTGTGTTGGCTTGTTTCTTTAGCCTTGGAAACAATTTCTAGCACAAACAGGTCTAAAGCGAAAGACCTTAAAGCTCATTGTTCCAAGAATATTGCCATTATTTCTCTTTGATCTCAGAGAAGTGTTCAAAAATTGACCAACATATTTTACTCCAAACTTTATAAATAACAGTTAAGAGCTAAGTTTGAAAGATTAAGCTATACTTTTCGATTTTAATCAGACATATTTGATTCCAAGCTTTATAAATAACATTTGAGAACTAGTTCTGAAAAATTAAATTACTCTTTCCTTAATTTAAAAATTAAATTACTCTTTCCTTAATAACTTTTTTGTTGGTTTCTGTAACAACTTTAAATTTCTGCTTTTGAGCTCTTGGTCATGCATTTTTTATCGTCGAGATTTCTAGTTTTTCTTAGAGTATTCAATACTTCCATTTCCTATAAATTTGTTGAATAATGCACCAGTGGAGGGCATGATTCTGCTCTCTTAGCAATTTCACCCATCTCAATTTATCGTAGGAAAAGTTGGATTCATAGGTTTTATGGATCAACCACGACATGAGGTTCTAATTCAAGATCAAAATCATAGTGAGAAATGAATGGAATTGTAAGAACTCACTGGGAATTCTATGGTCGCAGCACCATTGAAATTAAAGCTATTGGTAGTCACTGGAACAATTTGTCACGGCGCTTGGAACTCCCTTTGTCATGCACTAGTGGAGGGCATGATTCAGTGGAGGTAACTGTAAATCAATACAACGGTTGTTCCATAGACATATCAAGGTTAATAGAAATATTGATCAACCTGGCACTAACTTTCTGGCTGAGAGTAGATGGTTTCTCCAACTATGTGGTAGCCAGGAGTACAATAAGAGATTATCTTATGGACAGTGAGAGAAGAGTGTTGGCTGGAGATGCATATTTAAAGAAAGCTATTTTTAACGCTGATTAAGTTCGGGGGTGTCTAAGCTACTGTACCGTGTATATATATCAAGGATACTAAGCATAAACACACTGGAGTTAATTTTGTTTTCTTCGTAGAGTTGGGAGCTCTTATGCAACGATTTTTATATTAAACATTTGCAGGATTGAATCGTCTTGGGTAAGAAGAAACTTATGGAGTGCAGTGATCAAAGCCTCAAGTGAAGCGAATTCCACAACACAAAAGTGTGTTAAATTGATGAAGACGACATCTGATGGAGCATGGCAGGGTGACAATCCATTGAATTATGCATTTCATTTCCACATATGTATTGTGCTTTTCACCACCAGATCGTTGGCTTTAATCATTGTATGTAACTTCTAGTGTATATAAATTCTAAAAATCTAAACGGATGGCAGCAATTGAACTATAGGTGTTTCAAAATACAATTCGATTTGTTTTTATTTTAATGGCCAGAAAAAATATTTACTTTTAATTAATGGTCGACAAAATCTACATCATTAGTAAATAGAAGTAAATATTTATAGTCCACGTTTACATTTACATGAGTAACCTTACATACCATTACAACATCTTCATTACATAATGTTACAACATCTTCCTCATAATTAGAAATCATAAGTAAATAGAAGTAAATATTTATAGCTGACATTTACATGAGGAACTTTACATAACGTTACAACATCTCCCTCATAATAGGAAGTCATAAGTAAATAGAAGTAAATATTTATAGTCAACATTTACATGAGGAACTTTACATAACGTTGCAACATCTCCCTCATAATGTTTATAGCTGACATTTACATGAGGAACGTTACCGAACCTTATGTAAGGTTACAAGATCTCCCCCATACTGGGCTGTAGAGTGCCTCTTTGCCCAATAACAAACATTTCTTGGTAGATAACTAGAAGTACGTGAGATAAAAAAGAAAAAGAATATAAAAAATAACTGATACTTGATAAATGGATAACAAGGAGAATGTCGGTGAGCAATTATTCTCCAAATTCGAATCTATTGGATAACTCTAGACTATTGAGCAATTATTCTCCAAATTCAAGTCTCTAGTGCTCCAATGCAGACAGTGCGGGATAGAGCGGAAGGATGAGCAGAATTTCCTTTCCATACTCAACAAACCAAGACCTAAGTACTCTGTATATGTCTCTATGTTTCACTCCAGGCGGGAAATCTTTCATGATTGGAAACTTCCTTCTTTAGACTCATTCTCTGAGTCCTTAATCAAGGAACAAGACAAATTGATTCGAATGGGAGTCATCCAGACCTCCAAAGATCAAGCTCTCTTGGTTACTGACTCTTCCAAAGCGCAAGCAAAGGGGGAATCAAAGAAGAAGGAGCCAAAGGAAACTGATTCAAAGCCTAAACAAAACCAACAAGCTTCCAAAGGGGCCTCCGGCTCTAAGAAGAATAAATTTGAAAAGAAGTTATGTCCTTATTGTGAAAAGGGATACCATCTTGAAGAACATTGTATGAGGAAGCAACTTGATGAGATGTCTTCTCTTCTCAAGTAGCACAACATTGCTCCTCCAAGAGCAAAGAAGCTTGATGAAGAAGCACCGACAGAAGATGTCGAAAGGTGTCATGCTTTGAAAGAAACCCTCTCTCTATCTTCAGCATACATTATATATTCTAGAGCCTCCAACCACATGGTTGCCTCCAAAGAATCATTTTCTACTCTTTCACTATCCAAGGGGCCTAATATTCACATGGGAGATGATTCCCAGAGTCTAGCAGAAGGAAGGGGCTCAGTCAGAGTGAAGCATGGTGAGTTCAAGAATGTCGTATATGTTCCCTCCCTTGCTGCTAACCTGTTATCTGTTTACCAGATGACTCATCTAAGCTCTCCCAAGAGGGTCACATTCGATTCAGACTCAGTTGAGATTACAGAAAAATCCACTGGAAAGCTTATAGCGAAAGGTATTGCAAAGCACTCTACCAAAGCTTATGAGTTTTCACATTGCTTACATGTTTCTCCTCCTACAGCTTTATTGTCTCATGCTAACAACACCAGCAAGATTTGGCATGAGAGATTTGGCCATCTTAATTTCAAATATTTGAAGCAGCTCCACAATGATAACATGGTTGAAGGTTTTCCCTCCATCCAAACTTCTGATGGAGTATGTGTTGGGTGCTTGGTAGGTTGAGAACAGTTTCAATAAGAATATCAAGTCAATAAGATCCGATGGAGGAGGAGAATATGTCAAAAGATATTTCCAGAATTTTTGTGAATTAGAGGGTATTCAAATGGAACACTCAGTTCCGTACATGCCACAGTAAAATGGTGTGGTTGAGACGAAAAACAGATCACTGAAAGAGATGGAAACATGCCTTCTCCATGGCAAGCATCTACCTCCTTCTCTTTGGGATGAATCAGTAAACTGTGCTTCGTATTTGCAGAATAGAGTGCCCCACAAGTCAGTGGTTGGGGTGACTCCATTCGAAGCACTGCATGGGTATAATCCCAATGTCTCTCATCTGAGAGTTTTTGGTTCCAAGGCTTGGGCCAGGACACCACTTGACAAGAGGAAGTCCTTCCAAGGCCAAAGTAGTGAATGCATTTGGTCGGGATATGCAAAAGATGCAAAAGCTTAAAAACTGATGGAGGTTGCTAATAGAAGATGCTTCATTCAAAGAAGTGTTCAGTTCGAAGAAGATCAGCTGCATGATACTCCTCCAACAACATAGGAATGTATAACTATTTCCCCGCCTATTTTTGATGATGATGATGTGCTACATGTTTTAGATTCAGATGAAGAAGATCGCATACAACATGATCCTGTTATTGAGACTGAATCTCAAGAGATTCTAGATCTAGATCTAGTACCTGTCATGTACCCATACCCCATCATCATGCAGAATTAAAATTTTCATCAAGAACCTTCATTGTTCATCAAAACACAGCGCAGGGTCATGATCTACATCTCAACATTTCCAACACTATCACGCTACCTCTTGTCTTCCATAGATCAGTTCAACAATCTGCAAGGAAAGATCTTAGAGGAGATCGGATGGCAAAGAGAAAATGTTATGGAAATCCATGATCATAGGCGATCCCGCAGGCTGGAACCAAAACAAGGGTTCAGAATCAACCCACAAAAATCAGCGGTGCGGAGAGCCCGAGTTGCGGGGTGTTGATGTATTTGTAACTTCGTAATGTATTCTTCTATGTATCCTATATATTGTAACCCGATGTTTATTCCGGGATGTTTCTATTATGTATTTGAGTCATGTGGTCATGCCCCGATGTTCCGATCGGGAGGATTAATAATGTAAACAAGTCATGTCAAGTCATTGTTTAAGTCCCCACAGTTTCAGGGCACTCGAGTTATTATACACTCATTAAGGTGTAGGCTCGAGTAAGTAATTGTTAATTTGGGCCGACATGATTGAGTCCACTTCAAGTGAACGAAAGAATATAAATAGAGAGTGAGACTCTCTATTTATCACACACATCATTCACTCTCACTCAAGTGTGGCGCATTAGTGAGGAAGGAAATACTGGGACTAGACAGAAGAAGAAGACTACTGCTATTGGGAGTGCATCTTACTGTTTTGGGGTCTTACATCTTGTGGTGATTCTATCTTTGAGGAAGTTGCGGGGGTTTCTCCATTTATGGTTTCCACGATCAAAACTCTTTGTGTCTCTTGTCTCTTGCGATGTGCTTATGTTATTGTTGTGCTTGTTATTCTCTCAGTGAAAGGATCCTAACATAATGCTAGCTTAAATGTTGAAAAACTAACATGGGATCAGAGCTAACCTGAGAAGAAGACATTGTGCAGCTGCGGGAACTAGGGCTTCCTATTTTGTGGACCTTCCTCCATATATTTTCAACAAAATTAAGGTGGAACAACTATCATCCTTAGGGCGCATCTTTCTGTCGAAGCGGAATTTGATTCCGAGCATTTTCAGTCTTCGATGCGAAAATTAGGGTTTTCTACAGAAGAGGAATTTTTGAGTGAGACCAACATAGGATTTTTCTCCTCATCAAAACCAAAGTTTAGATACCTGGATCAAGAAATTTGGTTGGGTGAAACTCTGGAAAAGTCAAACCCTAGTTTGACCCTGAGCTAGAGAAACCCTAAATACTAAAACTGCTAAGTTTTGGTACAGTCGCTATATTCTGATATTGGCGATGTTTCAGAAGCTGAAAATTGCAGGGTTCGAAGATAAAATCATGATGAATCTTTTATCCAAAAATCAGACCCTGATTCGCTGTATTCCAGGAGATATGATCTCTACATGTTAGGGTTCCATCCTCCTCCAGAATTCATCCCTAAACAGGACATCTAGGGAGATCTGCAATATATTGGGCTACAGAGGTCCAAATGGAATTCCTAAAGATGTTCCAGAAAGGTCACAGACTTTAATTTTAGTGGTTTGAAGATCAGACTCAGAAGATCAACCAGTGACATGTGGCATTCTATACAACTTCTTTGTTCTGAACAGTCCTGTAACAGGTCACCTTAGGAAAAGGATCATAAATCCCAAATGGTGAAACCAATTCTAATGAAACCTATGGTGTTAGATCAGGGACATGCGAGGTTACCTCAGTGATAAATTTAAGACACATAGGATTAGTAATTTAGGAGATATCATAGAAACAGTAACAGGCATTTCTACAAAAGAAATTGGAAAATTAGGGCTTCCTGTTCCGGGAGCTTCCCTCCACCGTTTTCAGAAAAGGAGTACATTGGACAGCTCCATTTGAAGAGATCTATCTGTTTGACCAATAAGATCTGAAAGATTCCAAGATTTGAAAATTAGGGTTTCTGTGACAAACCCTAGATCAGCAATCTCCCGGACAAGGACGGACACCTTAAATCGGTAAGATCTAATCCTTTGCTATTTCCATTTGAGGTTCTCATTTCAATATGATATATCACATCAGCTTGGTGACAAACTTGGGGAAGTTGACAACTTCCAATCCTGGAAGTATTTGATCTCTCTGAAGAAAATGGATTGGACACCTACATGAGTATAGAGGTTCTAGTTTCAGAGGGAGACGAGGTTAGAAGCCTTTCATAAGAAGAACTTGGTCAAGGCCAAAGAAGACATCATGCTGTAGAGGATGATGAACCATCCAGAAAGAGATCCAGATATGGAAGTGAAGATTCTTCAAGCAAGGATGAATATGTTCTGATATCAACTCTCACAGGTAACATTACTCATGGAAGTGATGAATGGCTTATAGACAGTGGGGCTTCCAAACATATGACGGGATTCAAGGAATCCTTTGTAAGACTGTCAGAACATGAATCACCTCACAAGGTGAAACTAGGAGATGACTACGAATATACAATAAAAGGTAGTGGGGGGAATCTTCATACAAGCTAGACTCTGGTAAGTCTCTAGCAATGAAAGAAGTATTGTTTGTTCCAGGACTCAAGAAGAACCTTCTCTCCATTTCAGCATTGATGCAAAAGGAATGCGGGTTGTATTCATAGATGGTCAAGTCATCATGTGGCCAAAAGGAAAGACTATCGATGATGCAGTAGTACAAATTGAAGGGCCATCTAGAACAAGCCTTGATCCATGACACAGTAGAGCCAAATGAGCTTTGACATAGAAGGCTTGCACATGTGCATTACAGAGCACTACCTATTGTAAGCAAAGCTGTTGAAGGTCTTCCAGAATTTCAAGCTATTTGAAGGGAAGAACAGAAATTAGAATATGAAATTGAGAAACTAGTTGAAGAATGTGAAGATCCAGAATGCAGAGACCATGCAGTCATAAGAGTCTCTCAAATCAAGAACAACTTGAAGCAGTAAAAGAAGAAGTGAAGAATGCAGAAGTGGTGATGGACACCTTGAATGGCCTCCCAGGATCGTGGAATTCATTCATTCAAGGAATGTGTTCCAGAAGGAAGTGATTACTTTCAGCAGACTCTGGGAAGAAGAAGAAGCTCGACTCATAAGAAGAGAAGAGAAGATGGGAGCAATTGAAGATCAAGCTCTCACCATCCAAAGAAGATCCCTCAAGCAATGAGGAATATGAAGAACTCAACTCTTGAAGAAATTCTTATCCACCTTAGCATTTGGATAAGAAACGATGCTATCATGAATGAAGAAGACGATGAAGCTGAAGGCTCAAGAAGGAGTCTACCCATGCAACAAATAAAGATAAGTATTCAATTTTCATTTCATGATATTGTTTTGTTATGCATTTTTTTATATTCAGTTGATGTATTATGCATGATAGGATGTTTGCATTAACGACAGTATACTACTAATATGCATGTGATGGGTAAGTAGTTCATGGTGCTATACAACTCTCCATTGCTACTTATCTAGAATGAAACCTCTTTGCTGACATATTGGATTAGTGCACAATCTCAATGTTGTCCTGGTAGAGATGGAAGGCATCTAGAAAGTTTTAGTGAGATATGGATGAATGTTGTATTGGATAAAATAGTTGCATGATCACATATTTATGCATAATAACTTGCCAGTATGAATATTCCTTATGAAATGTTTCTAACCATATAAATGCATTTGACTTGTAGGAAATACCTCATACATAATCGCCTACAAGCAAAGAAGAATGAAGACTTGTTCCGAAGAGAAAGTGATGACATTTCAAAATGAAGAATAATATGACGAGTGCAGTGACATCATTGATGCAGAACCTTCCAACCACCAAGAAGAAAGGGAAGATCAATTCAAGAAGAATGATGTCAAGACGCAGTATCGAGACCTGAAGAGAAGTTCATAGTTCCATCATGTAGTAGATGGAAACATCATGGGATACAAAGAAAGATTCGTAGCATGAGGCTTCTCACAAAAAGAAGACATAAACTAAGAAGAGATATTTGCAGCCACTGGAAGTGAAGTCACATGACATGCATAATCATGTGTGCAAATGAAAGAAGGCCTTGTACGAGTTCAGAAGACTCCCATGGGATAACACATACATGATGAGCTTGATGAATATCGTAACCTTTGCTACAAGGTTGATAAAGGATGACAAGCTCACAGATGGATGTGAGAAGAACTTTTGAAAAAGTTCAAAATAGAGGATCTTGGTATCCAATGATCCTAGATGGATACTACTTGTCACTTCAGTACATAATGTTTCAGTGCATAGAGTGCAGAAGACAAATGGAGTACAATGCTTCGCTTCAGACAGAGTGACTACAGAAGATCCTGAGGTTCGACATGATATGACAGGATGGATAGATTACTGATGACTCTAAGTTTTACTGAGAGTAAAGCGGATTCCAACCTTTGCTTCAAGGTTGAAGACGGAAGACCAGTGATACTCCTGTTATGTGTCGATGCACTATTGTTCTAGGTATGGAGGTGTGGCAGAGTGTAGATGGAATATTCCTTGGACAAGGGAAGTATGCAGAAGAGATCCTGAAGAGGTTCAGGATGATGGACTGCATGACCACACCTATGGCATAGAACATGAAGCTATTAAGTGATGCTTCATCAGAGATGGTTGATGCTACGATGTATCGTCAAATGATTGGGTCCTTGATGTACCTAAGACCAGATATTTGCTTTGTTGTGAACACATTGAGACATGTTCACCTGATGGTTGCAAAGCATGCAGGGGTACAGTTGATTATGGGCTCAAGTACGATGCAAATCAAAAGATTAACCTGGAGGGTTATGTTGATTCAGATTGGGCAGGTAGTGCCATCGACAGGAAGAGTACTTCAGGATGTTACTTCAGTATGGGATCAGGTGTGATCTCTTGGTTTAGCAGGAAGCAATCCTGTGTGGCACTGAGTACAGCTGAAGCAGAGTATGTCGCAGCTTGTTCAGCTAGTTGTGAGGTAGTATGGCTGTGGAAGCTACTATCTGATTTATTTGATCTCTAGATGGATGCTACTTGTATACATTGTGACAACCAAAGTTACGTGAAGTTGTCAGAGAATCCAGTGTTCCATGACAAGTCGAAGCATATCGAGATCAAGTATCACTATATCAGGGATATGGTGCAGAGAGGAGCAGTGAAGCTCCTGTATGTTGCGGCAGAGGAACAGATAGCTGATGTGTTGAAGAAGCCATTGGCTAGGCTGAAGTTCGAGTACTTCTGAGAGAGACTTGGTGTTCTCCAGATCGAGGTTCCCTCCAAGAGAAAGTGATGAGACCCATAGCCATTCTGACATGGTGAGAGGATTGGTTCCTTCCATGGTCAAATGTAAGGGCTGAGCCATTCTGTCATGGTGAGAGGATTTGGTTCCTTCCATGTCAGATATGAGTGCTGACTGCCATTCTGGGAATGGAGGCACCTGGTTAGTTACCAGGCACACTCAGTCCGGGACTAAGAGAGCCATTCTGACGAGTAGGTCAAATGTAAGGGCTGAGCCATTCTGGTCATGGCTAAAGGATTAAGTTCCTCCCGTGACAAATGTGAGTGCTGGCCATTCTGTCGAGTAGGACGGATGTAAGCGCAACTGCCACTCTCCGGGAGAGTGGAGGCACCTAGTTAGTTACCAGGTAGCTCAGTCTGGGACTGGGGGCCATTCTAACGAGGGTGTAGGATTTAGTTCCTACCAGGTCAGATGTGAGTGCATGCCCTTCTGACGAGTAGGTCAGATGTAAGTGCAGAAATATTCTATCATTGTGAGCAGGATGCGATTCCATCCTGGGTGAAAGTGTGGAAACCTTTCATCACTGTGAGTAGGATGTGTTCCCGCCTGGATAGAAGTCTTCCATCATTGTGAGCTGGATGCGATTCCAGCCTGGGTGAAAGAGTAGAAACCTTTCATCATTGTGAGCAGGATGTGTTCCCGCCTGGATGGAATTGTGCCTTTCTGACGAGTAGGTCAGATATAAGTGCAGAGCCATTTCACAGATGGTAGTTGATGTGCCTACCATGCTGGTGAATGTGAGTGTTGGGCCTTTCTGATTTGATTGTAGTTTACTACGTGATCAGATGTGAGTGCTGGGCGTGCCTTTCTGATGAGCAGGTCAGATGTAAGTGCTGGGTGAAGACCTACCTGGTGGCTAGGCCTACAACCAGCATGAAAAAGGGTTGGCTCTGTAGAACTTCCTATGACGAGATAGTACACACATGATGATGACCAAATATGATCCAGATCGAGCTATGATCCAGATCCAGTTATGATGACTCCGAGAGATCCAGATCGAGTGATGATCCAGATCCAGCAGTGATGATCCAGATCCAGTTATGATGACTCCGAGAGATCCAGATCGAGTGATGATCCAGATCCAGCAGTGATGATCCAGATCGAGAGATGATCTAGATCCAGATCGAGTGATGATCCAGATCCAGTTCTATGACGATCCAGATCGAGAGATGATCCAGATCTAGATGACTTGAAGATGAAGATGACTTGAAGACGAAGATGACTTGAAGACAAAGATGATCCAGTTGATACAGAGAAGAAGACCAGTGCTGAAAATTGTGTCGAAAGAATACCTTCCTAGTTAAGAGGGAGTGTTGATGTATTTGTAACTTCAGAATGTATTCTTCTATGTATCTTATATATTGTAACCCGATGTTTATTCTGGGATGTTTCTATTATGTATTTGAGTCATGTGGTCATGCCCCAATGTTCTGATCGGGAGGATCAATAATGTAAACAAGTCATGTCAAGTCATTGTTTAAGTCCCCACAATTTCGGGGCACTCGAGTTATTATACACTCATTAAGGTGTAGGCTCGAGTAAGTAATTGTTAATTTGGGCCAACATGATTGAGTGCACTTCAAGTGAACGGAAGAATATAAATAGAGAGTGAGACTCTCTATTTATCACACACATCATTCCATCTCACTCAAGTGTGGCGCATTAATGAGGAAGGAAATACTGGGACTAGACAGAAGAAGAAGACTATTGCTGTTGGGAGTGCATCTTATTGTTTTGGGGTCTTACATCTTGTGGTGATTCTATCTTTGAGGAAGTTGCGGGGTTTTCTTCATTTATGGTTTCCCCGATCAAAACTCTTTGTGTCTCTTGTCTCTTGTGATGTGCTTATGTTATTGTTGTGCTTGTTATTCTCTCAGTGAAAAGATCCTAACATAATGCTAGCTTAAATGTTGAAAAACTAACAGTCGGAAGTTGCGAAAATTGCAATATCGCTTCGTGCATCCCGCATCAGAAATAGATCAACGACGGACAATCATCCTGCGAAGATCAACGGTGCAGAATATTTGTCTTGCGGGATTGGGAATTGTGGAGATCGCGACGACGCGATTCCCCATCCTGCATCCTGCAAGTTGCGGAAAGAAACTTGCGAAAGAGAATCTGTGAAACGGCATTCCACATCCCGCATCCCGCAAACCTACAAAATTTGCGCAAGGGAAGATTTCTAGCAGAAAACTTAGATTTTCCACTGAATTCTTGGATCAATATGATCTCTTAGGTCATTACCGATTTGTCCCATCTACCCTACAACTTAGTTGAATATGAAATGATGGAAAAACATACATAGATGCCTATAATTGCAGTTACTCAAAGGAACAATCCATCAATTCCACATAACAACATATTCATCACATTCCATCAAGAAATTTACAATACAAGAAATATAGTTGCAGAGAATAACATGGACAAGAACACTTATCTTGCACAAAACTTGTCCCGCAACTAGCTATGTCGCTGCAACGTTCCTCCCAACCATAGGCCAGTGTGCTCCTTTGTCTCTCAGCAACACTGCCACCCCCGAGTTGGGCATGATTTCCTCAAGGAATAAGGGAACACTAGTAGACTCATACATAGCTAAGGTGAAATAACACTCATCCAAGCCAACAAAGTTGGGTTTGTCAGACTACAGGGTAAAACATTCCAACGGATGGGTTTCACATGCCACCTAGCCAAGCCATCTCATAGTTGGATATTACAAACTGAACACAGTCAATTCAACAGATGGGTTTATTAGATTATACACTGTCAAGCCATCCTGCTACTAGGTTTATCAGGTTAACTAGCCAAGCTAGCATTCACCTCTAAGGACCAGTCAAGCTAACATATGGGTTTATCAGACTACACACAATAGCGCCATCTCACTATTGGGTTTATCAGGATAACTAGCCAAGCCAGCATTTGTAGTTGGGTTTATCAGACTGTCCAACCTAGCTTACTCACCAAGTCAAGCACAACAAGACGTAGCCAAGCCAACATATGGGTTTATCAGGCCACCAGCCAAGCCATCTTTCAAGTTAGGTTTATCAGGCCTCTAAGGCAATGGGAAAGAAGAACTACTAAGCTAGTGAGCTCATCTACAGAGCTAAGGACACCTTCACAAGACCTATCTAGCCTGGATTCCCCACTACCTACACACCCAACACAAGGAAGTGTCCCCTTCTCTACTCCACAGTCCCTCGGGCTACACCTTCCCTTCCAATGCTCTTCAAGATGTGCATAGTAGGTTTACCAACCACTCGTATCTTATTGTGAGGTTCCACAGTAGGTTTATCAAGCACATTCTACATCTCTCCCATTCCTAAATCTTGCACATAGCTCAGACCTGAATCAGGGTACACAACACAACAACCACAGGGAGACTCTACAATACAGGCTTACTTTGGACCACGAGTAATAGGGTCTCATACACTCTATAGTTTAAGATAACGTTGCAACACAACAATCACAATCCTTCCAAGGGAACATGCTCACAGAACGCGATGGATACACGCGGGTAGAGCTTCGCTGCTACCACACTGTCACTAAACACTCACAGAACGCAAAGGATACACATCGGAAGAGCTCAACTGCTGAAGAGATTTTCCTCTGAATAGAGAATGAAGATGGATCCTTAATGAATGAGTGAATAACTCTCCTCCATGAACCCGAACATCCTGCAGCTCTCAAAACATGAGAGTAAATCCAAACGTTAACGTGTGAGTCAAACCGGCATACGGTTTTGGTGTTTTCTTGTCCATGCAAGTAAAACATGACACTTCAGGACTAGGTGCTCTGCCCAATTCAAATTTCCCATACTCTTCCCCTTCCAAGCAATAACTACCTCAACCACCTTCTGGCAGAATAAATGGTTGGAAAGAAAAGACAAGAAAGAGGGTGGTTAACAGTTATGATGGGTTCTTCTCATGACACATGGATTTTCCCCAACCAGGCTCAAGGTTAACATTCCCACCCCCTTATCCTTAGGAAAATCATGCCCCCATATCATTATTCATTGCATTGACATAGCTGGTTGTGGATCTTCATTAATTTTCATATTTACATGATGTTTACAAACGTGCTTGACTTAGCATAGAAAGCATAAGCATCACCATGATCGCCTATATACCAAACCTTAATCAATGACAGGGCCTTGGCCTTGAGCTCCTTGTCATGATTTGATATAATATTTACATCATATACATTAATGCAATGGGGTCAAAATTGGGGTGTTACATTCCCCTCCCCCTTCAATAGCATTGTCCTCAGTGCTTACAAAATTGAACAAAATGCTACATTGGCATCGCCTCAGTGCTCTGCAAAATTGAGCAAAAATGGATGTTTCAATCGCATGGCATCCTCCAGCTCCCACGTAGCCTCTTCAGGACCGTAGTGCTCCCACTACACCTTTACCTGTCCTATGGCTCGGTTCCAGAGCATGGTGACCTTCCTGTCAAGGATGCGCATTGGCTCGATTCGGAAATCTCCCTCGTGTCCACCTGAATCACATCCCAATTTATCACATGGTTAGGTTCATGTACATATTTCTTAAGCAAAGAAACATGAAAAACATTATGAGCCCTAGTGCTAGCAGGCAATGCAAGTCTATATGCAACTGGCCCTATTCTTTCAAGCACTTCAAACAGCCCACAGTATCTGGGTGATAGCTTGGCACAACCCCCAAGCTTCAAGGAACTCTTCTTTTCCCTTACTCTGAGGTAAATATGATCCCCAATACTGAACTCTTTGTTCACCCTATGCTTATCAGCATAACTTTTCTGTCTGTCTTGGGATGCTTTCAGATTCTACCTGATATTTACAACCTCTTTCCCCATCTCCTTAAGCAATTCTGGACCAATCACAACTCTGTTCACTGGATTATCCCAAGTCACTGGTGTCCTACACCTTCTTCCATACAAAGCTTCATATGGACTCATCCCCAAGGATGCTTGTTGTCCATTATTATAAGCAAACTCTACCAAGTGTAAGTAATCTTCCCACTTGGTTGCCTTGTCCATCACATACATGCAAAGCATGTCTTCAAGCACTTGATTCACCCTCTCTATTTTCCCATCAGTCTAAGGATGGTAAGCAGTGCTGAAGTTCAGCTTTGTACCCAAATCCTCAAACAACCCCTTCCAAAAATTGGAAGTGAACTTGACATCTCTGTCAGATACTATTGCCTTAGGCAATCCATGCAATTTGAAAATCTCCTTCATAAAGATCTTTGCAATGTCGTCAGTCTTATGCGTAGACTTAACCGGTATAAAATGTGTTTCCTTTGTCAACTTGTCCACCACAACCATGATAGAATCATGTTGTCTCCAAGTCATTGGCAATCCTGTAATAAAATCCACGGAAATAACTCCCCATTTCCATTCTAGAACTGGCAAAGGCAGCAACAAACCTGCAGGGTGTTGATGCTCAACCTTTACTTGCTAACATTTCATATACCTTGAAATGTATTCAGCTATGTCCTTTTTCATCCCTGGCCAAAAGTACTGCTTTCTAGATGTAACAATTGTCTTTTGATAGCCTGGGTGACCAGAATATGGAGCTTGATGAATCTCGTCCATAACAACTCTCCTCAAATCTGCTACATTTGGAATGTAAATTTAATTCTTGTAAGTAAGAAGTCCATCTTCTTCCAATTTATATCTTTCATACCTCTTCTCAAGACCTTGCTGTTGCAATTTGCCCTTAATCTGCACATACAATTCATCTTCAGCAACATGATTAACAATCTGCTGCCTCAACTCCGATTGGCAAACACTAATGGATGCCACATGCATTTCCTGCACCTTCCTACTGAGCGCATCAACTACCTTATTCTCCTTTCTTTTTATGTGCTTGATTTCAAAATCAAACTCACATAAAAACTCCAACCATCTCGCTTGCCTAGCATTCAGAGTAGGCTGATCAAACAAATACTTCAGACCACAATGGTCTGTCCTTAACTTGAATCTTCTGCCCATCAAGTAATGCCTCCACATCTTGAGAGCATGTACTATAGCTGCAAGTTCTAGATCATGAATGTCATATTTCCTCTCATGTTCCTTCAACTTTCTAGACTCATAACATATCACGTGGTTGTCTTGCATAAGGACTCCTCCAAGCCCTTGAACACATGCATCAATACACATCACAAAATCTTTCGTTGGGTCTGCAACTTTCAAAACTGGTGCACTAGTGAGAATATTCTTCAACTGCAGGAAGCTTTCTTCACACTTTACTGTCCATTCAAACTTTATGCCCTTGTTTTGCAAAGAAGTGATGGCATGTGCAACCTTGGAGAATCCTTCAACGAATCTCCAGTAGTATCTTGCAAGTCCCATAAAAGATCTTACATCTGTCACATTTCTTGGAGTTGGCCAATTCATAATGGCTTCAATATTGTCAGGGTCCACATATATACCCTCCTTTGAGATAATGTGACCCAAGTACTAAATTCTATCTCTATAGAAGTCACACTTGCTCAGCTTTGCATACAGCTGATGCTCTCTGAGCAATTGCAATGTCAATCTCAAATTCTCCTCATGCTCTTCCTCACTCTTAGAATAAACAAGAATATCATCAAGGAAAACAAGAAAAAACTTGTCCAAATACCTGCTGAAGACACTATTCATAAGGTACCACTACAAACTCATAATGTCCATACCTCATTCTGAAAACTATCTTATGAATGTCTTCATCCTTTATTCTCACCTGATGGTAACCAAACCTCAAGTCAATCTTGAAAAATACCTTTGCTCCCCTCATTTGATCAAAGAGGTCATCAATCCTAGGCAAAGGATATTTGTTCCTTACTGTGACTTTGTTCAACTATCTGTAATCAATACACAATCTGAGTGTACCATCTCTATTCTTTACAAACAGAACTGGTGCTCCCTCGGGAGACACGCTGGGTCTAATGTACTTCTTTTCCAACAACTCTTGCACTTGCATCTTCAATTCTAGAATTTCTAGTGTAATCATTCTGTAGGGTGTCTTGGACACTGGTGTTGCTCCTAGTACAAGTTCAATTGTAAAATCAATGTCCCTCTTTAAAGGAAGCCCTGGAATCTCATCAGGAAACACATCCCTGGATTCCTGCAACACATGAAAGTCCTCCAACCTATGAGTTTCATTCTCTGTTACCTCCAAAATATGAGTTGCATGCAACTGGAAACCTCTTCTACAAAACTTCTCCAGCTGCATTGCTGAAATATTCCGAACAGAGATCACCTTTGGTATGCCCCTTACCACTACTGGTTTTCCTTCCTTATCTAAGCATTCAAATGTCTTACTATAACAGTCAAGCTTCACCCTGTGAGATTCTAACCAATCCATTCCAATGAGGACATCATAGAAACCAAGGGGTAGAACATTTAGATCTACACAGGTGACCAATCCATTCATTACTAATGGACACTTCTCCACCACTTCACTGACCCTTCTCTTAGTTCCAGTGGCTAGCTGAACTAACCATCGTTTTCTATGCCTCACTTTTGTGAAAGCACAAATCTTGACTACCCTAGGAGTAATGTAAATGTGAATAGAACCAAGGTCAATCAAAATAGAAACAGATTGCTCAGCAATCTTACCTGCAACTTCAACCACCGTTGAATGGTGATTTGCAAGGAGGTTCTCCAGTGCTGCATAAATCCTAAGGATGACCCTGGCTACTTGACCCAATGTTTCTGCTTCTTGAATGTTGTAAGCTAGCCTTGCACTCTCAATATTGAGTGGAAAATTCCTGTGCATGTGGGGTCCTCCACATCTCCAACATTGAAGAGGTTCTCTGATTTGCTGTGGATTTCTTTAATTTCCCCCCACCACTCTAACTGGCTACTTTTCCACGTGGAAAGGCTGCTTTTGCTGATTTCTGAAGTTAGAAGGTTTAAAACCTTTGTTCCTTTGCTCGGATTTCTCATTCTTCTTGTCCTTCCAAGCCTTCTGATAGTTAGGTTTGCCTCTGCTCTGCTCATAGCAATACTTAGCTTTCCTAATTACTTGTTCAAGAGTTCTCGGTTCATAAAACTTGATTCTGTCTTTGTAAGACTGAGGCAATCCACTTAGGAAATGCTGAATTTTCACTTTTTCATCCTTGATGTACTTGACATACCTTAACAATTCCAAGAACTTATTGGCATACTCTTCCATGGTCTGCTATCCCAGTCTTGGCTCAGGGAATTCTTTGATCTTTTCATCATAGTACCTGTCAGAGAGATATTTCTGCTTGAAATACTTCTGGAACCGTTTCCACTTAAGTCTTCTTTCATTGATCCTCCTTACTTGCTTGAAGTGCTCCCACCAAATGGATGCCCTTCCATTCAGATTGAATATGGAAACCCTTGCCTTCATATTCCCCGAATAATCCTAAACTTGGATGTACTTCTTTATTCCAAGAAGCCAAGCTTTCGCTTCTTGTCCAATATTCACCTGGCCATCAAACGCAGGAGGTTTAGCCTTCTTAAATTAATCCCGAGAGTGATCTCTATGGTGCCTCTTCCTCTTTCCCTTACAAGAAGAAGAGCTAGAATACCCACTTGATTCCTCGGAGTCAGATGATCTACTAGCAGTCCTTCTTCTTCTTTTGGCACTACTCTTACTGCCTTCGAGTTTTATTGTACCTTGACCAGAGTGTATCTTTCTTTGCAAGTCTGTCAAACTCTACAACATAGCAGCATTCAACTAATGCTGCTCTTCCTGAGCTTTGATCAGGCTTCTCATGGTGGCTACAATATCTGGCGGCGTCTCTTGGAATCTCCTTCCATTAGACTCTATATCATCATTTCCGACTCGGACATTTTCCCCCATGGCATCTCGCGCACGCTCGTAGGAGTCCCGAGCATCATATCCGTCATGGGTTCTCATGGCTGAACCACCACTTACTTTTCCAAAATATACTACGACTCTGCAAAATGTGTTATCAACACCATTTGTTAGACACACAGTAATTCAAAATCAAAACCATTTACTTACTGTTACCTTGCCTATCTAGGCTCAATGCTGCAACCTACAGCTCGGATGACACACTGTAGTGTACTACAAGTTGGTACCAGAGGGTACTCTTGAATGCTCTCTAGCCCATCCAGGCCCAATGCTGCAACCCGCAGCTCAGATACCACGTGGTCACGTACCCATACCCCATCATCATGCAGAATTAAAATTTTCATTGAGAACTTTTACTGTTCATTGAAACACAAGGCATGGTCGTGATCCACATCTCAACATTTCCAACACTATCACGCTCCCTCCTATCTTCCATAGATCAGTTCAACAATCTGCAAGGAAATATCTCAGAGGAGATCGGACGATGGAGAGAAAACGCAACGGAAATCCATGATCACAAGCGATCCTGCAGGCTGGAACCAAATCAACGGTTCAGAATCAACCCACAAAAATCAACGGTGCGGAGAGCTCGATTTGCGGGGTTGGAAGTTGTGAAAATTTCAATCTCACTTCCCGCATATCGCATCGAAAACAGATCAACGACGAACAATCATCCCGCGAAGATTGTCGGTGCGGAATCTTTGTCTTGCGGGATTGGGAATTGTGGAGATCGTGACACCGCGATTCTGCATCCCGCAAGTTGTGGAAAGGAAGTTGCGGAAGGGAATCTGCGGAAACCAAAATATGCAAAACGACATTCCACATCCCGCATCCCACAAACCTACAAAATTTGTGCAGGGGAATATTTCTAGCAGAAAACTCAGCTTTTCCACTGAATTCTTGGATCGATCTGATCACTCATGCCATTACCAATCTGCCCCATCTACCCTGCAACTTAGTTCGAAATGCAATGATGGAAAAACATACATAGATGCCTATAATTGCAGTTACTCGAAGGAAAAATCCATCAATTCCACATAACAACATATTCATCACATTCCATCAAGCAATTTACAATACAAGAAATACAATTGTGGAGAATAACATGGACAATAACACTTATCTTGCACAGAACTTGTCTTGCAACCAGCTATGTCATTGCAACGTTCCTCCCAACCATAGGCCAGTGTGCTCCTTAGTCTCTCAGCAACACTACCACCCTCGAGCTGGGCATGATTTCCTCAAGGAATAAGGGAACACTAGCAGACTCATACATATCCAAGGTGAAATAACACTCAGCCAAGGCAACACAGTTGGGTTTATCAGGCTATAGGGTAAAAATTCCAACAGATGGGTTTCACAGGCCACCTAGCCAAGCCATCTCACAGTTGGATATTACAGAATGAACACAGTCAAGTTGACAGATGGGTTTTTCAGACTATACACAGTCAAGCCATCCCGCCAGTGGGTTTATCAGGCTAACTAGCCAAGCCAACATTCACCTCTAAGGACCAGTCAAGCCAACAGATGGGTTTATCAGACTACACACAGTCAAGCCATCTCATTGCTGGGTTTATTAGGCTAACTATCCAAGACAACATTCGCAATTGGGTTTATCAGACTGTACAACCCAGGTTACTCACCAAGTCAAGCACAACAAGACGCAACCAAGCCAATAGATGGGTTTATTAGGCCTTTAAGGAAATGGGAAGGAAGAACTGCTAAGCTATTGAGCTCATCTACAGAGCTAAGGGCACCTTCACAAGACCTATCTAGCATGGCTTCCCCACTACCTACACACCCAACACAAGGAAGTGTCCCCTTCTCTGCTTCACAGTCCCTCGGGCTACACCTCCCCTTCCAGTGCTCTTCAGGATATGCATAGAAGGTTTACCAGACACTCTTATCTTATCGTGAGGTTCCACACTAGGTTCATCAAGCACATTCTACATCTCTCCCGTTCCTAAGTCTTGCACATAGCTCAGACCTGAATTAGGGTACACAACACAACAACCACAGGGAGACTTTACAACATAGGCTTACTCTGGAACACGAGTATCAGGGTCTCATACACTCTGTAGTTTAAGATAAGGCTACAACACAACAATCACAATCCTTCCAAGGGAACATACTTGAAGAACATGACGGATACACACAGGTAGAGCTTCGCTACTACCACACTATCACTAAACACTCGCAGAATGCGAAGGATACACACCGAAAGAGCTCAACTGCTGAAGAGATTTTCCTTTGAATGGAGAATGAAGATGGATCCTAAACGAATGAGTGAATAACTCTCCTCCATGAACTCGAACATCCCGCAGCTCTCAAAACATGAGAGTAAATCCAAATGTGAACGCGTGAGTCAAAATGCCATACGGTTCTAGTGTTTTCTTATCCATACAAGTAAAATATGACACTCTAGGATTGGGTGCTCTTCCCATTTTGAATTTCCTATACTCTTCCCCTTCCAAGCAATAACTACCTCAACCACCTTCTGGCAGAATAAATGGTTGGGAAGAGAAGACAAGAAAGAGGGTAGTTGATAGTTCTGATGGGTTCTCCTCATGACACGTTGCTTTTCCCCAAACAGCGTCAATGTTAACATTTCGACCCCCATATCATTATCCATTCCATTGACATAGTTGGTTGTGGATCTTCATTAATTTGCATATTTACATGATGTTTACAAACATGTTTGACTTAGCACAGAAACCATAAGCATCACCATGATCGCCTATATACCAAACCTTAATCAATGACAGGGCCTTGGCCTTGAGCTCCTTGTCATGATTCAATATAATATTTATATCATATACATTAATGCAACAGGGTAAAAACCGGGGTGTTATAGTACCCATTCCTAATCAGAAGCCTAAACCCAGATGGGTTCAAAAGCTTCTTGATGTAGCTGGAAGTGATGATGGAGTTCCAGAAGACAGAAGAAGAACTAGGTCCTAGTATCAGAATGAGCATGTTGCACTATCCCTCACAGATTCACTCTCTACATAATGGTGCAGCAAAGTTCCAAGTCAGTGCTACTTAATGATGGCGAATGATCAACTACATGGCCCATAGAAACATAGATTTGATCATTCCCTACCTTCACCATCAAGCAGAAACAAACAGAGTCATCAGTTCATAAGTACATCTGAGAGGTCCACTGATGGACCATGCTGCTGCATAGAGCTGCAATTTCGTAGCAGTGTTTTGCTCAAGTTATTTTTCTAAGGAGGAAGCTTCTTTCTTCTAAAGATAGCTTGCAGATTGCTATTTTCTTGCTTATTTTTTTAGGGGGGTGGGGGGTTCCCATGAGGTTTTCCCCTATTTCCTCAGTTGTATTAAGCAACATTTTTTATTATCTTCTAGATTGTATTTAGGTAACCTATGGTCTTGTTACCAGGGCCCACAGTTGTCCAAGTTAGGATTTAAGGGGGTGTTAGGATTATTAATCCTCCCTTGGTCAAATGTCTATTAGATTAATGATTTCCTAACTTAAGAACCTTAAATTAATTAATTGGGTCCACTTGGCCCAATGGGGCCACATGTACCAGTCACTAGAGTGTGGGGAACACTAGTCTAGAGGTTAACTGCCACTTACTGCATGTGCATGCATCAGTTTGGGTGCCTCCTAGACCAATCCCTACATTTTAGGAGCCTTTGGGAGTCCCGACAATAACCTACTTTAGTCAGTTGGTTAGCACTAGTTAGTCTTAGTTAGCGCCCAGTTACAATCAGTTACTTCTCATTCAGTTAATCTAGCGCTACTAATGCATGGTTGCATGGGGAGGAGAGCTCTTCCTACGTACCACACTCAGTTGCACTAAGTTAACTAGCTATCAGTGGTTGTTGGAGTTATTGGTCATTAGGGAGTTGTCTATTTGGACTCTAATATTGATTGGGAGACCTTGAGTTAGAGATTCAGTTAGATACAGTCTTATCCACTTGGAGGATTTGAATTCATTACTCATGCATTCAAATTCTTTCCTATGTAAACTATTGTAACACCAGATATTATTATGATGAATGATACTAAAAATTCCTAAGAAATACTTGTTAGTTTCCTGTGTGGTTTGTTTTGCTTAGGTTATATCTTCATTCTCCATCCAATTGATGAAAACATTATTAGAACTCTCTGCTTGAAGATCTAAATGGCATTCAAATTCTAATAATTGGTGCCGAAGAAGCAGATCTATTGAGAATGTTGAAGAATCCCATGGGGGTGGGTGTCTGAAATAATGGTGAAGTCTATGTGTGGGGATTGCACTGTATCATATATGTTGCTACCATTATTTTCAAACGTGAACACTGCTACCTTCTAAATGTATGACTTCCCCTAATGCGATAAATGTCTTGACGTCAAGCATAGTGGAGACCACAACATTATGGAGCACTAATGACTCCCCATGCAGGTCAAGGATGTCCCTTATATTGATTGAAAGGGATTCCAAGGTACCACTATAACCAATACAACTCTCAAAGTATGATTTGTTGAGGTTGATGAGTGTTGAAGTGTTTGATAAGACGATGATCTTATTCGATGAACCAATATCATGTCATAACCAACGACAAGACTAACTAACCTAACACGAGACTGGTTGATAAGTATAGGGATTATAACTTCCTTTGATCGATGCAAACTTAGGGAGTAACTAACGACAACATTCTTCAAGTGTAGGGGCATATTGAAATAGCGAGAGATGAATTACAAATGAAGGTGGATTTAATGCAATTGAAGGTGGGAATAGCTTCGGCCAACTTGGTGAAGTAGTCTACCTCGACGATGATGTAGTTGTGCCCTTTAGTGGAGGTTGGGTGTCATTCCATGAAGTCAATGGCCAATTTACAAAAGGGTCCAGTGGCGATGACGAGGTGGAGGGGAGCATGGAGTGCTTGTGTCTTGCAAGTGAATACATGATAATTCGCTCATTGTTTGACAACATATACACAATCTTTGAACATAGAAGGGAAAAAGTATCTAGCACAGAGGATTTTTTGGGCAATGTCCAATACAGACAAGTGGCCATCATAGGTGCCAATGTGGAAATCATTAATTACTTACCCGGGATAAGCAACTACATAAAATGGTATCAAAGTCATGACAATATAACACATCGTCGATGAGGAGGTACCATGGAGATTGATGGTGAATGCACTCTAGTCATCTCGATAGAGGTGGCGACCAAATTTTTGAGTCTTGAGGTAAGTCAGTATATCACCATACCAAGGGTCGTCACTAGTTATATTGAAAATGTGCTCGTTAAAGGAGTTGGTCATTTACTGGTTCATTCGGCATAGTGGTGGGAAGATCTGTAATGAGATCGATTATGGCTAAGGACTTTTTTTATTTTAGGGGTGACAAACTCGAGATCGATTTCCCGTAGGATAATGATCCATTGTGCAAACTTATTGTTGTTGAGTCGACGACTGGGTATGTATTGCATAGGATTAGAGTCTGCAATGACAGTAGTTTTGCGAGGGATAATGTAGTGGCATAGTTTGTGTACAAGAATGATTATAACAAGTGCAAGCTTTTCGTCATGAGTGTATTTGAGTGCACGTTTGGCTAGGGTTTTGTCGATGTAGTAAATGGCATGTTCTTTGTTTTCTTTAGCTTGTTGGATGAGGATGTTAACAATAGCACAAGATGATGCCAGACATAGAGTGTCAAATATTTTTCAAAGTATGGTGGGGATATCAGGGGCGTAGATTCCATTGCTTGTTTAAGTGCTTCAAAAGAGCTTTTGGATTGTTCATCCCATTGAAAGGGGATACCCTTTCAAATTAATCATAGAAAACCATGTGCTTGGATTGTGTAATCAGGGATAAAGCGAGAGAGGAAATTGGTTTCCCCTTGGATGATTTGTAATTGATGGCTTGTTCATGGGGTTGCAAGTTGAAAATGACTTGAACTTTGGACAGATCAAGGGTGTTGCTGGCTTGAGAGCCGATGAATCCTAATAGTGACCTACGATGATCCGTAATACACATTTGAGGGGATTGAATCAGATATTATACTTATGAAATTATGTAAAGATGGTATGTAAGTCACGGAGGTGGTCTACTCACTTTTTTGACTTGTTTGTTAGGTCATCTAAAAATGAGAGAATGATGTGGGCTAGGTCCTAGAAAATGTATGACATAACTTGTTAAAAGGTAGCCCCAACATTTTTAAGTCTGAAGGGCATGGATTTAAAGGAAAAGATTCCCCATGGTGTGGTGATTATGGTTTTGTACTGATCCCGAAGACGGATTTGTATTTGGTTATGACCAAAAAAAGGCATCCATAAAAGATAGCATCTCGCTGCCTACACATGCGTCAATAATTTGGTCGATGAAAGGGGTAGGGAAGTTGTCTTTAGGGAAGGCTAGGTTGAGATCCCAAACATTCATGCATACATGAATGGTGCATTGCTTTTTATTGACTAGGACTGGCTTAGACACCTAGGAGGCATAAGCAATAAGAAACATGAATCCTATGTGTGGGAGTTTCTCGATCTCATCTTTGATGGAATGAGCCTTAGAGGGGTGGAATAGTCATCGCTTTTGTCGAATTGGGATGATGTCAAGCCATGTGTTGATTTGGTGTTCAACAATATTAGGGTCCAGGATGGGAATTTTAATGTACGACCAGGCTAATAATATTGAGATCTGTCTGTTTTTCGACTGAGAAACTGGCTACCAATGTTGATGTAAATATAATATTGCAATGTGGGAGCTATGTCGTGAAGTCAAGAGATATAGACTGTAGACTGCATCCATGGTGAGAGATTTCCATTGACGTGATGTTGCAAGTAGAGAGCGTCTTCTCATACTTCCCTCTTACATTAATTTAAGGAGTCGACTAAAAATTTGACAATTTGAGTTGAACAACAGTTTTTTTTTGTCAAAATCTATCATTTTTTTATTTAAGTTAACTATGTTTTAATGGCAATTTTGATAGTAGAAATGGATTTAATATCCTTAGAAACCTTCGGGAAACCCAAAATTACAAAACTTAATATCTGTAACCTCAATTTTGGAAAAATCCGACCAAAACTATTCATATTTATGCCAAAAAAACACCTATTCTAACATAAATCGAAGAATTTTTAAACTACACATTAATTTAACAACAATAAAATCCTCGCCACCTCCTATGTCATGGATATCAATGTTTTTTTTTGAAACAACACAAAAGTAATATGTTAACATCATCCACAACCTATTCATACCCCATAAGTAATGACTTAAAAAAGTACCAAAAGTGAACCTAGAACTTCTCCGAGGACGGAGGGAAGGATGGAGAAAACCCTAGGTCAACGAACTACCTCGGGTAATAATTTCCTACTCCTATGCACTGGTTTTTTTTTGTATGCATCTACATGTTCTCTGTGTGTGCTTGCGGTTAGTCATGGGTGTGACTTTCATTTTATGCGGGGGCTCGTCGTCATGTTTTTGGGGTTGGGTGGTGGGTTTTTGGTTGGACGATATTTTCTAGCGTGTTGTGAGGTGTTTGGCGCTTTTTTTTTGTTTGACTGGAGTCTAGTCCATCTTTTTGACGGACCTAGTACCAACCAGTATAAATAGTGGGAAGTTTCCCCAAAGTGGTTTGGTGGTCGTGGGGTTCTTGCTGGGGAGGTTCTTGGATGTCTCTTCTTGTCTTTTTGGGCAATTTTTCATTTTTTGATTTTTTATGTAAGCAGACCTATTGTATGTCAAGCAAAGCTTTGGTTGGGGTTCATACTAACCCTAATGAGAGAGTTTCTTTTGTTAAATCGGTGATAGCTTCTATGGACATGGTTCCCTTGGTGTCGGCCACATCATCAGAGCGAGAGCATGTAATACACCAAAACAATTGTTAATTATTTATTATTTGGGTTTTTATTTTTATATTTATATTTCGACAAAAAAATCAAAATGAATGCAATGGAATATTATTATTAAATACTTAAAATGAGAGGAAACAGAACTGAAGTATCTATTGAAAGAGTTTTTGCTGACCCATAAGGAGAAATGACAAATGGTGAAAGTTTCTAAGTGAAAACTCAAATGATGTAGGAGGCATCTTCCCCAAAATCAGGTCAAGACTCCTTGTGGAGTGCTAAAGAGCAAGAGGCTCATAAATGACCAAGTCCTAGGAAAAATACTATAAAATAATATGTTTGTAGAATAAACAGGAGGTTGGAAATGGATGGGGAAATCATCTATTGATGCAAAGTGATGGCATATTGATCAAATTTTGTCCTTGTGGTTCAACAAACATGCTCGGGGGTTCTGGAGCAAGTAATATTTGGCTTCTCTAGGAGTTGGTTGGCAGGAACGACAGCTTCAATTATGTTTTCTCGACAGTGGTGACAGGTTCCTTACTAAATTTATTAACTGTTTAGTACTGATAATCATAGTTTGAGCGCAGATGTGAATTCTAAATGCATTCTAAACTGAAGAATTATAAATGTCAATAATCATAGTGTTTGTTTCAAATCCTTATCTCTTTCAATAATATACTCTTAGTATAAGCTGTTATTTATTTACAAAATGTAGGAAATTGCAGATATTATCTATATTTGAAGTACATCTAGATTACTTTTCTAGTGCTTTATGTAAAAATGATTATATAACAAATTAATAAAATATATCCAAGTAAGTATAGACCAATTATTTTTCCTCTAGGAACTGAAGGCATCTACACATAGTCTATCTTTGTTTTAAAATTTATATGCATAAATTTTACTCGACCTAATCTTTGTTTTGGGTGTTCATATCCAGTTCAGGACAGATCTAAATATCTCAACAAATAAAAAGAATTGAATGAAAGGATCACAAGTAAACCAACTACTCAATTAACAAAGCTACGTAAACAAACACCTAGCTTGTAGATATGAGCCCTAAACTCAACTATAATCAATATCATATTTGATAATCAAAACAAACATATCTATAATCGACAATTCTCAACCACAAGTTTAAAGAATATAATCAAATATACAGTCTCTGTTTTCAAGCATTCATACTAAGAAGAAGGCAGATCCAGTTAAGACTTAAATTAATCAAAACAGAGCCATAACATTCAGAAATAAGCAATAAACAATTTATTTCGTATCCGAGCTTCAAATTACTAAAAACCATCAAGTCAAATTAAGATCCAAGAACCATGACCGTAGGGTCAAGTTTACCTTTTCCCAAAATTTAATTTACACATCGAATCTTAAACATCTAACAAAGTTTCCAAACTCAGAAATGTATTGTGGCCATGGAGTCAATCCTTTGAATCCAAGGAACTAAAATTAAAAGTTGTTTCTCCATATAAACAAAACAACTACTATAAAATCAAATGCATTCTGAGTGTGAGAAGCTGCAAAGCCACTCTGTAAAGCATGCATATAAGTACAGACCCAACAAAGGTCATGGCTTAAAGAAAAACTTATATTCGTTGTAATACCACGGTTTTTAACCCATGGTATTGAAATTGTACATGATGTATATATTGTATTTAAATCATGGAAAGGAGCTCAAGGCCTAGTCCCTACCATTGATTGGGTGTTCTGTGTATAGGTGATCAAGGTCGATGCCTATGGTTATGGTGCTAAGTCAGACACTGAATATTTTGATGTATCATGTAACTATGCAATTAATAAAATATCACAGCTAGCTATGGGACTGAAACGTGAAAGATATTGGGGCATGATTTTACAAGGAATAGGGAGGGAGTTATTCAAACTCTTGAGCCAATAGGGTGAGACCAAATGTCAATGGGGGAATCCATGAAAACTCAGCTACATTTTTTTCCTCTGTCCTCAATCATTCATTTCTTTCAGAAGTTTTTTGAGGCAATTAATTCCTTGGGTAGAGCAAAGAGAACAGTTGAAACAAGGTAGAATGTGGGTTTTCCACACCTCGGGATCTGCTTGTGGGAGGCATAGTTCGGAAGCGGAAAAGTGCAGAAAAGTTCTAAGGAAAAAGTTAACTCTCTGATTTCTGAAGTCCGAGGTCAAAAAGCGGAAGTCATAAGTACAATGAAACAAAAAAGGCTAATTTTGAAAGTTGGGTTTCCGATTTCTGAGTTCCGTGCGGAAAGGGGTTCGAAGGAATTCGTCGTGTTTTGAGTTCCGACTTCTGAGTTCTGGGCGGAAGGCAAAAGGGTAGAAGGTTAATGTCTCCGTCGAGTTTTTAGTTCTTATTTCCGATTTCCAGGCTCTGAGCGGAAGGAGAAAAGGTGGAAAGGCAGAAAGAGGTTCAAGGAACTCCATTGTGTTTTAAGTTTTGAGTTTCGAGTTCCAGGTGGAAGGTTAATGTCTCCGTCGAGTTTTGTGTTCCGATTTCCGGTTTCGGACGAAAGGCAGAAAGAGGTTCGAAGAAATCTGTCGTGCTTTGAGTTTCGACTTTCGAGTTCCGGGTGGAAGGTGGAAAGGTGGAAGGGCAGAAGGCGGAAAGGTGGAAGGGCGGAAGGTTAATGTATCCATCATGTTTTGTGTTTTGAGTTTCGAGTTCCGCAGGGCGGAAGGCAGAAGGAGAAAATGATAGGTTCAGTGCGGGAGAGGTGTTTTTAGTCATAGAAGGGATCTGTTAAGGTGGAACGATTGTTACAGTGGTTTCTAAGCTCGAGATTGAATGTTGAAGAGTGGGTTAATGTCCATGCCCTATGTTTCAAAAGGAGAACAAGGGTTCTTGAAGCAAAATTTTTAATTTATCCGCATTATGGGGTATGGGGACATGAAAAATTGGTATCGGAGCTATTGGTTACAACATTCGGCCTATATGGGCCATGAGAATAACTTTCAGGGATATTGATTAAAACATTGAACCTCGCATTGTATTTAAATTTTGAAATTTTTATGCAGCTAACAATGATGTTTATTAGCACATTTTTGCAGAGTCATAATGCTGATTGGAAGAGTTGGTTTTCGGCTCAACCATGAGAACCTACAGCATGAATGATGCACATAATCCCTAATACCATGAGGAAGATGCTATGGGAGAAAATGTTCGAGTTGGAAATGCTGAGACAGAGTCGAATGGAAAGAGATATCAAGATACTCCCCCAGATTTTGCAGCCACCATCAGAAGCCTAAAAGTGGAGATGAAAAGATACAGAGAAGATAATGAGAGAATGACTAAAGTTTGGGAAGAGGGGAATCAGTTGAATGCAGCCATGCTGTAGAGTTTGACAGACATCTAGAGGCGGATGAACTCTAAGCATCGGGCAGTAAATCCAGAAGGAAGTAGAAGCGGTGCTAGAAGAAGAAAAATATCTTCTAGTGGATCATTTGACTCTGAAGGATCCAGTGGGGGTTCAAGTTCTTCTTCTCACATGAATAAGAAAAATAGGCACTATCAGACTAGTTCACATGATGAATTTAAGAAGGCTAAGCATCCTACGTTTGATGGTGAGGTAAAGTACGGTCAAGAAGTTGAAGCTTGGATTCTTGGGATGAGTAAATATTTCCAAGTCCAAGACTACTCTGGAAATATGAAGGCTAGGGTATCCATCTTCAATTTGACTTGAAGATCATCCATATGGTGGGAGCACTTCAGGAAAGTGAAGAATATCAATGAAAGGAAGATTGTATGGAAGCAGTTCCAAAAATATTTCAGGCAAAATTACCTATCTAATAGGTACTATGATGATAATATTAAAGAGTTCCATGAGCTAAGATTGGGGCTGCTGACCATGGAAGAGTATGCAAATAAGTTCTTGGAGTTGTTGAGGTATGACATGTACATCGAAGATGGTAAAGTGAAAATCCAACGTTTTATGAGTGGGATACCTCAGTCTTACAAAGACATAATTGAATTTGATGAACCTATAATTCTAGAAGAGGCTATCAGGAAGGCTAAGTATTGCTATGATCAAAACAAAGACAAACCTGATATCCATAAGGCATGGAAGGATAAGAAGAATGAAAATTTTGATCAAAGGAAGAAAGGTTTCAAACCTTCTCACTTTTGAAATCAACAAAGGCATCCATCGCAAGCTGTGACTAAGCTAGCTAGAGTGATGGATGATAGGTCAAGAAATCAGAGAACCACTCCAATGTTGGGGATGTGGAGGACCCCATCTGCGTAGGAACTATCCACATCATAATGGGAATGTGAGTCAATCTCACACCATTCAAGAAGCTGAAATTGTGGATCACGTAGCAAGGACTGTCCCTAGAATTTATGCAGCACTGGAGGATCGCTAGGTAGATCATCAGTCAACTGTGGTTGAAGTTGCAGGTAATATTCCTAAGGAATATGTTTCTGTTTTGATTGACCCTAGATCTACTCATAGTTATATTACTCCTAAAGTTCTTGAGATATGTGCTTTTAATAAGTTAAAGCATAAAAATCATGGTTAATTCAGCTATCTACTGGGACTAAGAGAAAGGTTAGTGAAGTGGTAGAAAAATGTCCATTGGTCATGGATGGGTTAGTCACTTGTGTAGTTCTGAATGTTCTACCACTTGGTTCCTATGATGTTCTCATTAGAATGTATTGGTTGGAAGCACACAAAGTAAAGCTTGATTGTTACAATAAGACTTTTGAATGCATGGATGAAGAAGGAAACCCAAGGGTTGTAAGAGGCATTCCAAAGGTGATTTCTATTAGAAATATTTCAACAATGCAGCTGAAGAAGTTATGTGGGAAAGGTTTCCAGTTGTATGCATCCCATGTGTTGAAGGAAGCAGAGAATGAAACTCCTAGGTTGGAGGACTTTCATGTATTGCAGGAATTCAGGGATGTTTTTCCTGATGAAATTCCAGGACTTCCTCCAAAGAGGGACATTGATTTTACAATTAACCTTATGCCAGGAGCAGCCCCAGTTTCCAAGACACCCTACACTATAAGTACACTAGAACCGCAAGAGCTGAAGATGCAGCTGCAAGAGTTGTTGGAGAAGAAGTATATCAGGCCAAGTGTGTCCCCTTGGGGAGCACCAGTTCTGTTTATGAAAAATAAAGATGGTACACTCAAGTTGTGTATTGATTACATATAGCTGAACAAAGTCACTGTGAATAATAAATACCCATTACCTCGAATTGATGACCTCTTTGATCAAATGAGAGGAGCAAAGGTATTTTCCAAGATTGACTTGAGGTCTGGTTACCATTAGGTAAGAATCAAGGATGAAGATATTCATAAGACAACCTTCAGAACAAGGTATAGACACTAAGAGTTTGTAGTGGTACCATTTGGTTTCACCAATAGACCAGCTACATTCATGTGCCTCATGAATAGCGTTTTCAGCAAGTATCCAGACAAGTTTGGTCTTGTCTTCATGGATAACATTCTTATTTATTCTAAGAATGAGGAAGAACATGAAGAACATTTGAGAATGGTATTGCAATTGCTAAGGGAGAATAAGATGTATGCAAAGCTGAGCAAATGTGACTTATATAAAGATAGAATTCATTATTTGGGTCACATTATCTCAGATGAAGGAATATATGTAGACCCTGAAAAGATTGAAGCCACTATGAATTAACCAAACCCAAGAAATGTGACAAATGTGAAGTCTTTTATGCGACTTGCAAGATACTGTCGGAGGTTCATTAAAGGATTCTTCAAAGTTTCACATCCAATCACTTCTTTGCAAAAGAAGGGGATAAAATTTGAATGGACACCAAGGTGTGAAGAAAGCTTCTAGCAATTGAAGAATCTTCTTACAAGTGCACCAGTTTTGAAAATTGAAAACCCACAAATTTTTTTTGTGGTGTGTACTGATGCATTTGGTTAAGGACTTGGAGGAGTTGTTATGCAAGACAACCACGCGGTATGCTATGAGTCAAGAAAGTTGAAGGATCATGAGAAGAACTATGTCACTCGTTATTTATAACTTGCATCCATAGTACATGCTCTCAAGATGTGGAGGCATTACTTAATGGGAAGGAAATTTGAGCTAAGGACAGACCATTGTGGTCTAAAGTACTTGTTTGATCAACCAACTCTAAATGCTAGGCAAGCTAGATGGCTGGAGTTTTTATGTGAGTTTGATTTTGAAATCAAACAAGTAAAAGGAAAGAAAAATAAAGTGGTTGATGCACTCAGCAGGAAGGTGCATGAAATGCATGTGGCATCTCTTAGTATTTGCCAGTTAGATTTGAGACAATAGATTGTTAATGATACTCCTGAAGATGAAATGTATGTGTAGATAAAGGACAAGTTGCTGCAGCAAAGTATTGAAAAGAGGTATGAGGGATATAAATTGGAAGAAGATGGAATTCTTACTTATAAGAACATAATTTATATTCCAAATGTAGCAGACTTGAGGAGAGTTGTTATGAATGAAATCCATCAAGCTCCATATTCTGGTCACCCAAGATATCAGAAGACAATTGCTACAGCCAGAAAGTAGTATTTTTGGCCAGGAATGAAAAAGTACATTGCTAAGTATATTTCTAAGTGCATGAAATGTCAGCAGGTTGAGGTTGAACATCAACACCCAACAAGTTTGTTGCAGCCTTTGCTAGCCCCAAAATGGAAATGCGAAGTTATTTACATGGATTTTATTACAAGATTGCCAATGACTTGGAGACAACATAATTACATCATGGTTGTGGTGGAAAAGTTGACAAAGAAAACAAATTTTATACCAGTTAAGTCCACGTATAAGACTGATGCCATTGTCAAAAACTTCATGAAGGATATTTTCAGATTGCATGGATTTCCTAAGGCAATAGTCTCTAACAGAGATCCCAAGTTTACTTCCAATTTTTGGAAGGGTCTGTTTGCATATTTGGGTACAAAGTTGAACTTCAACACTGCCTAACAAACTGATGGTCATATAGAGAGAGTGAATCAGGTGCTTGAATACATGCTTCACATGTATGTGATAGACAAACCAACTAAGTGGGAGGACTATTTACATTTGGTAGAATTTTCCTATAATAATGGACATCAAGCATAATTGTGAATGAGTCCATATGAAGCTTTATATGGAAGAAGGTGTAGGACACCAATGACTTGGGATAATCCAGTAAACATGATTGTGCTTGGTCCAGAATTGCTCAAGGAAATGGAGAAAGAGGTTTCCAAGATCAGGAAAAACCTGAAAGCAGCCCAAGTTAGATAGAAAAACTATGCAGACAAGCATAGACTGTACAAAGAGTTAAGTTTTGGGGATCATGTTTACCTCAGAGTAAGGGCAAGGAAGAGTTCCTTGAAGCTTTGCAGTTGTGCCAAGTTGTTACCTAGATACTGTGGATTGTTTGAAGTGCTTGAAAGAATAGGGCTAGTTACATATGGACTTGCACTTCCTGCTAGCACTAGAGCTCATAATGTTTTTCATGCTTCTTTGCTTAAGAAATATGTACATGATCCTAACCATGTTATAAATTGGGATGTGATTCAGGTGGAACCTGAGGGAGGGTTCCAAACCGATCCATTGCACATCCTCAACAGGAAGGTCACAGTGCTCCAAAATTGAGCGATTGGAAAGGTGAAGGTGCAGTGGGAGCACTACGGTCCTGAAGAGGTTACGTGGGAGCTGGAGGATGCCATGTGATTGGCACATCCATTTTTGTTCAATTTTGTAAAGCACCGAGGACAGTGCTATTGTAAGGGGGAGGGGAATGTAATACCCCGGTTTTTACCCCATGGTATTGAAATTGTACATGATGTATATATTGTATTTAAATCATGGAAAGTAACTCAAGGCCAAGACCCTGCCATCGATTGGGTGTTTTTTGTGTAGGTGATAAAGCTCGATGCCTATGGTTATGATGCTGAGTCAGACACCGTATACTTTGATGTATCATGTAACTATGCAATTAATAAAATACCACAGCTAGATATGGGACTGCAATGTGAAAGAGATGGGGGCATGATTTCAAAAGGAATAGGGAGGGGAGTTAATCAAACTCCTAAGCCAATAGGGTGAGACCAGATGTCAATGGGGGAACCCATGAACCCTCAGCTACCTTTTTGTCCTATGTCCTCAATCATTCATTTCTTCCATAATTTGGTTGAGGTAGTTAATGGCTTGGCCAGAGCAAGGCATGGCAGTCCGATTGTGTGTCTAAGCAAACCTACAAGTCTGCAGTCTAGGAAGCCATGATCTTGCTTCTGACAAAAGGAAGCACGTGATGCGTGCCAACATGTCTTTCCTCGGTCAGGGGAAAGGTTTTGTTGTTCTTCAATGCTCGTTGCGGATCATTCTTACTCTCGAGAGTTGTGAAAAAGTTGTTGGGAAGCGTTTTTCCTGCGTGACATTGTGATTCATCTTCCTACAGTGTTTCTGCAAGTATTTTCCTTTATCGAACCCTAGTTGTGGGACTGCAGTGTTATCCCGAATTACAGAGTGGTATGAGACCCTATTTTTTCTGTGTTATAAAGGGAATCTTGTGTTGTTGTGTTTTCTTGTGGGTTGTTGTGATGTGCATCCCTATTTTGATTTCAAAGACTTAGGAGTGGAAGAGGCCCATAATTTGATGATAAACCTAGTGAAGAGAGGAACCTCACAGATAGATCAAGAGGGGTTGGAAAATCTTTTATACACACCCTGAAGAGCACTGGAAGGGAAGGTATGGCCTAGGGGATATGTGTAGTAGTGAAGGAAATACTTTCTTGTGTTGGGTTTGTCGGTATTATGGAATGCCAAGTTGGATAGATCTAGTGTGGGTGTCCATAGCTCTGTGGTTGAGCTCACTAGTTTAGCAATTCTACCTTTCCATTGTTTTAGCAGCCTGAAAAACCCAACAGTGGTTGGTTTAGCTGAGCCATGGTGAGCATTTGACAAGGTGTAAGTCATTTCCTTAGCATCTTGAGAAACCCAACAATAGGTTAGTTTGACTGTGTTTTGGTGTGTGTCGGCTATGTGTGAGCATGTTGTTCCCTAGTTCCTTGTGGAAATCATGCCTAGCTGGGGGGTCACAGTGGTGTTGAGATATTAATGAACACACTGTCCTATGGCTGGGTAGAAATTTACAACGACATAGCTAGTTGCAGGACAACTTCATCGTCAAGATAAGTATATATGTTATCCTTAATTATGCATTGTGTTTGCTTATGAATGAAAGAATGAATATGATGAATGCTTGTAATGTTTCAGTAGAGTTTACTATTGATGAATGTTCATGCATTTCCATCTATATTTTCCTTGTATGTTTCAATGCATTTTTTATTTTAGTCATGGAGGCTGGAAGCCTGGTTACAGGGTCAAAAATCCAGCTAAGGTAAGAAATGTTGTGTTTCTGCACCCAGAAATCCACCTGTGGAGGGTGGAAGGCAGAAGAGAGCAGTTGAAACAAGGTAAAATGTGGGTTTTCCACACATCGGGATGCGCCTATGGGAGGAAGAGGGCAGAAGCAAAAAAGTGTAGAAAATTTCTAAGGCAAAAGTTAACTCTCTGATTTCCGAAGTTCGAGGTTGTAAATCAGAATTTGAAAGTACAACAAAAAAAAAGGCTAAGGTTGAAAGTTGGGTTTCCAATTTTTGAGTTCCGAGGGGAAGGCAGAAAGGAGGAAAGAGGTTCGAAGTACTCCGTCGAGTTTTGAGTTACGACATCCAAGTTCCGGGAAAAAGGGCGGAAGGTTAATGTCTCTGTCGTGTTTTGTGTTTTGATTTCTAATTTTTGGGTTCCGAATGGAAGGAAAAAAGGTAGAAAGAGGTTCGAAGAACTCTATGGAAATTGAACCCAAGTGATAGAACAATTACACTCACAAAATTGCTAATCAAACATGCAGAATTAACATCAAAGGACACTAAAATTGGAGAATAACACCAATCTATATTGAATAAGTGTACAATAGCCAGCCTTATGAAGTAATAGGCTGCTGCAATATATGATTACATGAGAGATTCGAATGCATAAGGATTCCATTCGAAATAGTCAAAAAGTAGGCTTACTAAATCTAGTCAAATCCCCCATAGGTGCATAAAGCAGTTTCCAAATCCACTAAGATGCTCACGAATTGGCAAATTCAAGTAGGCAAGCTAATAAGGGATGGAAAGACAACTCATACATGCTTTTATTAGGAGAAAAGAATGAAGGATGATGTGGGCAAAAAACAAGTCAACTACACCTAGTCTAGCTTTTCCTTTTGCCTTAATTCTCAATAAAACATGCAGCTTTACAGAAAAAGCAGATATGTGCTTTGGATGATCTAGAATAAAGTAGACATGCTAAATATGGTTTCCAAGAGGTTTCCCAAGCACTCCATGACTTATTTTTAGCAAGTGTTCACTTCTATGACATGTAGAAGGCAACTAGCATAGAGTGGAATCTAGGAGACTAGGTAATAAGACAAAAATGATTTAATTAATGTCTAAGGTAGGTAACTATGGGTTGATTATTCTAACACCCCCCCTTAAGCCTGAATTTATCAATAAATATCAGAAAACTATAGGGGCTAGCAACAAGGCTTATTCACCCTTTACATACTGCTTGTCCATTCAACCAAGGAAAGAGGCAAAAACCTAGTGGAAAAATCCTCCCTTAAACATGGACAGTAAAACAAAATTTGAAAACCTTGTCATCAATCATGCTTCACAGCATGATCAACAATCCCCAGCAATGATTTGAGATTGTTGAATGTCTTCTCACAAAAAACTTTGGTGAAGATGCACATAAGAGTAGATGAATGGTGCCATCATGCACAAGCTGTCTGATGTCGTGCATATGGATCTCAATGTGTTTGGTTCACTATCTCTGCACTAGATCATTGTAGATTCGAATGGTGCTATGATTATCACAGTAGATAATAGTTGAAAACTCTGATTCGAAGCCACATTCTCCAAGTATTCCCTGCAACCACAAACATTGAGTTGCTGCATTTACAACTCCTTTGTACTATGCTTCTGTAGATGAGAGTGCTATGGCACTCTGCTTCTTGCTTGACCAGCTGATTGGTCCTTCTGCAAGCATGAACACATATCTTGATGTTGACTTTCGATCTGTGTTGTCACCAGCCCAATCACTGTCAGTAAACCCAATCAAATCAAGATCGGATTTAGCTTTGTAGAAGATCCCATGAGTTCTTGTTCCTTGAACAAAGTTAAGGATCCTTTTGGTTGCTCTCCATTGGATCTCATGAGGCTGATACATGTATCTTGAAGCCACACTAACTGCATAAAATAGATCAGGTCGAGTGTGTGTAAGATAAAGCAAACACCCAATCAACTACCAATACAGTGTATTATTTACCATAGGAGAAGAACCTGTTTCTTCAAGCTTAACTCCTGAAAGGAAAGGAGTCTTGCTTGGCTTGCAATATTTCATGTTGAACTTGTTCATAAAATATAAGGCATACTTGGACTGATGTACTTTGATTCCATATTGGGATTGAGCAATTTCGAGACCCAAAAATTGGCTCAACAATCCCAAATCTGTCATAGAAAATGCATGGTTCATTGCATCCTTCAAGGAGGCGATCTCTTTCTTTGAACTTCCTGTGATCAGAAGGTCATCCACATACAAGACAAAAATCATCAAATAACCATGAATTAGCTTCAAATAAACATTAGTATCATACTTTCATCGAACAAAACTCAATGACAGCATAAATCCATCAATCTTGGCATACCAAGCCTTGGGGGCTTGCTTGAGCCCATACAGTGATTTCTTTAACCTGCACACTCAAGATGGATTAGAAACAAACCCTTCAGGTTGCTACATGTAAATATATTTAGTGAGATATCCATTTAGGAAAGCACACTTCACATCCATGTGATGCACCTCCCACTACTTCAAAGCTGCAATGGCTAAAGCTAGCCTTATGGAGTCCATCTTTGCCATTGGTGCAAAGGTTTCATTGTAGTCAATACCATGTACTTGTGAGTAGTCCTTGGCTACCAATCTTGCCTTATATTTCAAAGGTGAACCATCAGCAGCAAACTTAGTCTTGAAAACCCACTTACATTGAACTAGCTTCCTCCCTAAGGGAAGATCAACCAGTTCCCAAGTGTTATTCTTCTGGAGCGAGTTGAATTCTTATTTCATGGTTGTTTTCCATCTTGGCTCATGTGCTGCATCTTCATATGTCAATGGATCCAATTCAACCATCAGATAGCACTTCTCAACAAATAAGGGATCTTTCATACACAGGGCACTCTCAAACTGAGATCTAGTCCTCCTAGTGTCACTAAGATTTTAAGCTAGTTCCCCAGTTGCATGAATGGTATTTGCTGCCCATTTTGGTCTTGTAGGAATATTAGGATCTACAATCAAATCATCATTATCATACATATCAGAATCAGAAAACTCATTAGTCTCTCCACTTACAATCAATGGATCTGGTGGTGAAGAAGACTCTCCAACTTCAACTGCTACTAAAGGGTCTTCTTGGAACTGAACACTTATTTCAATGAAATCTTTGTTAGTGCTCAAGTTGATTAGCCTGTACCCTTTTGAATCTTCAGAATACCCAACAAATAGGCACTCTTGGATTTGGGGCTGCAAATCCTTTCTCTTTTCAGTTAGATTTCTAGCCCAAGCCTTTGAGCCAAAAATCCTGAAATGGGTCACATTTAGCTTGTTCCCACTCCAAGACTCGAAAGGATTCATACCATCAAGCTACTTATGAGGCACCCTATTCTGGATATAGGATGCACAATTTATAGCCTTGGCCCAAAACTTTGGTGGTAAAGTCTTAGCCTCCATCATGCAGGTTGCCATCTCCTTCAATGACCTATTCTTTCTCTCAGCAACACCATTTTGTTGTGGTGTGTAAGGGATTGAATGTTGCATCTGAATACCTACATCTTTACAATACTGAATGAACTTAGACTTGACATACTCACCACCATTGTCAGATCTGAGGATCTTGAGTCTCCTCCAAGACTGGTTTTCAACCAAGGCCTTAAAGACTTTGAAAAGGTCAAAAACTTCAGACTTATGCTTTAGGAAGTAAACCCAACAATACTTGAAAAAGTCATCTATGAAGGTCAATGCATATTTGGATTGACTCATGGACATATGAGGAAATGGACTAGCAATATCACTGTGGATCAACTCAAGAGGTGCAGAAGTTCTCTCATGACTAGCTCTCTCAAATTTGTGCTCTAGGTGTTTTCCCAGGATACAACCTTGACATACTCCCTTGGAAAACTTGATCTTTGGTAACCCTATGACCATATCTTTTTCACTCAAATCAAAAAGATACTTGTAGTTAAGATGACCAAATCTTACTTGCCTCACTAGCGTGAATCAGAAGAGCAAAGGGGTTTGAGTAGGGTAGAAAATGGGAAAACATGTATACCTTCGAAGTGTGATCAACAACACCTTTTGCTATGACTTTACCATTCAAAATCTCAGTGATTTCAACATCATCAGGGGAGAATATGACCTTCTTTGCAGACCCTGTGTGAGTCATCTGATACACTGACAAGAGATTAGAGGAAAGACCTGGAACATACAACACATTATTGAACTTACTATGGTCAAGATCAATCCTGCCTTTTCCCAAACTGTCAGTGGAAGAGTCATCTCCCAAAACTATTGGTGGACCTTTCGACATGTCAAGAGAGGAGAATGCCTCTTTTGTCGAAACCATATGTCTAGAAGCTCCAGAGTCTATGATGAAGCTAGGTGAACTTGATGTGCCAGCAACCAAAGCATGTACTCTCTTTCTGTCCTCTGAATTTGATCCTCCTTCCCTCTTCTTTGAGCAATCAGGAAGGGAGATGTTATTCTTCTCCGAGAGTTGGGTCAACATGTCAATTTGCTTCTTCATACAAGAGCTCTTAGGATGATAGCCCTTACTGCAATATGTGCACTTTGCTCATTTCTCCTTTGTTCTTCTTCTTCTGGAAGTTCTTCTCGGAGCCTTGGGGCTCCTCTTGAGACTTGTTCTTGTCTCTCTTTCGCTCAAGTGGATTTTTAGCTTTTTTCTTGCTTTTTGAATCCAGCCTTGAATCTACAGCAACCAAAGCTTGGTCTTTGGAAGTTTTGATGGTGCCCATCATCACCAACTTATCTTGTTCCTGTGTGAGGGATTCCATGAACTCTGCAAGCTTAGGCATCTTCCAGGCTCGAGCTGTCAACTTGGTGGCATGGAAGGTCGAAACAAACACTGAATAGTCAGGGCCAAGCTTCGAGAGTATGGCCAAAACCAGTTGCTCTTCCTTCTTTTCAATCCCACGTTGTTTTAGCTGCAAAACAAGGGCTTTAAACTTGGAAAAATAGAGTTGCAAGGATTCGAAGCTGTTGGGACTCAAGGAGATCAGCTCTTTCTCGATTTGATGTCCAATCATCTCATCTGTCTTACCAAAAATCTCTACAAGCTTCTCCCACACTTCATTAGGTGATGTCAATACATCAACATGGAAGAGGAGGTCTCTTGAAATGCTTAGACACAAAAGACCATAGGCCTCATCCCTCTTGTTGTGCCATTTGATTTTCTCTGCAGCTGCATTTGGCTCTGCCTCAGTTGCCATAGTAACCCTGTAGAGACCTTTCGCTTTCAACAATATTTCCATCTCAGCTTTCCATTCAAATAAATTAAATGGAGTCAATATGATCTGCTGAGATTGGTCCATAGCTTAGAAACTGTGCCCTTCAGTCAGCAGAATATGCCCCCAATCAAGATGTCGAACCTGCAATAGCAATATGGAAGGAGATAAATCGATCTATAAAGGCTCTGATACCATGTGGAAATTGAACCCAAGTGATAGAACAATTACACTCACAAAATTGCTAATCAAACATGCAAAATTAACATCAAAGGAGATTGAAATTAGAGCATAACACTAATCTGTATTGAATAAGTGTACAATAGCCAACCTTATGAAGTAATAGGCTGCTGCAATATATAATTACATGAGATATTCGAATGGATAAGGATGCCATTTGAAATAGTCAAAAAGTAGGCTTACTAAATCTAGTCAAATCCCCCATAGGTGCATAAAGCAGTTTCCAAATCCACTAAGATGCTCATCAATTGGAAAAGTCAAGTAGGCAAGCTAATAAGGGATGAAAAGGAAACTCACACATGCTTTTATTAGGAGAAAAGGATGGAGGATGATGTGGGCAAAAAACAAGTCAACTACACCTAGTATAGATTTTCCTTTTGCCTTAATTCACAAAAAAATAGGCAGCTTTACAGAAAAAGCATATTTGCACTTTGGAGGATCTAGAATAAAGCAGACATGCTAAATATGGTTTCCAGGAGGTTTCCCAAGTGCTCTATGACTTAGTTTTAGCAAGTGTTGACTTCTATGACATGTAGAAGGCAACTAGCATAGAGTGGAATCTAGGAGACTAGGTAATAAGACAAAATGATTTAATTAATGTCTAAGGTAGGTAACTATAGGTTGATTATTCTAACAAACTCTGTCATCTTTTGAGTCTCGACTTCTTAGTTTTGGGCGGAAGGGGGAAAGGTGGAAGGGAGGAAGGTTAATGTCTCTGTCGTGTTTTGTGTTCCGATTTTCGATTTCTGATTTTTGGGTTCCGGGCGCGAAAAGGTGGAAAGAGGTTCGAAGAACTCCATCATGTTTTGATTTCTTATTTCTGAGTTCCGGGTAGAAGGAGGAATGGTGGAAGGTTAATGTCTCCATCGTGTTTTGTGTTTTGATTTTCGAGTTCCGCAAGGCAGAAGGCGGAAGGAGAAAATGACAGCTTCAGTGCGGGAGAGGTGTTTTTGGTTACATAAGGGGTTTTTCAAGGGTGGAATGAATATTACAGTGGTTTATAAGCTTGCGATTGAATGTTGAAGAGTGTGTTAACGTCCATGCCCTGTGTTTCGAAAAGAGAACAAGGGTTCTTGAAGCAAATTTTTTTATTTATCCACATTATGGGGAATGGGGACGTGACATTCGTAGCTACTGTAAAAATGACTGTGAACCAAAGTAATTGGGAAAGAAATTTAACCACGAACCCAGATAAGATCCATACGTTATGCCTAATGGATGATCTGAATGCATAGTCCAAAATTCACGGCGCACCAAGTTTTCACATGCACACGACCTATTGGAATTAGTATAACAATGATAACCAAATTTTATATATTCTTCCTAATTAATAGAGGGTGGGGTAAATTCCTCCCCTCTGGACAGAGAAGAAGGAGGCCTGAGAGGAGGTGACCATGTCACCACTCTCGACAGGCCCATGCTTAGTAAATTGCATCCACATATAAACTTTGTTAAAATCGTTTATTTTAAACTAAGCTTGTTGAAAGATAAAGAGAACGCGATTCTAAATTTACTTGCATTCTGAAATTCGACTGTAAGGGTGAAGCAAGCTTATCATAACCTTCTGTATATACCCTGACTTCACATGTCCACAAATGGACAGAGTTATAAAAAAACCCAACTAATAATGTATGTAAATCTTATTAAAAACAATCAGAGAGAAAGAAATTACCTTGTTAAGTCGCGTAGAGGGCCAAGGGTCTGCTCCTCTTGACTCTTCCTTCCTCCTCCTCCTGCACAACAACAGAAGCATTTAATTCAAATTCTATATCTAACTAATAAACCCTTAAAATGGAAATGACAGAGTAAATATGGAAGTAATTATTTCTTCCTTACCTGTTTTAAATCTTGCAAACTACAAATTCCTTACCAGAACTGAAAAGAGTGCAACTAGCTTCCCTTTTAACCACATGACGAGCGAAGACGGTCGAGGCTATAATGGTGGCCACATTTCTAGTAATCCACTTACAAAACCTCCAAAATATTTCAAGATTATAGAGCAGAAGCCAAACATTCCTTAACAAACCACGAGGGAAAAAAATGTTGCAGTGTAGCCATGGAGTGGTTGGGAAGCATAAAAAAAATCAAACGAACCAAATGAAGGTAACAAAGACCCTCATGAAAACATAAAGCCACATTAAACCCTATGAAAACCCTTTAAACATATCATGACAAGTAGAGGGTTGAGATCTATCTCTGGTGACAATACATGTTATTAAGACAAGTCATTAAATGTGGTTGGCTGCATTGTCAACTCGCATCCATGTCTATGACTTTAATGTCTCATACAAGACATTTAATCCTTCATGATTGGCATCTACTTTTGTATCCCCCTTTATACGTACATTAAAAACTTTACATTATAACTATCACCCCACGATATGTAAGCCCACGAGCTAGGGCCTCAAAACCATAGTTTAAGGCTTATGCATGTTACAAAGCTCCCAACAACCCTTTAACAAATACCCTCAATATTTTAAACATTATATAATCAACCTTGCCAACGAGAACTCATAAGAGGGGTAGGTTCAACACAAGTTAAACTAGTAATAATAGTTTGGACTAAGCCTTAGGTTTAGGCTTATTTCCTAAGTAACCAATCCTTTACATTAATAAACTCAAGGACTTAGAACATCACCTTGGTGAGGCTGCGACCAAGTCGTCGCTACAAATAAAGACAATGCCAATGGAAGATTCAGCATGTAATTCAACCTTTAACATGTCAAGTTAAACTTAGCCATGCATGTGAACAAAAATATGTAATGACCAATAGATACATGTTACGACAAGGATGAATAATAAATAGTAAAGCAAAATCTTTTTTATGGAAATTATGGGTTTGTGACTGAGCCACTACGTGTAAGTCACGTGGCTAAGGTTGGCGGGTTTTTGGAAATTCAACAACAGTCTTTGCCTGGTCCAAGGGTGGATAAGGGCTCTATGGTTTTGGGATCTTCTAAGTCATGATCCCGTCCACATCTCTGTTTTGAAAATGTTAAAAGTGGGTGTCCGGTATGTGTTCTAGGTAAAGATGTTACGATGGATATGGTGGAGTCATTATCCCTGCGAGATCTAGTGGGTAAGTTCAAATACATTAAACTTAGTTATTTGACTATCTTAGCATGGATCAGAGAAGTCTAGAAGCCTTTAATCAGATTTGTTCCCAGGGTTATACTATTGGCTAATGGTTGGATTATATTTTAGTTTTTATATGAGGAAGATTGAAAGCTTATTGAGGGTAATTTCTAGGTTGTTGGTCAGGGTTCTTTAGTTCTTAGCCCCTGGCATGTAGGTTTTGACCCTCGTCACGAGAAATTAGTCAAGATGCACAGGTTCTGGGTGATTTTTCCTGATTTCCCTATTCATTGTTGGAATTTGAAAAGGTTTATGGGGATACCTAATGCTCTTGGTAAGTTTATTTTGATGGAAGATGATCAATTATTGAGTTTCAGACGGTTTTATCCTAGGGTTTTGGTGGAGGTGGTTGAGGGTTTACTTGCTGAATTAGAGGTTATTTGGGAAGGACGATCATTTATTCAAAGATTGGATCACTTGAGCATTCCATTCAGGTGCCATTAGTGTAGGGATATTGGGCATTCAAAATATATGTGTCCAGTTCGTTATGTGCCTAAGTCTTCAGCTAATGATTAAGTGGATAGTTCTGAGGTTGATTTGGGTATGGAGCGTGACTTGCAGTTTCCTCTACAAATTGACCAGGACTTGGCTTCCTCCTTTGTGGGTAAGTTTTCTCAGTTTGTCCCCTTGCTTCTTAATTTTATTTCTACGGTGGATATTCTTAAGTCCTTGTTTGTGTTGGATGCGGGAGGGGGTGTGGAGGAATTACCTTCTGATTCTAGGGTAGAGGGTGGTTGTGTTGAGGGTAACCTGGAGGATGAACCTGTTATTATTGAAAATATGGCATCTGTGGACTCTCTTGACCCTTTGCAAGCGAACTCCTTTCCACACCCTAATTCTCTGTAAGTTGGGGTTTTGGAGATTCCTTTATTTCGGATTTGGATTCCCCCCCCATTAAGACCTAATTTCCATTCCCCCATAGACATCGCTCTTTCATCCTCGCCTATCTTGGATTCTCCCTTGGATAGGGCTTTGATGGTTTCTCCTTTTGAGAATGTTATTTCTCCGTCCAAGGATGACCATAATCCCCTTCCTATTTTTTTTTGTGAAAGAGGCCTTTCGTCCTGGTATTTTCCCTATATCCTCGATTAGGGTTGTGAATGTCTTTATTCGTAAACGTTGTCAGCCTAAGAAGGGTGAGGATAGCTAAATGTTAAGGACTTCATCTGTGTCTCTACTTGTATCAATCTGAGGGTTCGATCCCTATCTGAGAGGGGTTTATCATTATCGTCTGGTTTTGATGTCATTATTTTTCCTTTGGCACTTAGAGATGCGGCCCTGGTTGAGGTTATTGAATTAATTTTATATCCTTTAATCTGAGAGGGATTTGTAGTGGCCCCAAATGATCTGCATTGAAGAGACTTATTGATATGCATAAGTCAAATATTTTTCTATTTCAATAAACGATGAATTCAACCTTCAGTGCGTGCAATTAATTTTTAAGAATCACACCTAGTTGGAGGGTTAGTGTTATTGATGCAGCTGGGTTATCAGGGGGAACCTTGGTGGCTTGGAACCCCGTAGTGGTTGATCGGAAATCCTTCTCTACTTGTGCAAGTATCATGACTTCAGGTCATCTTAATGGTCTTGATATTCCCATTAACATAATCAATATCTATGGGTGTTTCAATTCTAGAAAATAGTTTTGGGACAGGATTCAATATTCAGGTTATATTCTAAAGACTCCCAATCATATCTTAGCAGGGGATTTTAATTTCACTCTTTCGTCGAGCGAGGTCTTGGGGGATGGTCGTCCTTATGATCATCTATCTGAGTATTTTGATTTTCTCTTTGATGAGGCTAATCTAGTTGATGTCACTCTAGCAGTTATGGCTCCGACTTGGTCTAATGGTCGTTGTGGGGGTGGGGGTATAACCAAGTGACTTGATTTTTTTTATGGCTAACAATCTTTGTGAGCTTTTGGGCAGGTTTCGTTCGTGGTCTTATTCGACTGGGGTGTCTGATCACCGAGCAGTGATTCTTTAATTGAATTTTGGTAAAAAAAAATTGTTATTATCCCTTTAAATTTAATCCTATTTGGTTGTTGGATGAGGTCTTTAATAAGATGGTGGTTGATAATTGGGCTAGTTTTTCATTGGCATCTCCATGTCACCTAAGCTCAATGTAACGTTTGAATTTTATCCTGGATAACCTGAAGGTGGTGGTACTGGGCTAGGAAAGAGAGAAGAAGAAGGATTTGGATAAATCCTTAATTGATATCGATGAAGCTATTCAACAATTATCCAAGGAAGTTAATGAGTTTTACTTCTCTACAAAGAGGAAGCAGTGTTTACTTAATCTTGAAACATCGAAACAGAAGATCTTACTACAAAAGGAAGAAACTTTGCAACAGAAAAGAAAGGGCTATCTGGATTAAGGCTAGTGATTATAACACTATTTTTTTCCACATATTTGCTAAAAATATGTAAAAAGTTTGATCTTAGCAGGCATCACTCTTTTGGATGTTAGTGATCAATTTGTTTGGAATTTTAACAAGAGGTATGGAAATGTTTCGAACAAACTGGCTTACTCTTCATTTGTTGAGAAGCATTTGGATTGTGTGGATTGTTGGTGGGTGCCACAGCCTTTGGAATGGTAAGTTACCATTAAAAATCAAGTGCTTTGGTTGGTTATGCTTTCATCATAAGATAATGACCAGGGACGCTCTACAGAAAAGGGGTGTGCAGGGTCTTGAAAGATGCATCATATGATTTAATTCTATTGGAACGATGGAACATATGTTTGGGTCCTCTCACTTCTTTCACGAAGTTTGGCAGCATTTTTGTGGGCATTTGATTCTTTTGAACAACTGGGATAAGTTGAGTGTGGAGAAGAATATCAAAATCTTGGCTGAAATCTTCTTCTTTCTCTTTGGACTTTCCGTTGGCTATCTTTGGGAGGTGTGGAGAGCTCGCAACTTTGTCTTGTTTCAACAGGGTGTTGTGGATTCTTGCCGTATCACTGTGAATTCCTAGGCACAGAACCAACTGGACACATATATTAGAAGACAAAATAATAAGCATATATATTGTTGTCATTTCGATAAAAAAGATATTTTAAACCTAGTTGATGGGACGAGGGGACTAAGAAATAGGATTAAAAAAATACATTTATATCCCAAAGTTGATCAGAAAGAAATCAAATGGTACTGCTAAATACATGATATGTTATATCCTGGAAGTGGTTTAGACATCTGCAAGATAAATACCAAAAAAAGGAAAAAAATGCATCTAAGAAAGAGTTTCAATTGCAAAAGTATAGTATATATGTTTGGTATTGGATGCTTCTTGCATCAAAGTCATCAACAAATAAGGGTTGTTCTAGCAATGGAAAGATTTATATAAGCACCAACAGGATATGATTTATAAAGGTTAGTTTAAACTCTAGACTAAAAATCAATCATAATAGCATGCATAAGAAGCATTATAAACAACTGTCAACAAGAATGTTGCTTGCAACAATTTTACTTCACACCCCTTAGAAATAGTTCGGCACCATTCACTAACGTGAATGAACATATTTTTAATGATAAGGTTTGAAGTGATCTGCATCCATTTTCAAGGTTGACAAGTGTTGTGTCAGTCAAGAGAGAAAAGTTGTCCAGGATGAGATCATTCGATGCACAACACATAACACCTATTGCTTCTAGGGTACCACCAATCAACTTTCTAATTGCAATTAGTTAGTGATCAACAAACACCCTCAATGACATAGGTATCAAACTAATGTAAGCACGAGATGTGCTCTGAAAGATATTCCACTATCCAAGTTATTTGAACTTAACTAATTTAAAACACTAAAGAAATTGAACCACTTAATCACAGCCAAATAGAGAAATCTCTTTCAAGTCACATCCTAGATAAGCAAGTAGTTCACTAACAAACTCATCGGTGACACTTGCTATCCCTACCACTGATAGCACTTCCAATTTTTGCATTTTTTGTAATGCACGTAGGATCTTGAAGGATTCTAGCTGCTAACATGACTCCATACACAATTCCTTAATTACTGGTGCCAAACTGTCGCCATTAGGATTCATGTCATGTAATTTTTAAGGTCATTTATATATGTCATCACTGTCATTTTGATGATAATAAGGTCATTCAGATGTCATTACAAAAATTTCGGTGCCATTAGAATCAATTAGGATCCAAAAGTGCTACCACATGCATAATCATCATTGTCTACATCATCATCATCATCATATAATAAGTCAACATAATTGTCATCGTCATAGTCATCATCAATGTCACCATCAATATAATTGTGATAATAATGGGCAAGGAGCCCTACTACCTCACAAGAATGTATGATATAGTCGTATACATATCAAATCATATCCATACGCTCCATCATAATTATCGTAATGCATCATTGTCATGTTGTTAGGACCAATCATATGCCATTATGGTCTATTAAATGTTGTTGGGGACACTCAAATGTCATTAGAGAAATGTAGGTCACATTAAGATAATTTACCCCTCGTTAGGATTAATCAAGATCCAAAAGTGCCATGATTACGATCATTTAGGTGCCACTATGATAAATCGAGAACAAAAGTACTATCACATGAATCATGATAATTGACATTGAAATTAATATATCTAGCATTATGTCGAACGTTTTCCGAACACAACTCCTAGTTCTAAACCTAGTGCAATTCCTAACGCGGTTGCTTTCGAAATTTCTGGCATTATTCCAGGCGCTAAACCTAGCTCTATACCTGGCGCTATGTTGGATGTTTTCTAGGCGCAATTTTTGGCTCTATACTTCACGCTATGTTGGATCTTTTTTCCTTCCAAATTCATGGCGTAGTTCATGTCGTTAACCCTAGATTAATATATGGTGATATGCTATTCATGATGGGTTTTTTAGGCTATTTTAGGTGTTATATGGGATTTTTTTTGGATGCTAATTGAGAAGTTAATTGGGATTCTAATTAGGATGATAATTGTGATGCTAATTGGGACGCTAATTAAGATGCTAATTAGCGTCCACAATAGCGCCAACTTTTAAAACGGGGCACTAAGTGGGACGCTAATTGGGATGCTAATTAGCGTCCATAATAGCGCTAGCCTTCAAAAAGGGGCAAATATCGCCATCTCGTGGAAAAGCACCCACTTTGTCCAAAAAATGATGAAAAATACACTAAAAGTGATGGTGTAAGCTAAAAATGAAGCTAAAAGAGACGTCAATCACAAGGTTTTGTTGTAGTGAGGTATTGAAATGAGTTTACTGAATGCTTTTATTTTAGCCTGCAGATTGTACAAGTGCATGGCATAATTATTTTTGTTTTGCAGTGTGAACCCTATCCTCGACAATGGAGAGATTCTTCTAGACCGGTTACAGAAGCACCAGTGTAAGAAATAACATTCATATTATCTAATTTCCCTTTTTAAATTTTAAAAATGTTAGAATCAAATATTAGTCACAGATACTATGTTCTTCTCCCATCTACCCTGGGAAAGATCCCCATTGCCGCATCCTGAGATGGAGTGGATGCTTTTGTTAAATTTATCACTGCATGACACCATTAAATTTTGGCGACGCTTGATCTTTTTTGAAGAAGAGATGCCTAAAATGTATAAACCCGACATTGACCAATTGGATACAATGAAAAAGATATTCCAGATTTTGGGTTCTAAAGATATAGAACATCCATGGATGATTTTGATGGATGGAGAAGGGAAATTAATTACAGAAAATAAAAGAAAACTTGTGTTTTCATGTACAGGCAGCATGGAAGATCATGCAAAGGGATGTATAGAACTCTTCATCAAGGGTTCTAAAGTGCAACGAAAACAAGCATTGCTGGCGTTAGAACAACTGCCACATGCAGCGGTCAAATTTGAACCCTTCCCAGCCCTTCCAAAGGGGTTTAGCCCGTCCTAGAAGTGTCACAAAAATTTTGCCTGTCAAAAAAAATTTAAATTTTTAATTTCGCTCGTCCACCATGAAGGGATACAAAGAAGGGTAAGCCTTTTAATTTGCCCGTCAAATTTATTTTCCCTTGTAAGCAAGCCTTGAAATTGACGGTAAAAGTATTTAACAGGTAACTTTAATTTTGGCACGTCAGTGTCTATGGGTGTACAAAATCACATCTCATCAAATTGACGTTTATCAACTTTTCTTACATGTCATAAATACGAGTACCTCCTCTCAGCCATAACCGCTAATAAAATAGTTCTGACCACTGGCCCGGCCATTCTGACCACTGGCCCGGCCATTCTGGCCACTTGCCCACGTTTTGGTTTATTTAAGGAGATGAAGGAAACGCTTTGTTTGTTTTATTTATGAGACATAAAAACTTTAACAAATATAAAAAGTATGAAAATATTGTTATTGATAAAATTGAAGCGTGGGTTTCCCGTTTGATCTTCCCTCCGATTTTCGGATTCTTTTGCCTCTCTTTTTTTTTAAACAAAAAATGCTTCTATACCATAGGCGTGCACTATGTGTTGCCTAAGGTTTGGCATTACACCATTGCATTTAAAAAAGCTATACATAAATACAGTATCATGAAATGCATGGTGGAGTCACCAGATCAAGCCTACCAGGCAACAATGGCGTGTATTTTGAACTAAAATTCTGTGAGTACCTTGATGTTTGATGTTGTTCGGAGAGAATTTTTGTTGTGGAAATAAATCATTGTAATTGTTGATTGGTTATCTGAAATGGATTTGATCAACATTAGAAAAAGCTCGACCATCAGTCTTGATATTTTACATATGGTCGTCCTATGCCCAAACAATAACTTGGTCTGATTCATTTTCACATTGAAAATCGATCGTTCGGTTTTCTCCTCTTCTTCCTAATATTGTAGGACTTGGTGTTGCCTTTCCTTCTTCATTGGAGATCGTTGAACAATCCAGAGCTCCTCCAATCTTAGCCAGCTGGTAGTTCTTCTGCCTATGAATGTTAATAAATGTCGGTACGCCCATATTTACTTCCACATTACATTTCAAAGTTACATGATTGTTGCAATCATTCTTTCCCTGAGCCTGAATGTTCAAGCATTGATCAATATAGGTGACAAGGCCCATAGAATTGTTGGTGGGTGAAATTGGGAGCGGGAACTTTGTGGCGAGAACAACTGATGGCATATCTTCTCCTCCAGACTCATGAACTCTTTCACCGTATGAGGGATATAAGCTCATGGATAAACATCAATAAAATCAGCGACAATGGGATAGGAATGATTATCACTCCATGAGGTTATTCCAGAACGAATCGTGCATCATGATGTTATTCTCATTTTCGTTAATGATATGTCCATCGTTTTCAAGATTTCCTTTCAGCGAGTCCCTGATATCAACTAGAGCAGGGATTCAGATGATATAGCCAATGCTTCGTTATTGGCAGAGCTGGCAATGCAGTCCAAGAGTGTCTTAATTGATCGCATCTTGAAGTATGGCATTGGGCTTGTAGACAAACCCTGAGAGAAGTGGAATCAATCCACTGATGAGAATCATAAATTATCTTGTTTTTGGAAGCCTATAAATCCTCACGCTATGACAAGACGCCCACCACAGACAATGCTTGAAAATCTCAAGCAGCACTGGGAGGAGAAGCAGCGTCAAGTTCCAATTCCACCACTGCTACCTTCTCTTCCTTAGCCTGGAGTTAACGCCGACTTGGACGCCTACTTCAGGGAAGACACAATAAATCCAGTGAGTTAAAAAAAAAATGTTTTTTTAGTTTGGAATAGGGTTTTTCATTAATTTTTATGTTTTGTCATTTTCTTTGTAAAAGGTTTATTTTTTATTAAAAAACATTCTATCATTTTATCAGTATTGTTATGGCTTGAGTTTTCTTCATCATATCATTCTATATTTTTCCAACATTCAATCCACGTAGAGATTTGGAGGAGAGGTAGGGAGTTTTGAAAATAACAAGTAGGTTTTATTTTTTAATGAATTATTTATTTAAATAATGTCATAAAGACAAAGCCAGAATCAAGTTGAATGGATAAGAAGTGTATATAAAAAAATTGACATGTATATATTTTTTAATGGATACATGGATAAGAATATATAAAAAAATTGACAGTTATATATTTACATAAGACGTAAACTGATGGGCATTTTAAAAATGTAACCGTCATCAAATTTTACTTGACAGGCTAGTAAAATTTGAAATTCCAGGCTTGGTTGTAAGTAAATGCTGTGAATCTACGAATAGGCAATGGGCAATAATAATTAATGAGTAATGACTTTACATCACATCATGGGATTCTTTTCAAACATATGAAGGGCATTATATGAAGTTTCTGTTTGATATTTTAAAATTATAAATATTTGGAATGACATTATTTTATTTTCACCTTTTTTTTAATTGAACGGCCAACTTAATTTTCAATTTTCAATTGAACTGCAATTATTTTTATAACCTTTCATCCTTGAGGGGTTGGATATTTGCATGCCCTTCCAAAAAAAATTAAGACCAGCCCTTCAAATTTGACCACTGGCCACATGTCTGGAATTATTATGTACCGTGACTATAATTATTTTTATCTTATTTGGATTCAAGTACTTTCGTAAATTTTATGATTTAATGACGCTCTTTTCTATTTTTAATGAAATTATAATAAATTATATTTCTTAACTGCATAGAAGAATTTGTTACTTCTTCATATGCGCCTTTTGGTTGTATTTTATTTAAATTCATTGAATATAGTAGAATGTTCTTGCATAATTCTGATTTCCTATTACAAAGCTTATTTCTTTTTCATATGCACCTTTTGGTTGTATTTTATTTGAATTCATTGAATATAGTAGAATGTTCTTATTTCTTTTTCATATGCGCCTTTTGGTTGTATTTTAGTTAAATTCATTGAATATAGTAGAATGTTCTTGCATATTATTATTATGTCCCCGCCTGAGGGGATATATATGAATTGCTCAAGGCGATTATCAGAAGCAATTTGTTGCAATTTTAAAAAATCACAGAATTTTTCCTATAGTTTGTATTAAATATTTTTTGGGAATTATTTAAATATTAATTTATCTTGCTTTTTATTGGTTTATACAGGTGACGTAGGCATGGGACTTTGTGCCCCAAGACCCGGCGGCGGGCTAACGTCAGCAGCATTAACTCAGTCAGGTGGATCAGTTGAGAGTTTGGCATAAATTTTTGTGTGTTTTGTAAAGTTTATCAAAGTGATGGGCGAGATATGTTCATTGCTTATCATGACCCCAAGCACGTTCCTCGCGCACGCCGAGGTAACGTCAATCAAACCCTCCAGACCCATCTTTTCCGATCCCTGGTTTTTACTGTTCTGCGTTTTATTTTATTTTCACGTTCCTGACACGACGATGGTAATGGATGTTGGTTTGGTGTTCAAATGAATATATAGTTGCAGGGCTTGGCATCAAAGAATTGTTGCCGGCATATCTTGATCCGAATCTGCAAGAACAAGACTTGATCACAGGCGTCAGCTTTGCCTCGGCGGGATCGGGATTAGACAATCTCACCGTTACCACTTTAGTAATACCCTGCATACTCGAATGAAATGCAAATAGTATTTGAAAGTCCATGTTTTTGCATAAAATTAGTAGTAGATTTCTCCGTATTCGAAATTTTATATTTTTTGTGTGCTTTGACCGTTAAATCCAGCAAATTAGATAAGACATAGTTTTCATTCAAATAGTTTGTTATATTCACCAGGCTTCTTAATACTCGAAAGTGGCTTAATTATTTCTGGACGATCTGAATTGCGTAGTCGGTGATTCCAGTATGGAAAGAAGTCGAATATTTCAAGGAATATCGAACTCGGTTGGCCAGGGTGGTGGGAGGAGTAGAGAACGGTGTCAAGGTATTGAATACATCAGTGGCGTTTATCAGCATTGGCACCAACGACTTTATTGCAGATTATTTTCTGGAACCAACTCGTCCATCACAGTTTACAGTTTCCCAATACACAGATTTCCTATTGCACACATTGTCTGCATATATTAAGGTTCAAATATTTTCCCTCAAATCTCTGTAATCCAAACAATTGCCACTGGATATTCCATATAATTATATTGGAATTATTGTTGCAGGAGCTGTATAGTTTAAATGTGCGTAGGATTGGGATAATAAACCTTCCTCCTTTAGGCTGTCTACCGTTTCAAAAAATGCTGAGAATGAAAGAAGGGAGGGAATGCGCAGAGGACTTAAACACGGCTGCGGCTGAATTCAACGCCAAACTTATATCCATCATTGAGGGACTGAAACCAGAGCTCACTAGACTCAAAGTTATTTCTCTCAACTATTATGGCATTGTCTTAGACGCTATACAACATCCAGCCAAATATGGTATGGTTCAGTTTTATTGTTTTGTGAAGTTGCAAAGAATTTTTCCATATGATCAGATTTGAGGGGATTCATTTTGCAGGGTTTGAAGTTACTAGACGACCTTGCTGTGCCACTGGTGACGAATCCGCTTATCTCTGCAACAAGGCGATACCATTCGCATGCAGTGATGCCTCCAAATATGTATTCTTCGATTCAGTCCATCTTACTCAGAAGTCATATTCAATCATCTCTCAGGCATTTCTAAGCCAAATAGGTCCCAGCTTTTACTAATAACTGACGAAGGAATCGATTGTTTATTCTTTTGATCTTTGCATTTATGACTCTCAATTACTCTTTTCATCCTTTCATTTATGATTCTTAGTCTGCGTACGAAACAAGCAATCAAGTTCAATGTCTGCCAAAGCAAACTGACATAGTCTTAGCTTTAGTTCTACTGCACACCACCTTGGTTGTTACGAGATTTATTGTT
>LPNX010959563.1:362014-400030 GCA_001517045.1 Pseudotsuga menziesii
GTGCCACAGTCAACATGTAAAGTGTCAATTGAGCATTGTAATATATACATCATGCACAATCACAATAATTGTACAAACCGCCATCACAGACAAGTCAAAAATAATACTACAGTGTGGACACATACGTGTCTATGCTTGCAGCATAACGCACAGTTAAAAACTTTTCCTTTTTCGCATTGTTCTGTCCAATGCTCTGATTGTTTTGCCATCTCTGTCACTAGCAATTTGGCCATGAATTCCACCGTGCAATTCCCCATGTAAACAGAATTGAATTTAAGTGTTTGTTCGATCTCATTGTACAGATGCGTTTACTGCTTCATGTCCAATTTTTAATCTCTAGTTCCAAGGTGTATGAACAAATTTTTTTTTTTTCCCATGACTGGGAATGTCGATGAATCCAAGTCTCTTGGAAGGATCGACTTGTGCTACCTGCCTACCTCAATCTGTGTCCCATTTGGCAAAATAGTTACGTGGACAATTCTATGAAATTATCCATTTTCCAATACGTACTAGTGAAGCAATGCCCATAAAATGCATTTACAGTTAAACTGAACCATCACGAGCCATTTAATGGATTGCAGAAACCTTATCTGTGCTTTGGCTTCCATGAATATGGGCAGTTAGACACCTAAATATAATCAACGACCAGATGTCAATGAATGAAACATTTCATATTCACTTTTCAATGAAACATCAAAAATAGTAGAGTAGGAGGCCTTGGGACGCACAGGCTAGCTATTAATAAGTCTGGCAAGAAAGTCGAATCTCAGATCACTGAGCATCTCGGCATTCTGCATTTTGCATTTCAATGGAGGAAATAGGATCAGGGGATCCAGTTTTAGATTTCAAAATCAAAGTGCAGAAGCCGTTCCTTATGTTTCCTGGTGAAGAAACAGAAAGAAGATTCTTGTTCCTCTCTAACTTCGACCAAAATTTGGTGTTTATGGTGGAGACCCTCCATTTCTTTGGTAAATTAGGAGGCTGGGACGACGTCGCTAAGATAGTTGCCAGCACTCTGAGAAAATTGCTGGTTCCCTATGACTACACAGCAGGGAGACTCACTCTCAATTCCGAAGAGGGTCGGCTTAAAATCGACTGTAATGGTGAAGGAGCACTTTTCACTGCTGCCACGAGTGAGCTAACATTGGCTCAGCTACCAGATATCGGGTATCCAAATCCAGCGTTTTCCCAACTCATTTTGCAGGAGTATAGAGCTCAGAAGCTACAAGATTTGCCTCTTTTGTTCATACAGGTGTGTATATATTTCCATGCGCTCACTCGTAAACTGTATGGTGATATAGTTGCTTATTTATTCCCAAAAAAGACATGAAATTTTACTATGGAAACCTGTAGGATAAAGTTATAAACCATGGTACTAGTTTAAAAAACCAAAAAGTCAGTTCAGGTATACATTTTCTTGCATACTGTCGCAGCATGCTTAGGGTGAAAAGTTGGGGAGATATGACCTTTAGTCGTCAAACTCATCTTGGGACCTGGCTCATTGGCTCATTTAATGGACCATAGTCTATATAAATTTATAAATCTTATATATATGAATGGCATTGGTGAAGAGCGAGAGTTTTTCACCAAATTTAATTATAAATCCTATATATATAAATGGCGTTGGTGAAGCCATATTTTTTCACCAAATTTAATTATAAATCCATATATAATTAGTTTAGAACAGAGAATTCTTAATGCTGATTCTTCCTAGCCATTTTTCATTTGGTCGGACTCTTCATGTAAGATTGAGGAGTCCTAGGCTAAGGTTTTCGGTCTTTTTCCTTTCTCTGACAAGAGAAACGATGGATATGGAAACCGACTGTTTGGAGTCTAGAGAAACGATGAATATCGAAGCCGACTATTTGGAGTCTAGAGAAATGATGAATATTGAAACCGACTATTTGGGGTCTTTTGCGCAAGTACAACTACTATATCATGAGGTTTATCGTTTATTTACATTCAGTAATTCTTGTTTTAATTTCCATGCTAATACTAGTCATGGTTACAGTAAAGTGAGGAGGGTTCTCTCCGAGGGTTCTCTCAAAGCCCTCGATTCTTTGTGTAGTCTTAGAAGCCTTTGAAAAATTTAACTATAAGGGTTTTGTAAATGTGTGTTCAAAGTTTCAGTTTTTTTTAATAATTAACTCTCATATTTAAATTTATTTGTCTTATAGCAATAACTATTAACAATAGCGGGGACATTGCCACGTCGTGGCTCTTGTTTCAATGTGATCGAATAAGTTAGTTTCCATTCAATTAATGCTTTTGGAACATGATTATCTAACGAAAAACTATACCATTGTTTAATAAAGGTTCTCTGTAGCAGTAGTAAAATAAGGATTTAAATTCTGAATGCTTTTATTTTAGCCTGGCGTAATTATTTTTGTTTTGTAGTGTGAACCTTATACTCTGCGCCACTTTACAATTGAGGGATTCTTCTGGACCAATTACAGAAGCGCGAGTGTAACCCTACGAATAGAGAGGTAGGATAATGAAATACTGTTTTTTATGTTTCTTTACAAATATGTAGAGCATATAGAAATATTGTTTTCTATGTTTCTTTGTAGATATGTATAGAATACAGAAATACTGTTTAAACCTATAAACTATTGCTTATAATTTTACTAACAGTCTATAAAAAGGATGTTGCACACATAATTGTGAAAGGATAATATAGCTTACCTCTTATTCGAAGGATGAAAGTAAATGGCAATGGCGAAACCTTTTCTTGCGGCAATACTGCACAAGAATCTGAAAGTAAAACTGATCATTAAACTAATAGCACATTGCAACCAAATCTTGTTCATCCTTGAAAATACAGTTACTTAATCATGGTTGTTCGATGCTGGGTGATTGCTTCTAAGATGTCATCCTTCTTATAGAGCGTGCAAACCCCATGAAGCAGAGCCAGGGGAGCCTATTAACCCACGCGTCATGAAGCAGAGCCAAGCGAGCCTATTAACCCACGCCAAGGGAGCCTATTAACCCACGCATCATGAAGCAGAACCATGCGTCGTTCAAATCCCATAACGAACTCTAACTGAACTCTAACTGGTCTAACAGAGAGTTCTCCATATGTATAGACCTCCATCACGCAGAATACTCCATCCTGCCACCCGAGATCAACACACTCGTAGACACTGGTTCAATCACAACATATAATAACTAATAATCTTAAACACACTGCTATGTATATATGTATAGACCTCCACCACGCGGAATGACTCCATCCTGCCACCCGAGATTAGCACACCCATAGACACCGATTCGATCACAACATATAACTAATAATCTTAAAGACACTATAAATATGCTAGTTTAAATATCAGACGACTATCAAACAGACGACAATCAAACAGATCCAACTTTTGGTAAATCTTGATGATCCGCTCGATCAAGTCCATCCAAAAATATGAGATATATTCGCCAATTAACACAATTAATTATATGTTTAAAATATTTATTTTAAATTTTGGTTGATAATTAGATTTTTAAAAATTAATTAATATATTGTTGTTTTAATATGAAAAAATATAAATCTAACTCTCAAATTAAAAATATATAATTCTATTTACAAGTTCGGCTACAATTTTGCTGTTAAGCATTATGAAGTCTGTTAAAACAATTTATCATAAAACACTTGCTGTCTGTTATGAAGTTTGTAAACAATTTATCATCAAAAACTTAACTTGAGGGAGTTTAATATTTCGTTATCTTTTATGGTGTTATAGAAAGTTGCTGGAATATTGTTAAAAAAAGTAATTTAAATATTTTTATATTTATTTTAAATTTTAAATCAAAATGAAAATAATAAATAAAAATGAAAAATTAAGATTTTTCTTCAATATTTGTAAAAATAGTTCTGCTCTTATAAATGATTAGTTTTTATTATAAATATTTAGAAGACTGTTTTTTTGGAGTGAATACTCTAGACCATTTGCTTCTGGCAAAATTCGCTAAATACCCGTTAAGAATGTTTTGCTGAAAATATAGATTTTGGTTGCTAAAATTACAAATTTGGTTGCAAACATAGATCAACACCCACACTAACATCGGTGGACCACATTTTTTAATAAAAAGATTGAAATGGAATAAATTAATTCCTATAAACCTTACACTTAAACTTACACTTTTATAATTAATACTTATAACCGTTCACACTTGGCTTACACTTTTCCATGGAATCGCAATTAATTATTATTCCCTTCATCCTGAAAAGGTTTGTATAGCAATCAATTCATATAGCCCTTCATAATGAAAGGTTTGTATGGTTGGATGGTTACATGCCCTTCGAATTTGACCACTGATCGCGAATAAGTGGTCCCAAATCCAGCTCCTTAATAGCGTCTTCGTCACAAATCCATAGTTGTGAAGTATCCTCAATAAACAAAAGACCTTGCTTGGATAAAATATTTGCCTATAGGTTACATTCCCTATAAAGATGTTGGAAAGAGATGCGTCGAAAGAGTGGTAGTAGTCTTTGAATCTCTGTCATGATAAGGGCCAACTAAATGTGTTCAGTTTAAAATACACGGTTTTAACAAAGTTTGTATGTGGATGCAAGTTACTAAGCATGGTCTTAGCGAGAGCGACGACAGGGTCACCTCCTCTTAGGCCTCCTTATTCTATGTCCAGAGGTGAGAAATTTACCCCGCCCTTAACTATTAATTAGGAAGAATATATAAATTTTGGTTACCATTGTTATACTAACGCCAATAGGTCATGTGCATGTGAACACTTGGTGCAACGTGACTTATCGATTGTACATTCAGATCATCCATCAACCATAAGGTATGGTTCTTTTTTGGGTCTGTGGTTAAACCAGTTCCCTGGTTGCTTTGGTTCGCAAGCTATGGAAAGATAGGGCTTTTACAGCTGCTATGAAGATAAGCTTTTCTTTAAGCCATAACCTGTATTGGGTTTGTACTTAGAAGCATGGTTTACAGAGTGGCTTCAAAACCTCTCACACTCATAATGCATTTGATTTTACAGTAATTGTTTTGTTTAGATGGAGAAATAACTTTCAATTTTAGTCTATGGATTCAAAGGATTGGCTCCATGGCCACGATACATTTTTGAGTTTGGAAACTTTGTTAGATGTTTAAGATACGATCTATCAATTAAATTTTGGGAAAAGATAAACTTGACCCTACGATCATGGTTCTTAGATCTTAATTCGACTTGGTGGTTTTTAGTATTTGGAAGCTCAGATATGAAATAAAATGATTGTTGCTTATTTTTGAATTGCATGGCTCTGCTTTGATTAATTTAAGTCTTAACTAGATCTGCCTCGTTCTGGGTATGAATGGCCAATTGTTTAATTATCTTTGTTAATTGAGTAGTTGGTTTGCTTGTGATCCTTTCGTTTAGTTCTTTTTATTTGTTGGGATATTTATATATATCATGAACTGGGTATGAACATCCAAAACAGATATTAGTTTTAGTAAAATTTATGCGTATAAATTTTAAAACAGAGACAGACTCTGTGTAGAGGTCGTCGGCTCCTAGACGAAAAATAATTGGTCTATACTTACTTGGATCTATTTTATTAATTTGTTATATACTCATTTTTACATAAAGCAATAACAAATTAATCTAGATGAACTTCAAATATAGATAAGATTTGCAATTTCCTACATTTGGTAAAGAAATGATAGCTTATGCTAAGAGTATATTATTGAAAGAGATAAAGGATTTGAAACAAGAACATAGTATAATTCTTCAATTTAAAATGCATTTAGAATTCACATATATGCTCATACTATGATTATCAGTACTAAACAATTAATAAATTTAGTAACGAACCTGTCACCATTATCGGGAAAACAGAACTGAAGTTGTCGTTTCTCCCATTCAACTCCTAGAGCGGCCAAATCTTACTTAATCCAGAACCCCAAAGCCTTTTTGTTGAACCACAAGGAAAAAATCTGATTAATGCGCTATCTCTTTTCATCAATAGATTATTTTCCCATCTATTGCCAACCTCCTGCTTATTCAATGGGCATACTATTTTATAGTATTTTTCCTAGGACTTGGTCTTTTATGGGCCTCTTGCTTTTTATCACTCCACAATGAGTATTGAACTGATTTTTGGGAAGATGCCTCCTGCATCACTTGAGTTCTCGCTTAGCAACTCTCGTCATTTTTCATTTCCCCTTGTGGGTCAGCAAACACTCTTTCAACGACTGCTTCAATTTTGTTTCCTCTCATTATTTTAATTATTAAATAATAAAAATCCATTACATTCATTTTGAATTTATTGTCAAAATATAATAAAAAAATATTTTCCAAATAATAAATAATTAACAATTATTTTGGTGTATTATAGGCTCCTGCCTTGATGACACGACCAACACCAAGGGAACCATGTCCATAGAAATTGACACCAATTTAACAAAGGAAACCCTCTCATTAGGGTTAGTACGGACCCCGACCAAAGCTTCGCTTGACATACAAGAGGTCTAGTCACATAAACAACCAAAAAATGAAAAAACCGCCCATAAAGATAGGAAGAGACAGCCATGAACCTCCCTAGCAAGAACCCCATGCCCACCAAACCACTATGGGGGAAACTTCCCACTTTTGTACTGGTTGGTACTAGGTCCGTCAAAAGGACGGAATAGACTCCAATTAAACAAAAAAAAGCGCCACACACCCCACAACACACTAGAAAGCCTCATCTGACCGAAAACCTGCCACCCAACCCCGAAAACACGACGACAACCCCCCACACATAACGCAAGTCACACCCATGATTGATTGTATGCATACACTTAGAACATGCAGAGGGATACAAACGAAAAAACCGATGCACAGGAGCAGGAAAGTCTTACCCGAGCTAGTTCACCGACCTAGGGTTTTCTCCATCCTTCCCTCCACTCTCGAAGAAGTTCTAGGTTCGCTTTTGGCACTTGTTTAAGTCATTTCTTATGGGGTGTGAATAGTTTGTGGAAGATGTTAAAATATTACTTTTGTGTTGTTTCAAAAAGCAAACAACGATTTTATCCACATGGGAGGTGGCGAGGATTTGATTGTTGTTAAATTAACGTGTAGTTTAAAAATTATTCAATTTATGTCATAATAGGTGTGTGTTTTGGCATATATATGAATAGTTTTGGTCAGAATTCTCCAAAATCTAGGTTACAGTTATTAAATTTTGGAATTTTGGGTTTCCCATGGGTTTCTGAGGTTGTTAAATCCATTTCTACCATAAAAAATTCCATTAAATAAAAAACGCTAGATTTTGATGAAAAAAAATGGTTGTTCAACCCAAATTGTCGAATTTTTAGTCGGCTCCTTAAATCAATGCAGGAGGGAAGCATGAGAACACCCTCTCTGCTTACAACATCACGTCAACGGAAATATGTCACCATGGATGTAGTCTATAGTCTATATCTCGTGACTTCACAACATAGATCCCACATTGCAATATTATATTTACATATACATTGTTAGCCAGTTTCTCATTCAAAAAACAGACAGATCTCAATATTATTAGCCTGGTTGTATGCTAAATTCTCGGCCTAGACCTTAATATTGTTGAGCACCAAATCAACACGTGGCTCGATGTCATCCCAGTTCGACAAAAGCAATGACTATTCCACCCCTCTAAGGATCATGCCATCAAAGATGAGATCGAGAAACTCCCACACATAAGATTCATGTTTCCTATTTCTTATGCCTCCTAGCTATCTATCCCAGTCTCAGTAAATAAATATCAATGCACCATTTATGTATGCACGAAATTTTGGGATCTCAACCTAGCCTTCCCTAAATATAACTTCCTTACCCCTTTCATCGACCAGATTATTAACGCATGTGTAGGAAACGATATGCTATCCTTTATGGATGGCTATTTTGGTCATAACCAAATACAAATATGTCTTCGAGATTAGTACAAAACCACAATCACCACACCTTGGGGAACCTTTTCCTATCAATCCACACCCTTCAGACTTAAAATTGTTGGGGCTACCTTTCAACAAGTTATGTCATACATTTTCTAGGGCCTAGCCCACATCAATTTCACATTTTTAGATGACCTAACAACCAAGTAAAAAAAGTGGGTGGACCGCCTCCATGACTTACGCACCATCTTTACACAATGCCATAAGTATAATATCTGGCTCAATCCTCTCAAATGTGTATTTTTCATCACTGCAAGTCACTTATTAGGATTCATCATCTCACAAGCGAGCATCACCATTGATCAATCCAAAGTTCAAGTCATTTTCAACTTGCAACTCCCACGAACAAGCCATTAATTACAAATCATCCAAGGGGAAACCAACTTCCTTTGTCTCTTTGTCCCTGATTACGTAGCCCAAGCACATGGTTTTCTATGATTAATTTGAAAGAATATCCCCTTCCATTGGGATGAACAATCCAAATCTCTTTTGAAGCACTTAAACAAGCACTGGCCTCTACGCCCCTGATATCCTCACTGTACTTTGAAAAATATTTTACCCTCTATGTATAGCATCATCTTGTGTTGTTGTTAGCATCCTAGTCTAACAAGCTAAAGAAGACAATGAACATGTCATTTACTACATCAACAAAACCCTAGCCAAACTTGCACTCAAATACAGTCATGACAAAAAAATTGCACTTGCTATCATCATTCCTGTACATAAACTACACCACTACATTCTCCGCCACAAAACTATCAACATTGCAAACTCTAATCCTATGCAATACATACTCAATCATCGGCTCATCAACCATAAGTTTGCACAATGGATCGTTATCCTACAGGAAATCGGTCTTGAGTTTGTCACCCCTAAAATAAAAAAGAACTTAGCCATAGCCGATCCCATTACAAACCTTCTCACCGCTATGCCAAATGAACCATTAAATGACCATCTCCTTCAACGAGCACATTTTCAATATAACTAGTGACGACCCTTGGTATGGTGATATATTGACTTACCTGAAGACTCAAAAATTTGGTCCCCACCTCTACCGAGATGACCGACAGTGCATTTGCTATCAAGATCTATGGTACCTCCTCATCGATGATGTGTTATATCATCGTGACTTTGATATCATTTTGTGCAGCTTCGTATCCCATGACAGATTCGTGACTTTGATACCATTTTCTGCAGCATCGTATCCCATGACAGATTTGAGCAAGTACTTAACGATTGCCACATTGGCAGATATGATGGCCACTTTTCTGGATTGGCCACTTCCCAAAAGATCCTCTGTGCTGGATACTTTTGGTCTTCTATTTTCAAATATTGAGTATATGTCGCCAAACGATGAACAAATTATCAGGCATTCACTTGCAAGACACAAGCACCCTGCGCTCCCCTCCACCCTATCATCGCCACTCACCCCTTCTGTAAATGGGCCATTCACTTCATGGAATGTCGACCAACCTCCACTCAAGGTCTCAAATACATCATCGTCACGATAGACTAATTCACCAAGTGGGCCGAAGCTATGCCCACCTTTCACTGCAAGGTCACCTTCATTTGTAATTCATCTCCCTCTATTACAATATGTCCCTACACTTGAAGAATGTTGTCATTAGTTACTCCCTAATTTTGCATTGATAAAAGGAAGTTATAATCCCCATGCTAATCAACTACTCTCGTGTTAGGTTAGTCAGTCTCAATGTTGGTTACAACATGATCTTGGTTCATAGAATAAGATCCCCATCTTATCAAACACTTCAACTCTCATCAAACTCAGCACCTCATATTCTAAGAGTTGTAGTAGTTACAATGGTACCTTGGGATCCATCTCAATCAATATAAGGGACATCCTTAACCTGCATAGGGAGATTCATTAGTGCTCCCTAATGTTGTGGTCTTTGCTATGCTCGACGTCAACACATTTATCGCATTAGGGGAAATCGTACATTTAGAAGGTAGCAATGTTCACATTTGAAAATCATGGATGTTTCATAATTACAACAAGTAATACAATGTTACAAATTTGTATGTTTCATAATTACTTCAACTTTTAGCTTAAGCCTATATTATACAATATTACATTAAAATATTTCTAAGAGATAGATATAAGCAACTACGTATAAAAAATGATATTATAAAGAAGCAAAGGAAAAAAAACGAAGGATAAAAGTACACCAACACAATAACATTTCGAGTAACCATATTACAATGTTTACATAAAAAAACCTCATTAGGAGAGAAATTTTTTGTAGAGGCTTTGGTGTCGATCGGACAAGGGGATCTGCACTGGTTGGGCTGTCGTCTGCATGCACCTTCATATTGGATGTGTTGCTGCTTTGAAGTGGATCGGATCGCTGAGTTCAAGGCTGTGGTAAGCTGCCCTACACTCACGCAGGTTGGCTGTGAGGTCTTCATGTGCTGATCGTGGTTTGACCAGGTTCTCTAGTGGGCCATTTTGATGGTGGCTGAGGTGGGAGGAGATTCGTTGCCTGATCTACGCTCGGATTCCTTCGACGAGTTGATAGCCTCTCACAATAGGAGATCTGGTAAAGGAGCCCCCCCAAAGTTTGTCAAAAGAATTGAAGATGTGTCGGAAGTTGCCCTTCCCCCGGAAGAAACTATTCGGGTTTCTCTTTCCTTGTAAGATCGAGATTTGATAGGTCAATTCACTGGGCTCTGGACCTCGCCAAAAACTACTGATAGTTGGGTTTAAAGAAACTGGAGACCCCTAATCTCAAAAAATGTAGCCTCATATTCAATCGGACGGGGTTACTTTATGTTTGACTTCGAATCCAAGGAAGAGAAAGATCTAATTTTCAGGAATGGGTCGTACTTCATGGGGCTGCAAGGTCTCTACCTTAACGGGTGGACTCCAAACTTCGATCCTAAGGCTGACACCCCCAAAGCTGTGCCAGTCTGGGTCAGGCTTCCCAACCTCCCTATGCATTGCCGGAACCCTAAATCTCTCCATGCTATAGGGAACGTCCTGGGGAAATACATTGACATGGCTAGTCCAAAGGACCAATACGCTTGTGCCCGCATCTGTGTGGAGGTTGATCTCGAAGTTGGACTGCTAGAAGCTCTAAAATTAACGATGGGGAAATGGTCCCATTTCCAAAATCTTGACTATGAACAGCTTCCCTTCAAGTGCAGAGGATGCCACGAATACAAGCACTTCATCCGTAACTATCCTAAAAATATCGAGATCCAACAAGACAAGGAGGAAGGACAGCATATGGTGAACATATCTAAATCTAAAAATCAAGCCAGAGTGGTTCCAAAGAAGGGTGAGGGAAATAAAGAAGCAAGAGTAATCTTCTTGGAAGGAACTCAAGAAACCACAAAGTCTAAAGAGACTAATGAGATAAGGGATGACTCCAATGACGCAGAGGAGAAATCCAACAATGGAGAGAGCAAGGACTCGGAAGCAATCCTTTCAGATCATCACGCGAAAGATCAAGATGAAGGAGCAGCAATGATAAAAGAAAGAGAAAGCATGGGGAAATCAGAGGAGGATACTGATTCAGAAGAAGAAGAAGAGGAGGAAGGGGAAATAGAATTGACTACCCCAAGAAAGAAAGAAAACCAAAGGAAGGAAATCCAAAAAAGAAGTAAGGGAGCAAGCTACCTATAAGGATAAGCTGCAAGGATCCCAGTTAACCCTCGAAAAGTTGCTGAAAAACACAAGAAAGACCCGCCACCATGAGCATGCCCAGAAAGGGATGTCAATGGCCTCCAAAAGCAAGTAATCAAGGTCCTCTCCTAGAACTGTAGAGGTCTCGGTAGCAAAATCAAGGAAGAAGCCATAAAAGATTTAACTTCTTTATATCAGCCGGACATCTTTCTGATCCAGGAGACCAAGATGGAGGAAGACGCATTTCTCCAAGTTAGCATAAAATTATGGAAAAATAGTGGAAGGGCTACAATCAGCTCAAGGGGTGCCTCTGGAGGCATTGGAACATTGTGGGATGATAAGAAATTTGAGGCTGTTGACATCAACTACAACTCAAGTTGGATCCTCACCCTACTGAGGCAAAAAGACACTAATACACTGGTAAGAATTTTCAACATTTATGCTCCTAACTCTTATGCTGAAAAAATAATATGTTGGAATCTCCTTCATGATGAAAGGAGTAATCTGCAAGGAAATGTCATCCTTGTAGGGGATCTAAATATCACCCTTAGCGAAGATGAAAAAAGAGGGGGATCTCTGATTAGAGACCCCATCAGAGAAATCATTGACGAGATCATATTGGAATGGGATCTCTCTGATGTTAAACCTTCTAAAGGAAAATATAATTGGAATAATAAGAGGCTCGGCCCCGAGCATATTGCTGCCAGACTTGATCGATTCCTGGTCCAGGCCACTTTCCTCTTGCTAGGTCTGAATTCATCGTCTAAAATCTTACCATTCGGGGGTTCGGACCACAAACCTATTCTTCTTGAGATGTGGAATGATAAGAAACTTGGCCCTATACCTTTTAGACTCAATCCAATGTGGGCCAATCATAATGAGTTTTTAAGGATCGTAGCTGATACATGGTCTTCCCCGGTTACCGGGTATCCCTTCTTTGTATGGGAAGAGAAACTTAGATGGCTTAAGAAGGCTCTTAAGTCCTGGGCTAAGTCGATTCCCACTCCAAATCATAAAAAAACTCAAGTTTCCCTAGCGTTGGAGACCCACCAGGTCGGCATGGAGGACAAAATTGTTGATCTCGTTGACATTCAAAAGGAGGTTAAGCTGCAATCAAACCTTCATGAAGCATGCAGGCAAGAATCCGAGTGGTGGAGGCAAAAATCTAGGTGCAAATGGTTCAATGATGGTGACAAGAACATCGGTTTCTTCCACAAGCAGGCTGAGGCTAGGAAAAAATTCAACCAAGTGCTCGAGATCCATGCTCATGACAGGGTTATTAATAACTTCAAAGACATTAAGTCTGAGGCTTCCAGGCACTTTGGCGAACTGTTCACTACTCAGCCTATCATCGATGACGCCGAGCTATTGGATCTTGTTCCTCAAGCAGTAAAAAATAAGGATAATGCCATTCTGAACCATAAAATCACTTTGGAAGAAATTAAGGAGGCAGTAGATGACATGGAGGACGATAGAGCTCCTGGACCTGATGGGTATAACGCCAACTTCATAAAAATTTGTTGGGATATCATAAAAGATGACTTATTCAAAATGGTTAGCAAATCTGGGAGGTGTGACAAGATTGGAGGCAGCACGAATTCTACCTTTCTGGCTCTCATCCCCAAAGAGAAAGAGGCCAAATCATTTGACAGGTTCTGTCCTATATCCTTGTGCAACATTGGTTATAAAATTATTGCTAAGATTATGGCCAGCAGATTAAAACATATCCTTCCTTATCTCATCCTAGAGAACCAAGGTGGCTTCGTTAAAGGCAGGAAGATTTGGGATAATATCATCCTAGTTCAAGAGGCAATCCACTCTAGTCTGAAGAATGACGATAAAGGAATGGTAGTGAAAATTGACTCTAGAAAATGCATTTGATAGATTCAACCATTCCTTTCTCTTTTAAGTAATGCTGAGATTTGGATTCAATCTAGACTTTATCAAATGGGCCAAGGCCTGTATCAGCAAGCCGTGGATCGCCCCACTCATCAATGGAATGGCTACCCCCTTCTTTCAAGCCTTGAGAGGACTGAGGCAAGGATGCCCGCTCTCTCCACTGCTTTATGCAATCCAAGATTTGGTCCTTAGCCTTCAGTTGGAACAAGCCAGGCATGACTAGGATCTCCCAGGCATTAGGATGGCTAGAGGCACGAAAGATATCAATCACGTGTGATTTGCCAATGACATTATCTTGCTTGGAGGAGCCAGTCAGATCATAGCTCGTAGATTCAAGAACGAAATGGACCGTTACTGCCATGCCTCGGGAAGAAAAATCAACTTAAGGAAGAGTCAGATCTATGGCTGGAACATAAACCCTAGGGGAATGTTAGAAATTTCCTGGGTCCTTGATATTGATGGAGTGGTCAGCTGGGATTCCTTTAAATACCTTGGGGTCCCTATTTTCAGATCCAAACCCAAGAGCTCATCCTGGAATCCTATTGTGGAAAAAATCAAAAAGAAAATCCTTGGATGGGGGACAACCTGACTAAATCTGGTTGGGAAGGTAGTGTTAATAAAAGTTGTTTGAATAGCTATCTTCTTTACCAATGCTCCCTTCTTCTTGCTTCGGTCAAAATTATTGCCATGATCAAAGGCCTGGTGAGATCTTTTCTCTGGCAAGGTGGGAATAATGGGGGGGGGGGGTAAAAAGTTTGCTTTGGTTAGTTGGAAAAAAATCAAGATGCCAAGGACGGAGGGTGTTTTGCAAATCAGAGACTTAAGGATTCAAAACTTGGCAATGGGAGCCAGGTTGCTATGGAATATGCTTGACTCCAATCCATCCTGGTGTAGTCAAGTGATAAAATGCAAATACTTTCGAGGGCCAAGGCTCAGATGCCTTGAGATTGAGCATGAGAATAAGAATGGCTCTCCTATATATGACCTCTGCAAAAAACGCTGCCTATGTTCAAAGATGAGCTGCACTGGATACTGGGCATGGGGAAATCGATTAACATTTGGCAGGACATGATCCTTGGGAAGCCTCCTCCATTTCTCCCAAGACTTAATCACTGGCTGGCTGCGTTGGGTATTAACACAATTTGGGATATTTCTGAATGGGAAATCGATGGGCTGGGTGGGCCATTCCGGAGTGCCCTACAGAGATTAAGGATGAAAGAACTCTCTTGATGAACCATTTGTCTGGGCTCACTCATATTTTGATCTTAATTTCGTTTTAGGAAAAATACTTTTCTTTTTTAACTTTAAGATCTGTTCTAAAAAAACCAGAGTCTGCAAAAAAAAAAATATGTCAGATATGGAGCCCCTACTTACTTCCCCTGCACTTAGAAAAGGAATAGAGAAGGTTTATTTTCATGGGGTTTATACGTAGATAATGCCACCCGGATACAGTTGTTTCTATAAGCCCAACCTTGAAGCAACAGGTGGGTAGCGAAGAGAGAGCCCTTCATTAATAGAGGTGGGATCCATAACTTAGGTTGTTATTGATTATGTACATACTTATATATGAAAATACTTATTGACTAATTTATAAAAATAATATTCTAGCTATATATATAGAACTTTTGCGATTTCTTTTTTGTAAAAATCATTTTTATTAATATTTTGTACTACGCCTATAAACATTACAATTGACAATTTTATCTAATAAAATCAGAAACTATGAACTTTTTGGGGTAAAAAGACAAAAATATTGGTACCTTTCCAAAAACAAAAACATTATCCTATAAAGCTTAAAATAAACGTTGCAGGACTGCCCCTAACTAAGATGTCAGTTTTCCACGTGCCTAAGAATATTTCATGATTCTCTTTTCTCATTGCCCCTACCTCGGCGCTAGGCTTCAAATTTGAAGCCTTCAGAGCCTTTCAAAGGCCATTTTAAACGTCATAGAAAGCCACAAAAAATTTTCCCATGCTAAAAAAAATTAGTTTCATTTCCAGCACTTCAATAATGAAATTGAGTAAGCCTGGGTAAATTTGCAACAGAAGAGCAACTAAAAAAATTGCCTTTCCAGGGGTTTTTATTCAGTGGACTATGGGAGAGTCGTGACCCAGAGTCTGCCCAAGTGCCCTTGAATAGTCAGATCATGGATGAGGATCTTGGTCCCAATCGACACAGACCACAGTGGGAAACTGGGATGCCTAGTGTCAAGTTCAACTCGATGATTCAGGATTATGACTCGGGATTCGATGTTCACTTTCAAAGAATTTAATGACATTGGCATGCATTACTGATCCACCAACTTCATTAAATCTTGGTATGAGATGATGCCACCTGCCAACTCGGTTTTCCATCTGTCATCTTATTGTTCATCGAGTCACGTGACCTCGCAACTTATAAGTCACTTGAGTATTTGAGTATATGATGTGAAATTAAATTCTCATATGAGTCATATCTATGGATGGTAAATTGGTTTGATAACCCTCCATTGTCAAGGCTCTGCAAGGAAAAACTAATGGTGTTGTTTTTTGGGTTACAACTTACAAGTTGTAATTTACAATGTATTGAGCAATCTTTTCTATATTTGAACCTATCTTGGTCCAATGAGTATGTAAGTTTCCAGACCAGGGTTTCACCCAATGCTAGACATTTCTATTATGACCCCCATAAGACTGGGATGACGAATCTTTGGTAGAAGGATAGCAGCACACCGCCCTTTCATTGTGCTCATGAATCATATCCTATACTAGTTAGTCCAGGATTCTAGGATTTATTCCAATTTACATTCATTTACTCGGGTCAGAATCATTCGAATTAGCACTCCTAGTCTCTCACTGTCCACCTAGGCCGCTTAGTCTACCTGTATCATCAGAGGAAGGGAGTTAGGTAGTAGAGACAAAGGCAACTAGAATGGAGGGCCATCCAGAGAGAAGGGTTGTACAATATGCATAGAGTCAGATCTAAACGAAACGAAAGAATTTGTCATATACCTAACTGAATATTATCATTACTTAATCTGTCGGGATGCTTACGGGATAACTCTTGCACCTGAGCCATTTATGAGGGTTTCTTGTGTCGATAATGGCTACGATTTGGAGAGGCTCATTGCCATCGTTATACCACCAATGAATTGGTCCTGCAAATATTGCTTTTACGTCTCCCCTCCTCACTCACCTCACCTTTTGACTTGAGTCCTCTTCTTCTTCTTCCTCTTCCTCTCGTGGGCTCTCTAAGCTACGCCATGAATGCCCTCATAATGAAGAATGATCTCTAAAAGTCTCTGGAGACCTCGAAAAAACAATACCCAGTTTTCCCTCACTTGCACAGATGCAATTATAAAATGGTTTTTTTTTTGTAATCATGTGAAATACAAAAACATGCATTCTCCTACCTCGGGCAAGTTAAACCAACTCCGGAGCACCAAGATATTGTGGAATTTAGATGGTGTTGCTTCCAAACATCTTTCTGTAGAAGGAAATCGTTTCACACTCTATTTCCTCGTTGTCTTCTGCAGTGGACAACTCGAAGGTTCCACATTTGTCACAGGTAGGAGCAAGAGAACCAAAAGTAGAATGTTGGGTAGGCTGGATTGAGCTTCCCCTAACTTAAAGAGACTGGTGAAGTCTGTGGAGCAACAAAAACATTATTTTTGGTTTACGAGTATAGGACAGTCAGAGATCGGGACTCAGACTCTCAACTCTCCAATTCTATGCTTTAGTGTTTCCCCAACTTCTATTTCCTCTAGAATATTATGCAGAGCTACGCTGTCGACTTGGTTGTCGTGAATTTACAGGTATGTATAGCATTTTAAACTTGTGTAACATTTTATATGTGGATAAAAGTTAAATGTGTTGCTTGTTGGATTTCCTTTTGGTTCTATAAATATAAGAGTTTAACATTTCTCCATCCAAATGTTGTTTGAAATTTGTAATGTATTATATGACTGTGTGTCCTCCAGACTAAGTCTCGAATACTCAATAGATGTAACTTTAAAAAACCCAAAATTTAAATGAAATCAAAACCAAAATAGTGTATACCTAGGACCACAACTTTGTTTGGGTGGAGGAACAAGAAGAAAGAGCCTTGTATTTGAGTTCCAAATCTGTCAATGTTATTTATCTATTGTGAATTGTAAACATTAGGTTGAAAGAAAGAAGAATATTTGAATACAAGTGTTTAAATTATTCCAATTTCCTTAATGAAATCCAAAGGTTGAAAGGATAAAATATTTAATAACCGACGTTGTAAATGTTGTAGACTCCGACCCCTTTGTTTTCTTGTCATCCTTCTAATAATCGAAACACGAAGTACAAATTGTCTACCAATATATCTAAACAAGGGAATCCCTCGACGAACGTTCATGAATGAGGGACTGAGAGTGCAGTGAGCTAGAAAAGAACATGATTTCAACATCCTCGTTGTCGCAAGCCTCTCAAATGTGTGTTTATGATTTGTCTTCCTTATTGACTATGCCAGACACTAGACACCCAACTTGTAGTGATATTTGTCGGAGAATTTTAAGTTCTTCCTTATAGTGGACTAATAAATACTTAACCTTTTCGATAGGGCTGATAAAATTGATATAGATTGGAGGGACTATACATAATCTACCTAAGATTGGGGCTTTTGTTTAATCACTTCGAATTGGGGTATAAACTCAATATACATTGGAGGGACTATCCATAATCCACCTAAAATTGGGGATTTTGTTTGATCACTTTGAATTGAGCATCTAGGGAGGGCATGATTCAATTCTAAAGATAACCGTTGAATTTAGGGTATTACATTATGGGTTTTTTCTTTTAGGTAGGCCCAATCACACTTGACCAATAGAGCCACCATCAAGCGGAATCAATCCTCCATTCAAAGGTCCTTCCAAATTCCAATTCCTTATTTTATCAACGACCTAACAATCGAGTATTTCATCGGCGTGACAGAGTTGTCCCTTTTCTAAGTTCAAAAAACTATATTCTCCAAGGATCAGGAGAGTAGAGACTGCTTTAGATATGTATGGACTCTCATTAGCTAAAATAATAATGATTTTGTATCCGCGCATGTGTCTCCATATTTGTATGAGATCTTTCTCCATGACATGAATGGTGGAATATGTCTCAACGGTTTCTAATGTGAATCATGTGAGGTCCATAGAGATGTGAATTATAGGTTTCCACACAATAATCGAGTCTGCAATATAGTCATCTCTTGTGGGCTTTGGGAGGTTAAATAAATAGTTGTTGCTCCTAAAACATTTAGGTGTTGGCAATTATTTTCTTTTTATTTCTGATTTACAATTAGTTTGTGTGCATCTGAAAGCCATAAACCATAATAGAACAAAAAAAGATCAAAAGTTTAAAATACTTGATATATGTTGGAGAATTTGAAGTGTTTCCGTAAAATTACTAAGATAAGATGTCAATATTGGAGAGACTTGTTTTATTTATTTATTTCCAATTTCTAGGATTTATATAATTAAGTGTATAGAAGGCATTTACTTTATGAGGATATCCCCTACATTAGGGAGTCCATATGGATAAGAACGTGCAATGTATGCATTAGATGTAAACCATTTCAATTTGTATTGACTTTGGTTCTTTCTTTGTGCTCCCTCCCTTACTACAATCTACCTACTCACCTACTCTTGCATATGTCATGGATAGATAGATTTGTTCTTGAATAGATAGACTGAACTATTATAGGCACTACGGGCATTCCAACTCAATTTCATTACATTATAGGAACTACATGCACTGAAAGCAATATATAGGGAGAGGAGAGTTTGTTATTACATAAGTAAGATAACTTATCGTTCATGGTGCATTTCACCTAGAAGGGTATATCTCCCTCTTACTATTGTGACTAGTCTCAATGACTATTCCTTTGGGGTAAGCACTTATTGCTTCAAAATGATTTTATTTTCATTTCCAATTTCCAATAAGTTTGTGTACATTTGAAATTGACCATAAACTGTCACATCCTCGGTTTTGACCCCGTTTGCATGATGTAGATAATGTAATTAATCATAGTGAGGAGCTAAAGGCAAAAGCCTCGCCATCGATTTGGTTTTGTATGTTTCGGCAATAGGGATAGTTGCCGATGGTATGTCGTGCTATAAGGCACATTATAATTCGGCATCATGTAAACACGCACATCAATTAAAATAAACCACAACCAGCTACGGCAGTACAATGTTGAATAAAAAGGGCATGGTTCCAAAGGATAAGGGGTGGGGGATGTCAAACCTTAGTCTATGGGAGAAAAACCCACGTTTTGCCACCTTTGTTTGTTTGCCACCTTTCCTTGTCTCATCCAACCTTGTCAACCTTTTTACTGCTTCAACTGGTGGTTGAGGAGTTATGGCTGCTGGTGGTTGAGGCAGTTAATGTTTTTGGTAGTGGGGTGGCAAGACTATCAGTCCCTTGCCCACATGCCCACTCCACCCACGACTCCATTCTCGCCCTGCCTGTTCGTCCTCCACACAATGAGCGGTGGTCTTTGCAAGCTTTCCTCACGCAGAGGTTTGTTCGTCCTCTCGATGGCCTGTTGATTTGCGCGCATAGGTGAGGCTGTTTCCCCTCACGTGCAAGCTGGAATCCTCACGCAGGGGTCGGGTATGTTTTCCCTTGTGTTTTGCTGTTGGGTGCAAGCTTTCCTCACGCACAGACCGTTGAGGTCAATTTCCTATGTGAGAGCCGTGCTCACTGTCTTTGTTTTGGGGTTGTTGTCTTCCCCACGTTTTCGGTTGGCTGCGGTGTCCAATTATGTTTGGGCTGCTATGCATTCGCATTGAGTCATTTTCTGCAATGGTCTGCGTCAGAGTTTCCCTGTTGTTTGGGACTGTGTATAGCTGCCATCGCTGGCATTGTGAGTTGTGGGTGTTGATTGCCACAGTCGTTGGCTGAGTCTCCCATGGTTATGCTAGGAGTGTTGTTTCCTATTCACTAGGGGCTGTGAATTGTTGCCATTATTCATTGGATGATTGGGCTGTCGTTGTTCCCCTGGTTTGGGGTGTTGTTGCTGAGTTGTTTTGGCCACGTTAGGGCCAAGAAAAACTCTGTGTTGTCCATTGGACTTGAGCTGTGTTCATCCGTGGTTTGGGGTTGTCCCCAGTTGTTTTGCTTCTTCACAGAGCTGTGAAGGGATTGTTTTGCTGCTGGTATGCAGTGGTTGAACCTTGGACTGCGCTGGCTTGGCCGATCTGTTGATGGCCTGATAAACCTAGCTGTGTTGGTTTGGCTGATTGTGTCCCCTTTGGCTATGTGCAAGCTTGCAATTGCCCCTTAGTCCTTGAGGAATCATGCCCAGCTCGGGGGTGGCAACATTGCTGAGAGATTGATGAGCAAGCTGGCCTATGGTTGGGTGAAACGTTGCAGCGACGTAGCTGGTTGCGGGATTCTTCATCAAAAGGTAGGTACTGCTGCTAATTCATCTCTGCAATTTATATCTATTGTATATGGAATTATGATGAACATGTTTATGTTGGAAATGTATGTGTGTTGCTTCCGCTGAATGTTGATTTATTCTGCATCTGTGTATGCTTGTAAGTTTTAATTCCAGCATTGATTTTCTTTTGATTATGTTCATGGGGCGGTTTGCTTGGTTGTATTTGGGGTTTGTCGCGTCCTCTTCGCCGGTCTGAGAGATGGGGACGTGACATAAACTATAATAGACAAAAAAAATTACCTTTGAATATGAAAATAATAAAAGAGATGAATGGCTTTAAAACAAAAAATGTTTTTTTACCATAATTGAAATGATTTACATTGTTCAAAGTGATTCCTCTCTTCAATTATTGCACTATTTTTTAATTAAATCCAAGTTGAATTTTATTAAAAAAAGATTAGATAGCAATACAAGATTAAGTTGTTGTTTTAACATTTTATTTATTTTTATTAGAATTATGTCTTTTAGGTTATACTGGAGTAAATGAGATATGATAATTTATGTTACTTTTTTACATTAAATATTTCCTAGGTTATGGCCAATAACTCACTAATTATTAAAAATTTCTCTTAAATTATTATTTTATATAAAAATTTGTAGTATTTCTAGGTTAGAATTAGATATTGCATTTAGTTCTATATTTTATAAAAAATAGGTTAAGTAATTCACAATTTATTAGTTAAGAAAAATATTTGATATTAATAAATTTAATCTAGACTTATATTCTATTCTATGTTTAGAATCATTTTAGCAATTTAGGGTGTTTGTTTTAATCACAACTTAGACTTCCTTATTATCTAGCTTAACATTTGTAGGGTTTGGGTTTGGTCTTAGTTATATAGTGGACATTATCTATTTCCTAGTTTTCTCTTGAAATGTGTTGTTAAAGATATATTAATAAATCTTTATTTGTTACTCAACTCGACTCATTGCCGATGATTACCTTGCATACCACTCCTCAAACCTATCAAACCAGAATTTAAGAGAAGAGATTGTAAATATGTTTTTTTGTCAAAATGACATTTTTGAATCATGTAAGGTTCACAAAGAGATTACAGTATATAATAGGGTCTTGTTTTTTGTCTAACATTTTTACATAAATTTAAGATGGAGTTTTGAAAAGATAATTGTTGAAGCCCTCTCAAACTCCTTCTCGTGTGAGATCCACATACTAGTAAGATCCACATTGAAGTTTGAAGGATATTTTTTCAATGTGTTTGAATAATAAGTATATGCACTGAGTTTTGAAAAGAGAAATGGGAATCCGTATCAATCCCTCTCATTTGACATCTAGATGTTAGTAGACTCAAGACTAAAGTTTGAAGGATAAATTTTCAAGTGTTCTAATACTTAGGTTTATTATGGTGAAGACAATGCTTAGGGATTAGGTGGAGTTTGAAATTGAATGGCTAGTTACTCACTAATTGGGTCCATATGGAAAAACATATAAATTAGCTTTGTGATGTTATTTGTAACTTTTTTTTTGCCGTTAATGAAAACGTGGATTGGAAAAAACTTCATCAGTGTAAAATGTCATGGAAAAGTTATTCTTCTATTTTTTTTTACTTTTATGTTGTTTCTTTAAACCATTGGTTATGGTAATGATCAAGTGGTCACAACAAGGATCAACAATTTTAAATCTAATAGGGATGTACAATGTTAGAAGTACAATAGTTTTAGGAATATACCTTAGCACTCGACAAAAATCATCTTTTTAGTTTTTATTATTAATGTTAGGGATCTGGTGATTGATCTCTTTTGGCCTTATAACATAGCACTTATACTAGTGGAGCTCTTCTCAAAACAATTTTAGACACAAATAATCTTTGGTATCTCATGAGGCTACTTTCATCCCCAATTTCATATTATGCATTCAGATAAGGTTGTTAGTAGTTCTCCACTACTTGAATCACTTTGGCATGATAGGAAAAAAACATTTCCCCTCACAAAATAAATAGGCCAAAAAAATGCAATACAAAAAACCAATACTCCTAATGGTTCTGGCTATCTTCACATTAATTAACAAAACAAGTGCACCAATCTCTTTCTAAATGGTCTTTTTTCCAATCTCATCTTTGATTACTGGTACATTTTCGTCACTCTCAACCTTTATTTTAGTCTCTCCTCCTCTAATCTAACTCTTGGACGTGATAAATCCCCCATAAAAAAAAATTGGACGTGGTAAATCATCATATTATACATGGTTTACCTCACTAATTCTATGTAAACGTTGAATCACTTGGGATTTCTTCTTATTATCATTTTTTTTTCTATACACTGTTTTTAATAAATAATGAAATTTTGTTATACACTTTCCATTTCAAATGAAAAGAATGATTTATTTTTACATGTCAACATTGAAGGGTTCAATTTCTCACAACTCTTCAAAGTGAAATGGGACCGTGCCCTTCAAATTTGATCCCTCGCTTAGGATAAAAGCACTAAAACACCCAGCTTTTCCGACTCATTTTGGATGAAAATCGATCAAAAGCTTTCCTGGAAATTAGTATTTTTACAATTTTGTAATTTTAGCTCTTGTACTTGCTTGTATGAAGATAAATAGTGGATTTTAAAACTACCCATGAAACCGAAATTGCAATCAAAACCTTCTAAATTACCATTTTACCAATAATTTATCTACCGGATTCCGGCGAGTTTGGAGCGTTTTTGTTTAGGGTTTATACTGCTAACTAAGATGTCAGTGGATGTCAGTTTTCCACGTGCCTAAGAGTATTTCATAATTCCCTTTTCTCACTTGCTCATGCTGTGAGCCGTCATTCCAGAACAATAAAGAGAAATTTTATCTTGTGATTTATTTTGCACCATATGTATCCACTATCCACCATGAAAAGCAAAAAGCTTTAACTATACGATTCTCAAATACTTTTATTATGTCAACGAACTCGAACTCCCCCAAAAGCATGAACTGAACCGTTGTGAAATTTTCCAAAATCAAGAGTAAGTTAGAATTCTTCTGAAAGTGGGACTCCTCCACGTGTAACATTTCCGAGTACATTAATAAATATAGTTTATTAATTAATTATTATTATTAAAACTTTTTTATTTAAGATTTGGAGTAGATTATGACTTATATTTTTTTATTTATGGATGAAGATGAGACAAGTATATTCTAGAGATTGATTTTATATCACTAGTTCAAAATTCGAAATAAACAATTATAAAAAATAACTCGTAGCTAGATAATGAATAGATAACTGGTAGCAACGCATAGATAACTAAGAATTGATGAATGGGTAACAACAGTTTATGGCAAATAACTACAAGAATGTAAAATATATATATAATAATAACTTATACTTGATAATAAGAAGAATGTGAGTGACAACATGTAATTAGGCATTGATAACTCATACTTGAATCCCTTTAACTACAAAAATATGACGAATAAAAAAAAAATTCCAAACTATCTATTATATTATAACTATTTCTCAACCATTTGATTTCTATAAACTAGATAAACCATAAACTATGTGGATATGCTAATATTTATAATTTTGAAAATTACTCCACATATATATATTGAGTATGTAGAGGTTAAATAAAGAAAAATTTAAAATGGACACGTGTTTTATGTCCGTTAAGTTTATATTTCCATTACGGAAGGGTTGATGTTGAACTAACCAGGGTTGAGGTTTTACACGCGGGTGGGGTAGAAGGGCTCTATTTATTGACCTCGTTAGTGGTAATTATTGTATGAATATTTGTTTGGGCGAAGAATATGCGACCAGCCCTCTCCGAAGAACTGAAGCCCCGTCTTATGGTAGTAGTAGAAATTGGTGAAATGGAAAGACCCATCATAATTCTGGTTCAATCCATGACTATGACGGTCTTTCCACTTCTACCCATTTCCGCTGTTTCACTAAGTAAACTAATACTAGCTGTTCGTGGCGTTTCTCCGCTCTCACTAAGTAATCGGTAACTGAGCCTTCGGGATTTTAAAATGTTATGGAATCCATGATTTCAGAGCCCCTGAGTTTCTTTACGGGTAGTTTTGAAATAAATCAGTAGGAATTCTAAGGATTGGGCCAGGGAAAATGCATTGGAGATAGGGAAGCATTGTAACACTGGTTTTTCTGCTTTCTTCTCTGTGTGTGTATTTTCAGTTTCAAATACAATTCTATTTTGGTTAATATAAGGTTATTGAGAAGTGCAAGAACTGAATTTAAGGTCGGGTCTTGTAACTTACTATATGTTAAGCGGGGTGTCTGCACATCAACTTAAAATTTTGTCTGCGTGTGCCCTTTGCATGAAATATGTTTCCAATTTTGTGCGTTACTGGTGGGTAAGTTTTGCACTGGTATTTTAATGCGCAAATTCTCTGCAAACTGTGCAGATATATTCATTTTCAAGCTTTAAGATGTTGTATATGGGCTGTACCATACCCCGAGGTTCACATTGAAAATGCGGGTTTATTTGCTTAGGCTAGGTATTCCCAAATTTCAATTCCAAGTCCGTGCAAATGCAGGATTATTTGTGTGGGTTAGATGCCCCAAAGCTTCTTATACAAGCCCAAGTAAATGCTTGCTTCTTATCCAATCCCAAGTAAATGGTACCCCGTGATTCATCTTTTTCCTCCCAAGTTGAATTCTGCTGAACTGAATTCTCCATCGCACCTGGTTAGGCTAGGTGCAAGTCCCAAGTAAATGTGGCAATTAAAAGCTCACCCACACCCAGGATATTTTATAAGTATTGCAGTCTGTAGTCAGCTAGGGATATTTTGAGAGTATTGTAAACTTGAGTATGGCGAAAGTCTTGGGTGAATAGTGTCTTTGACAGTTTGAGTTCTTAAATACCGCTCCTCCTCTATATTTGGACCGATCTTTAAAGAGTATTGAACCTCGTCTCCTTCACCAGTACATTAGCATTAGCAGTAGAAATCTTAAAGAGTCTTGGAAGCTGGCTTCGTTTCACTGTGAAAGGGGCAAGGCCTCAAACTGTATATGCATTCTGCATTATGCTGTTGGGCTCAGGTGCATGACAAATTTGAATTTTGAAATTCAAATGCTCGCCCTCCACAAAAGTTGCGTTGGCTACTGACACCAATTCCTCCCCTCCACAATGGCCGAAGGAGCATCAAGCTGCCGCTGCCATTCTAATTCTCTGATACAGAAGGAGCATACGAAGCAGAACGAAGAAGTGCGGCAGCTCTATGCTTTGGTTGCCATATTCTGTACATACGTTTTTTTAACATCTATGTGTGAACAACATGCACAGCATTGGCATTCCTGCTGCTTGCAAACTCCAAAAGACCTGTAAATTATTTTTAGATTATGATGTCAAACCTTATTGCATATATGTAGAGATCGAGCAACTCAGAGCAAAAACAGCAAAAACGTTATTGTTGTACACATTTTTATTCTACATATTTTGTAACCAAAATAAAGACTATTAGTACATTTTATGAAAAAAATATCAATGTGTTTATCGAATTCATGTTGCTTGCAAACTCCAACAGTCTGGTAAATTATTTTTAAAATATTTTGTCAAACCTTATTGCATATATTTTTAAAATATTTTATCATACCTTATTGCATATTTGTAGAGATCGAGCTATCATTATAAAAACCTAAACAACGGTGGGCTGTCCCAATTCTTGCTGAAAACCCTAATTTGAATACTTGTGTAACAGCTCTTAAAACAAGCTAAATATTAGAAAAACTTAGGAACTAATGGTCTGGCAGAGGTTTCTAGGTGGAATTCAGGGCCGTAAGTGGGACGCTGCCAACTTTATTTCCTTTTGTAAGGGATGAACTGCGAAAAGACAAGTGCATCAGTAACATATAATATGAGTTAGTTTGAGCACAATCAGTTCTTGAGTTTCCAAATGTGTTACCGTCAGGACTTCAGCAAAGAAGTAGCAATGTCAATCAATTGTTAGGAACTGAGAAACCCTCTGTGGTGGAGGCTTTGGGTGTGGAAGTGGGTGGTAAAGCTGATAAAAGTGAAGGACCAGGGCCATTCGAAAATGGCATTTGTTATTCATGAAAATGGTTGGCCTTTTACCAGTATCAATTTTACCACAATAAGCTATGCATAGATTTACAATAACAATTTCATTAGCAGTATCAATTTTACCACAATAAGCAAATGCATATACTTACAATAACAATTTCATCCGCTCATGTCTACAGCCTTAACGCTCAAGAGGCTTGAATAGAACAATGAGTCATCCGTTTTTACCATGTCTTAAAATTATAAAAGAAAGATAAATAGACACTCGCAATATCTTTTAATCATAATTGACACTGCAATATCACCAGTAAGTTATATTGTCCATCATGTATTCATGTCATTGTTATTGTTATTTCTTTTATTTTTAAACTCAAAATTATAAAAGAAAGATAAATAGACACTGCAATATCTTTTAATCATAATTGATAACTCACAGCTGTCTTTTAATCCTCGCAATCTTTTTAATCATAATTGATGTAAATCTCCGAATCTTAGTCTTTTAATCATAATTGATGGCTCACAGAATGCCTTTTAAATCTCCAAATCTTAATCCTTTGGTATGCATACCTTCAAACTGTCTGCAACATATGATAGTGATATCAAAATATTTGTTTGGTTTCTGCGTTCAATTGCGAAAGGTGTTTTGTTCAGAGGTCCAATTAATGCCGTAAATTTAATGCAATACATGTAGATATCATTTTTATTTCACATCGAAGGAAGTTTAGAACAAGGTCCCATCATAATAGCATTGTTTTCTAGGCATTTGCATGGGTCTGTTTTTGGTTTTGTAAAAGTTTGTCCGAGCATGTCTGAATCATAACTATTTACTTTTTCAAATATTTTTTATTAAATTGTTCACCCCTTCACAATTTATAAAAAATAATTGATTGTTATAAATTTGAGAAGGCATAGCTGATCTTGAAAGTTCATCATTTTGCACTTGCCTTTGAAGAATGGTATTTTGGAGAGCTGTCCCTAATAACAAAAACGATTTTCGATAAAAACACATTGACTTCATAAAATGTACTAATAGTCTTTATTTTGTTTACAAAATATGTAGAATAAAAATGTGTACAACAATAACTTTTTTGCTCCGAGTTGCTCAATCTCTACATATATGCAATAATAGGTTTGACATCATAATCTAAAAATAATCTTACAGGTCTTTTGGAGTTTTCAAACCGCAGGAATGCCAACGCTGTGCATGCTGTTCACACATAGATGTTAAGAAAAACGTATGTACAGAATATGGCAACCAAAGCATATAGCTGCCGCACTTCTTCGTTCTGCTTCGTATACTCCTTCTGTATCCGAGAATTAGAATGGCAGCCGAGTATTATATTTTGTGAGCAGTGGAGAGTTGTTCATATCTATTTTAAGGTTGATGAATGATACATGATTTGATCTCAGAAAATATGAACTCTGGGTTGAGTACTGTGTGGATTATTGATCAATGATAATGGTTGTTTACAAGTGTTTTGTTCTTTCTTTCGAAACCATACATGTATTCTCTATTTACAGTTCAGTCTTTCGGAACTGCAGATTTGGCTCATTTTGTCAAATCCTCCGTTTGTATAAACTAATTTGTCTTTAATACGAGTTAGGTTAAAATGAATGTATCCCCATCCAAGTGGTGTGTTTTAAGTCCATTTGATTTCCACAACCAAAACGTTTGGTTTCAGGTAACCTTGGTTGGACTATGGGTAATGCAATTGAACAGCTTTCAGGTAACGTTTTAATGAAAATTTGTCAGGCAGTGTCTGATTTGTGGGTACTTTTCAATGTGTCAGACCAGGCATTTATTTCACCTGCTTCTCATGGATCATGTTCGTACATGGTACATTGATTTTGATAGGCTTTATATCACATCTATTTTTTAAGTAGAGTGTTTATTGGGTTGATGATTGCTTTCAATAAGAACTTGCCACATGAATTTGTTAGATGAGGCAAAAATATTTTACATGATGAGGCAAAAATATTTTACATGCAGTAGAGTAATAAATGTTGCGGCTGCTGCACTGTGAACCGTTGGATTTCAATTTGTTTAAGATCCAATTACTCACAGTGCAACAGCATTTATTACTATGCTGCATGTTGAATATTATTCCCCGTCAGGGCGAAACTTATTTAACCCATTATACTCTTCGCTTCTCTTCACGCAAGTGGTCGAGAGTCCTCGGAATCTTGGATGCAAGCTTGGAATTTGACCTGGTGTAATATGTAATAAGCTAACTGGACGTATAATAAGCTAACTAGACGTATTTGACAGATAAAATAATATGCCACACGTAATCGTTTACCTGCTCAAAAAAATGTGCGTGTAGTGATGTTTATCAAATGTCAAAAAGTACCTAAGGAGGCCAGCACGGCACTCGGTAGGTAGGTAGCGTGACCGTAGTTTACCCTCGGGCCTCAAGGCCAGCATGGCACTGGGTAGGTAGGTAGCGTGACCTCAGTTTACCCTCGGGCCTCAACCTAAGTTAATCGCAAATTAAATGGGCCAGGGCAAGCCTGGAATTTGACGTGGTGTAAGACGTGTTCAGCCTACTGGAACTTATTTGATAGGTAAAATTATATGCCACACGTCATTGTCTACATGCTCAAAAAATGCAAAACGTCAATTCAATGTCTAATGGTGTTTATCAAATGTAACAAATGCTAGTACCTGTACCTGTAGGTGGCCAACATGGCCCTCGATAGGTTGGTAGTGTGACCATAGTTTACCCTCAAGCCTTAGCATAAGTTAATCACAAATTAAATGGGCCAAGGCACCTGGGAGAAGTTGGCATGGTTTGAAACTCGAGGAATTGGCAGAAGTTAGCATGGTTTGAAACTCGAGGATCGGTGCAATTAAATGACATTATCGGGTAGTAGGTACCTTGAGTTAATGCAACTTAATGGTGGGCTTTGGAGACGTGGAGTTGAACTTGGAAGTTGGTAGATTTTGGATGAAGCATGTTGTAGCCCTGTTGCCACAAATTTGACGCTCTCCTTTTGATTCATATCAAAGGAAGAGCATCTATTTGCTCTATTCACGGAGGAAGCTCTATCGTATTTGAGTCTGCGTGCCATGATTTTAAGATCCCTCCTCATCCTGGTGAGACATGGCCACTAAATGTGGGTTGAAATACTGCCCAACAAGATTTAACTGTCACGAGGGTTTGAATGGTATGTAAGGGTTTGAATGGTATGTAGGAGGACTCACTACTCAGTAACCTAGAATTAATGTGTAATTAGTGGCCACCCAACTCCAGATTGTTCAGAGACTCACGAAGATCTGAAATCTGGTTTGCTTGGGCAAGGGAGGTTGGAAGTGGAAATCAAAGAAGCTTGGAGACCTAGAGGCTAGAGTCCAATGGAAAAAGGTTTCACTATTCCAGTTCCACAAGAGGAAGCACACAATTTCATTGTTCAAGTTCTACGAGTTGCTATCAACTTTCAAGCATACAAGCATAAGCATAAGCATGTAAGTATTAGCAACCACTCTTTCTCTATTACCCTGTGCTTAGCTATTTTAAAATTTTACTTCGGATATTTTTTCTTACCAGCGAGTATTAAGGGTGAAAATATGGTCAATAGCACTACCTATCCCATAACAAAATCCCATAACTTGGATAGATCAATTTGAGGTTTCTCCCAACCTAATTTGATGTCCAGGACTCGTCAATCCTGCTCCAATTGTTGCTTTCTCGGAGAATGAATCCACTCGGGCGAAAGAGGATCAAAAAACACAAACCAGTGCACGCACTTACGGTATTACTGCTTTCCTGAGTGAGAACTATATCTCCTGATCTAGACCTCCTCAACCTTGCCACCTTCCCCTTTGCCCAAAGACTTGATGTCGTCATTGACCGTTGTTGGATCTTTATCTGCATTTGGTGGATAAACAATGTGAACTAAACCTGGAAGGGGTGTTAGGTGAGGTGTTGCCACCTTTTGTGCTCTAGCTTCCTTTGCTCTTTCCTTCGTTTCCTATGTTGATGGCTCGGTAAACATATAGTTGTGGTTCAAATGCAACCACTACGGGTACTTCCACTCGGTAAAATGCAATGGCCAAGGCCGAGACAGGAGGATTTAAAACTAACAGTGCGAGTGCCTTTGGAGGTTATTATGGTTCTGCGCTTGCCTATGTACCTAGAGGAAATGAATATATAACTAGTTTTGGGTCAACAAGACCAACTTAGGGGTGATACTGGTGAAAAAACACAAATTTCCTACCCCTATAAAACGATTGGTGCTTCTGGATATGATGCCTTTACTTCTAAAACCTTTTCCCTTGCTTTTTATTATTATTAAACGTAGTAAATTACATTACCTCGAAAAGGACCTAAAAATTTGATAATAGTCTCTATGCTCATACATCTAACGCTTGAGGAAAGACCGACTTTTTTTTGCCTAAGTAAATTAAGGAACTCATTAGCACATGTATCGATCTAGTGCCTACAGGAAACTGTAGCATAAAATCTCCTAATGATATGCTTTAACCCATTCAATGGCCATCATTTGGGCGTGTGATTGATTTTCAATACTATATTTTGTAATAATGAAGCCCAATATCCAGGGATGCAACAATAGAATTTACATGTAATACATATTCTTTCTAAAAGGAATAATAAACCAGACGCCCATTAGAAAATATTTGCAGACGTGTATCTCTTGGTAGCTCGGTAGAATAAGCTATGCTCTCAGATGCATTCACAAGCTTTATCTTTGTATTTTTTATGTTTCCTAGACTGATCATTGCTTACACGTTCTTCATGTTGTTTCTGGTACATAAACACATTAACCACTTATTTTTCTTTAAAAAAAACGTAAATTTGTTGAATATCAAACACATTAACCACTTATTTTTCTTTAAAAAAAAGTGAATTTGTTAAATATTTTAAAAAAAATTAAATTTACAAGCATGTTGAAATCATATCATACATCATAGTATGGGAAATGAATTATAGTCATAATATGTAGCTTGTGAATCTAGGAGCACTAAAATAATGGTATAAATATGTAGAGATAACAGAAGATTGATTAAATATTAATGCAATAATAATAATAATAATGGACAGAAAAACTTGGAAAATCATAAAAATTTCTTCATATAGAGTTGTGTAGAGAGTTGTATAAAAAAATCAATCAACCAAACTCTTAGAGGCCTAAGCAAAATATAAACCTAAGGCCAAAGTAATTGAAAAATATAGGCTTGAATGCCTTTATGAGAGGACATAATTGAAATAAAATATTCACAATTAATAATCAGAGTGCACAGATTTATTTAACTTGGGATCTAGGTTTAAATTTATAAGGAATAAAAAATTCTTTTTTTCCAAATTTTCTTTTAGCCAATTTACTACATTCATAATTAAAAAGTGGTTAATGGGTAGAGAGAAATCATATATGCCTAATGCAAGAACTAGTTGTTTGTAGAATTATTGAAATTGTCATCAAAAATATTTAAATTTTCTTTTTAATTATTTTCTTAATTTCAAAGATTTAGAATTAATTTAGGATTGTAGTTTTTAGGTATTGAGAATTTAAAATTATATTCATGTAAAATTTAAATTATTATAACTTAAAAATAGTATGGTTGAAGGATGAAATTGTAGTTTTAATTATCATTATTTTTTTTATTTTAAATTTATTTTAATATTTTGTTTTTTTAAATAATGTTTTTTTAAATAAATTTATTTATTTTATATATAAATAGTGTTTTATATGTCACTACAGCACTCGGCCATGTTATAACAAAAAACTTGTTCGAATTTTTTGAGAGGTTTATGCTAACCAGAAATATGAGCTCTATTTTGGACACTATGTATATTTCGTTTTTGCTTTAGTTGCAGAAAAGAAGATGATGCATCATGATGCATCATTTATGACGAGGCTCCTGATATTTAAATAACAGGGACCATAAGTATTTTATATGTAAATTTTTTATCAATATAATCAGTTTTTTTCTTATTGAAAAAAAATAATATTTTATATATTTAAGTTTTCTATACATTATATATATATTTTTAAAATTAAGATATATAATAAAAGCTATATTATTCAATGAATTCACATCTTCGATAATAAAAGCTCCATTAATATAGAGGTTCATCTCTCACTATGTTTACATACTCTAATATGGATTCTGGAGTAAAAGTTCAATATGAATTATTAACATATCACTTCCTTCATTCATTTTCATTGATTTTATTAACCATGAAGCTTAAGACACAATGATGAAGATAATTGACAGCTTTGTAATTGTAAATATATAACTTACGAGGTATATATTGTAACTTTTTCTTTGCATTTCCCTTTATTTATTTACTTGTTGCTTATTTTAATTTTATACTTTCATTTCGAGCCATATTTGGATTTAATGTATTTTTTTAGTTCTTTTGCTTCTTTAAATTATAATGGCCAAGTGTTCTGAAGTGGATTCTATGAATCTATTGTCCCCTGTAAGGATTTATAAAAGGCTAGTAAGGATTTATAAATTTTGTAGTAGCACAAAATCATTGATTCATATAGAGAATTGTATATATTTATGTTTGAATTAAAATAATATAAACAAATTTAATATAGTAAAATATGGGAGAAAAAAGAGGTAACACATGGTATTACAATGAAATACATGGATGGTTAGGGTTTCACCTTATTGTTGTCTTTTAGTAGTACTGCCCCTTACCTCAAATAAACTTTAAAGTCAATTAAGAACTGAGTAGGATGGTTAGAGCTCTAACAAGTTTTGATAATCATATATAGATATATATATATAATAGAAGCCTTGAAAGTATTATATTAATAAAAAAAGTGCTTGCAGTCGAGTTTACAAAAATGGCAGGACTGTAACGTGGAGAGTTCTAAAGAGACCAGAAATGCTGAGAAATAAAGACTGATAAGAGATTCCTTTAGCTTACTTCTATGCCTAATACTACTGCTAAATCCCCTGGTGGGGTATGCTTGGTAAACGACTCCTAAAACAAGAAAACAAAAATACATTCAGTACCCGTGGGACTAGACTTGCTCCGTCTCCTTGCCCTTATTATCTTTGACAGGTTGTTTCACTGTAGCCTCCTCCATTGCATGATCTTTGTTCAGATTGTCATGATTGTAGCTCCCTTGGTTCATGTCCACCAATTTTTTTAAATCATCCTTCATGTAGTCAATGTTTCCCATTATCTCGTAGAGGTCGTGATGGTTGTCTTCAATTTGTGAGTCCTGACTGTCGATCTGTCGAGTCATCCATTCCACTATTTTGCTATTTTATTCCACACTCTGTTGATAATATCGTACAACCAACTCATATTATTTTATGTCCTTTAGGGTGTTCTAGATATCTTCCAGAGTGGCTCCTCTTCCCGCCACATTTCCCTGCAATACAACTGAATCTATCTGAAGTGAATTCTCGATACCTGAGATGCTAAGGGTTTCCAAAATTTGGGGGCAAATACTTACACTGTTCTTTTTCTCTATCAGTTTTGTAGCCCCAACACTGTTATGCTTTCCAACATCTTGGGGAGACTCGTCCCAAACCAACACAAATCCCAGGTGATCGTGAACTCTATTACCGTCTTCGTCTGAACAAGCCTTGATATTGCCGACAAAGGTATGCAAATTTCCAATATGGAATTGATCTGGGTTTTCTTTCATGGCCTCACCTCCATTGTTCTTTCCCTCTATGTCTGTTTTTTCCTTATCCCTATCCGCTGAAGCTGAACCAGTCACTATACCCGCGTACACAGACTCAATACCTGCATTCTCTTTGACGTAAACCTTGCCAAATACATCAGAGAATTATGCGATTGAATGAGACAATGCCTAGGGAGAAGAGAGCTTATGGAGTTGTGCCATGGTTCGTGTGAGCCGTTCCTTAATTGAGTTATTTCCTGTACTGGATTTAAATGTTGTCACATGGGCTTGGAGGATGAGGGAGACTGCCGACGACCATGCTTGCCAAATGGCTGCCTTCCAGGGAAGAACGCATCTCATTCCATTGCTTCCAGGTAGAGGGAGGATGGCCTAGTCCCCAAACTGAGAATTTCCAATAATTTTAATAAAATTTTGATTTTTTTCTTGCTAGGAGAGGGCGGGAGAACCATAGGGTCCTGACCAAACTTAACATTTAACTTGGGGTGCCCTTGGAGGCACTCAGAAGTCCATTGCTTCTTAAGGTACATAAAAAATCTTGGAAAGAGTTTCGTTTACCTTGGACATCCCCATTCCAAGCTTAGCTCGGTTTTCTAGCTTATCTACCTCAGCGTTGTTGCCTCTGCGAATGTGAAAAGAGGAAGCTTGAGTTTCCTCGGAGATATGTTGAATGCGCTTGTAGATTCTTTTGGATTTGATCATGCCTCTATTACTTTCGCTGTTCATTTTCTGTATTACTTGCTTCGAGTCCCCAATTACTTTTATCTTTGCAATGCCGAGATGCTTTACCAAGTAGATACCATAATATAGAGCAAGCCAAGCATTGTTGTTGGTTTTCCATCAGTCCCCAGGCATAAGTAGTCACAATTTTCCCTCCGAGATCAAAGATGATCCAATCGTTCCTGCCTCCCCAGATATATATTATGATATATATAGAATTGGTATATTATTGATAGTGTAAAAGTAAAACTATATACATTATTTTACACATTTAAAAAGTTTTTAACTATGTAAAAAATGTTATTATAAAGTGGTTCGTTATTTTTTTTTAACAAAGTCTAGTCAATATATTTAGATGTCTATAAACATAATTCTAAATATTTTATACTTCCTAAAAAGATGCCATTAGTTAGTTATTACCATATTTCTTTTCCTTTCCCCTTTTTCATAAGGTGTGCCTCCTATGTTACTTGTATGTGGTAACTATTCTTGCAAATATAAATTTGATTCAAAAAAAGAAATTTTGTGTGGCAATTTGTTTTTAAAGGAAAAATGTAAATGTGAGTAACCTTTTGATAAGAAAGAAAGAAGAGTCATTTGTTGAGTAATTGAATCATTTGTGGATGCCATTAGTTAGTTATTACTATATTTGTTTCCCTTTTTCATAAGGTGCATCTCCTATGTTACTTGTATGTGGTAATTATTCTTGCAAATATAAATTTGATTCAAAAAACAAGAAAGTTTGTGTGGCAATTTTTTTTTCAAGTAAAAATGTAAATGTGGGTAACCTTTTGATAAACTCGGTGATTCCTAAGTTATCATAAACTAGGCCTTGAGGAGTGCACAAGTAAATTCCATGGAACTTAATCACTAGTTGGACAACATCAATGATTTGATGAAAGACTTCTTGGGGCTAACGTTCAACCATGTTTACAAGGAGCTTAATTCTGAAGCGGATTCTCTATCAAAAGTTGCTTTGGGTAGAATAGATGGAAAGCTCCATTATCTTCTTATTGTTGATGACTCTCTGGTGAGAGAGGGACAAATTGTCTTCTTTTAATGGGAGATTATTTGGGACCGGAACACAAGAATATTTTTTAATGACTCTGAATTATTGACATGTATGTTCCCTTCGTTGTTTAGTTTAATTTGTCTCTTTATGACTCCACCGAAGTGAGAATTGGGCCCTACACTGTGGATGCTATGTTCCAACCTTGGATCTATGGACTGTATGTAATTACGACACAACTTTTTTATTAATATTAATATAAAGTTGTCTTATATTCCTGAAAAAAAAAACCTTTTCATAAGAAAAAAAAAATTCATTTGTTGGGTAATTGAATCATTTGTAGAAAATCAAATTAAATTAGTTTTTTAATGGTCTTATAAAATTTAATTATTCTATAATAAAAGAAATAGAATTTTTTTTAATTAAAATTATTATATTTAAAATAATGATGTTATTATATTATTGTTGGTTAAGAAATACATAGAAATTATTATATAATTATTGGTTATAAACAGGCTGTTCCTCGCTACTCTAGTGGTTTTTAGTTTTTTAAAGAATTTTCTGGCTCCGTCATCCCGTCTCTGAAGTTCTGAAAACCCTAGCCATTCTGCTTGAGGGCCTTCGCCCTTTCGGCGGCCTGCATGGATCCGCCTGACCCTGACGCGCTGGAGGAGTGTTTCCAGAACATCCTCGCCTCGCAGCCTGTCGCCCAGCCCGCTGTGGCCGCCTCCTCACGATTTGTCAAGAGAGTGGACGTCCCGGAAGTTAAGCTTAACTCCACTGCCTCAAAGAGAAAAGCAGTAGCCCTGTCGGAAAAGGGCCTCATAGGCCTGTTTACTGGTTTGTGGCCATCCCCTCGATCCGTGGACGTATGGCTAAATAAAAATTGGAGAACCCTAATCCAGGGGGAAGTCCAGCAGATTTTCTGTGGGAAGGGATATTTCACCTTCATCTTCGAGAAGAAGGAGGATAGGGACCTGATTTTCAGAAATGGGCCTTACTTCATGGGCCCAAGAGGTATGTACTTAAACAAATGGGATTTATCCTTCAACCCGGAAAAAGACATTCCAAAAGCTGTTCCCGTTTGGGTCAAGCTTCCTCACCTTCCTCTTCATTGCTGGAACGATGAGGATTTTAGAGCCATAGGGAATGCCCTAGGCAAGTATATAGATAAATCCGAGCCGAAGGCCCCAATGTTTTCTTGTGCTCGTATTTGTGTGGAAGTTGATCTTGAAAAAGGGCTACCAGAGTCCATTAACCTCTCCATTGACGGCTGGAATCACTTGCAGACGGTAGATTATGAGCAAATCCCATTCAAATGTAAGTACTGCCACGAATATGGCCATTTTGCCAAGTCCTGTCCGAAGAAACCTGAAAAACCCTCACCAGAGAACGTGGCCAGTGAGGGATGGAACACGGCAAGTGGTAAGAAGACCATCAAGGCTCAAAAACAGCAGAACGCCCCAGCAAAGAGCGCCTCCGGAAATAGGTTCGAAGTTCTGGAGGAGGAAAATCCAGAAGAAGAAGCTCATGAAGTTCTCCCTGCAGCGTCTCAGGCAAAGGAAAAAGAAGCCCCGGTTCCTCATCCCAGCACCAGGAAAAAGAAGTAGCGGAAGGGGGCAAAGGGCTTTCAACGGAGGGGAAAGAGTCAGTTCAGAACCAGGAGAAAGAAGTACTAAGAGAGGGCAATGGGCGCACATCGGAGGGGGTTCAAACCTCAGAAGGAACAGTAGAGGGCTCAATAACAAGATCTAGGGCAAAAACTAGCTCAGAAGATACCACA
>LPNX010959563.1:404730-433597 GCA_001517045.1 Pseudotsuga menziesii
CTAAGTTATGTTAAATGTTTTTTTGCCTCCTTATCTGTTTTCAGTTCGTAAGGGTTTACCCCTTTAGCAGTTTCAAAAGCTTTGAACAGTCAGTTTGCAGGGTATTTTGGACAATCCCATGGCTGGTTTTCTTTGACAGCCTTTTTGATGTATATTCTCTGATGAAACTACTATCTTTGTAACGCATGGCTGTGCGCAACCCCCTTTTATATATTTATGTTCATAGTTTCTGTTAAAAAATATATATATATATATATATAATTATTGGTTATATATATATCATAATGTAATTTATTATTTTTTTAGCTAGTTTCATATTAGTAATTTTTAATATAGATTTAATTTCAAATTATGTGTTTTATATATGGTCTTTTGAACAAATGTTTGAGTTAATTTTTTTGGTTTGGTATACTTTTGGATATAGGTGGTGACCCATTAAAATTTACAATGTCTCAAAAAACAAAAGTCAAATTAGAGAAATGTTTGGATGGAAAAAAGAACAAACTTGCAAGATTCAAAATGATTCAAACACTACTCAAGAAACTTATAATACTCAATTGGAGGAACAATTGGATGAAATTTTTGGAAGAGTCTCTGATGAAGATGTAGATGAAGAGAGAAATGAAGTTGAATAAGAGGTTGATAATGAAAAGAAAATGAAAGTGCAATCAAAAAGAAAATTTTGTATGGAATGGTTAGATAAGTTTGATTGGTTGAATTATGTGAGGAAAGATGATAAAATATATATGAAATGCAATTATTGTGAGAAGTATAGGATGAGTGGACCATGGGGTGTAGGGAATGGATGTATGAAGTTGCAACATGATGCTCTTGTTACTCACGAAAAATCACTAGTACATAAAGATGATAAGGCAATATGGATTAGTGTATTAAAGATAAAAACGAAGCCAATTCCAGATCATGTTCGACAAGTGGAAGATGCTAATAAGGAAAGAGTTATTGCTACAATGAAAATATCATATTTTGTCTTCCACGAAGATTTATCTTTATCAAAATATGAAAAACTTTGCAATTTTATCATGGATGCGAAAACACCACATATGCAAGTCTCAAGAGTATTCTTTATATACAAATTGTAAATATGCAAATGATTTTTTATATTGCATATCAAGACATCTTGAACTTATTCTGATAAAAAATATGTTGGAGAGTCATTTCTTCTAATTAATGGTTGATGAAAGCACTGATCGAACCTTAGAGCAACACCTTGTTATTTATGCAACATATTTAGATTTAAAGGGTCTTGGGCCACCTATTTCAAAATTTATGAAGCTGAAAAATGTAATGGATGTAAAAGGGAAACCAATATATGATAGCGTAAATCAGCTCATAAATGTTAGAAGCATTCAATATAAAATTTTGACAGTTGTTTCTATAGATGGGGCTTCAACAATGATTGGACATGAAAATGGTTTTGTTTCATTTTTTTTTAAAGACACTCCAAATCTTATTACAATCCATTATGTAGCTCATTGCGAGTATTTAGCAGCAACAGATGCTTCTAAAAGAATTCATGAATTGTTATATGTTGAAAAAATTGCAAACAAAATGTATTTGTGGATTCAAAATTCACCAAAGACAAGTAATGAACTTAACAAGTTGCTTAACAAGAGATTTGCCAACAATTCATAGAAGGCTATATTGAGTCTCTCATAGACTCTTTGAATGAAAGATTTCTAGATCTTCATCTTTTTAATGCAACAAAATTGTTCAGCCCTTGTTATTATCCAAAAGAACGTCATAATCTTGAGAAAAATTCAGAGCGGTGGATTTTTAAACTTTTTTTAGCATTTGCAACATACCATACCAGATTATGTCAACAATGTGCATTTATTTGATGTTAAAGGTTGCAAAAGAGAGCTGCACCCTTTTGTTGATCCATTAAATCTTGCTTGTGAGGGTTTCTCTATGAAAGAACCATGGAAGGTCTTCCGAAACACAAAACAATGACACACAAATTATCCTCATATGATGAAATTATGGAAAGAAGTACTCACTATTCCTGCAAGTACAATGGATTGTGAAAGAGGATTTTCTAAACAAAATATCATCAAAGACATTAGAAAATCAAAGCTAGGATTTGATACATTAAATGCACTAATGAGAATATCATTGAATGGACATGAATTATCTGTTGTTGATTGAAATGTATATTAGAATTCCACATACTAAGCTAGATTATCAGCATTTAATTTCAATTTCATAAAAGCACATAGACATGATCACTAAAAGAAATAGAATCACAAGAACAACACAGATTTATCTTGTGGAAACTCTAATGGAAAAAACTGCAAAAGCTTCCTCAATATAGATGTCCCAAAAGATAAAAGGTAAAAACCCAAAACTGATACTCCTCCTTCTCCAGCTACAGATCTCTCTCTCTCTCTCTCTCTCTCTCTCTTATGCACTACACAAGAGAGTGTGTGTGTGTGTCAAATGAGAGGCACCTCATTCTATTTATATTATTTCGTTCACTTGACATTTAATCTAGTTATGTAGGCTCGAGTAAAGTTAACTGGGATAACTTAATATAATAATATATTCCGGAGGGTACTAATGACCCGACTTACAATGGAGGGGACTTTCTCATGACTCGTAGTAATTCTCCCGATAGGAACATCGAGGTACAAAGAAATACAAACGATTCTCCCGATAGGAACATTGGGGACCAATAAAATAATTTAGAATATTCTTCAAAGTTACAATAATTCAACACTCCCCCTTAACGAGAAGGGTATTCTACAATAACAACAACAACAACAACAACTGTAGGAGAGAGGGGGCATCATCAACATCATCAGGGTGATACATCTATAAATCATTGGAATCTTTTCATCATCTTCAACATATAGTCTTCATCTTCAAACTTCAGCAGCAGCAACACTTTGACCGCTCAACCGATAACATAATTTTGATCGGCAACATCATCATCTGAACTTTTGATCAACATCATCATCATCATCATACTTTGAACTTCCGATCAACATCATCATCATCATCATACTCTAAACTTTCAATCAACAACATCATCATCATCACATTCTGATCTTTCGATCAACAATCATCATCATCATCATACTTTGCTCTTTCGATCAGCAACATCATCATCATCACACTCTGATCTTTCTATCAGTAACATCATCATCATCAGCAACAACCTGCAATCCACAATACGAAGATGAAAGTCTTCGAATCGCTTTTGGACTTAAATTCCAGGGATGATGCAATCCTACCACATTCTCGAGGACCGAAGTCATCGGATCCATTCTAGACAAAATTTCAAGGATGATACAATCCTACCACATTCTCAAGTACTAAAGTGGCTGGATCAATTCTGAACAAAAGTTCAAGGATGATACAATCCTACCACATTCTCTAGTACCGAAGTCACCGGATCAGTTCTGAACAAAAGTTCAAAGATGATACAATCCTACCACATTTTCGAGTACCGAAGTCACCGGATCCGTTCTGAACAAAATTTCAAGGATGATACAATCCTACCACATTCTCGAGTACCGAAGTCACCGAATCTATTCTGAAAAAAATTTCAAGGATGATACAATCCTACCACATTCTTGAGTACCAAAGTCACTGGATCTGTTCTGAACAAAAGTTCAAGGATGATACAATCCTACCACATTCTCGAGTACCGAAGTTGAAGGATGATACAATCCCACCACATTCTCGAGGACTGAAGTCACCGGTTCCGTTTTGAACCGAAGTTCAGGGATGATACAATCCCACCACATTCACGAGGACTGAAGTCATCAGATCAGTTTTGAACAAAATTTCAAGGATGATACAATCCCACCACATTCTCGAGGACCAAATTCACTGGATCCATTTTGAATTGAAGTTCAGGGATGATACAATCCCTCTTCATTCTCGAGGATTGAAGTCACCAGATCACTTTAGGACAAGTGTCTCGGGATGATACAATCCCACTGCAACATCACTGCTCCCCCTTTCGGGGAAGGTCTTTTCGAACAACACCAAGCTTGTCTCGAAAGTGTTCAAAGTTTACCCGAGATAGAGGCTTCGTCAACACATCACCAACTTGATCATCAGTACTCACATACTAGAGCTTTATGGCTCCCTTCTGTATCATATCTCATATGTAGAAATACCAGATTTCTATGTGCTTCGATCTATCATGGAACACTATGTTCTCCGACATCTTTATACAACTTTGGTTATCACATAGAATCTCAGTAGTATCCATCTCTAGGTCAAAGAGACCTGACATCAGCTTCCGAAGCCATATGGCTTCACAACTAGTAGAGCAAGCTACTATGTATTCTGCTTCGGCCATGCTAAGAGAAATACGGGACTGTTTCTTGCTAAACCATGAAATCATAGTAGACCCCAGACAAAAGCATCCACCTGATGTGCTTTTCTAGTCTGAGACAGTTCCAGCCCAATCTACATCTGTATAGCCATACAATCTGTAATCATGGTTTCCATCATAGTATAGACCAAAGTCTATAGTCCCTTTCAGATATCTCATCACATGTTTTGCAGCTATCAGGTGAACTCGTCTAGGTTGAACTAGATACTGACTCAAGGTGTTCACAGCAAAACCAATGTTTGGTCTGGTATTGGTTGGATACATCAATGGCCCAATAATCTGTCTGTATTGAGTCACATTCACTAACTCTGACGATTCATCAGCTAACAACTTCAGGTTGGAATCCATGGGTGTGGCCATGGCTTTACATTCCAACATATCAAATATTTTCAAAACTTCCACTGCATTCTTTCTCTGATTGAGAAAAAATCCTTCTGAGTTCTTCCATACTTCCAGACCTAGGAAATAATGCATTAGACCAAGGTCTTTCATGTCAAATTCTTCAGCGAGCTTCTTCTTGCATTCTACAATCTGTTTCTCATTCCCTGTCAGAAATAGATCATCCACATACAGTAATAGTATGATAGGTCCATCTTCTATAACCTTGAAGTAAAGGTTAGGATCGACTCTACTCTTGGAAAATCCCATGCTCGTTAGGAAACTATCTTTCCTTCCATACCAAGCTCTAGGGGCTTACTTCAAGCCATACAGGGCCTTCTTCAATTTGCATATGTGAGTCCATCTGGATTCAACCTCAAATCTTTGTGGTTGTTCTATGTATACTTCTTCTTCGATCACACCATTTAGGAAGGTTGTTTTCACATCCATTTAGTGTAACTTCAATCACACCATTTAGGAAGGTTGTTTTCACATCCATCTAGTGTAAGTTCGAATTCATCATGGATGCAAGTGCCATGATGGCTCTAATCGAAGTATACCTTGCTACTCGTGCAAATGTTTCTTCGTAATCAATTCCCTCTTTCTGAAAGAAACCTCTAGCCACAAATCTAGCCTTGTACTTCTCTATAATTTCGTCAACTATATGTTTTATCTTGTATATCTATTTGGATGATACTACACTCTTGCCTTCTTGTTTGGGAACTATACCCCACACATCGTTCTTCATTATTGACTGATATTCTTCAACCATTTCTTCTACCCATTCTTTCTTCTATACAACTTCTTCGTAGTTTGCAAGTTCTTGATCTACAAGATCACACATCAAAGCTACATAGTTGGAAAATGTCTTGGGCTTCTTACTTACCCTTGTGGAGCCTTATATATTTTTGCTTCTTGTATGATTTCTCTTGCCCAAATAGGATTTCTCTTTCTTGATATCTCCATCGTAGGAGGTTCTTGTGGTTCTGTCATATCATATTTTTCAAGAGCTTCATCTTCAGGGAGGAATGTAGTCTACATTTTTGGGTGGTGCATCTTCCTCATACACCTCTTCATGTTGGCATTTTCTCGATTTCTTGAGAGTTGCTTCTTCATCAAATGTTACATATCTATTGATTTCCATGTGATGGAATCCAGGAATGTAAATTCTGAATTCCTTGGATACTTCACAGTATCCAACAAATATCCCCTTATTTTCGGAAGGGTCTAACTTGGTTCTTTTCTCTTTCGGTATATGAATATATACTGGACAACCAAATATTTTGAGGTGAATTACCTCAAGTTTCTTTCTCGTGAACATCTCTTATGGAGTCTTGAATACAAGAATACTGTGAGATATTCTATTATGTACGTAGACAACAGTTCTTGTTGCTTCTACCCATAAGATGCATTAGAAGATCTTAATCATATATCATTGTCTTCACTGCCTCCATGATGGTTCTCTTCTTTCTTTCCGCAACACCATTCTGTTGATGATTGCAGGGAGTGGTTAGTTCCCTTTTGATTCAGGCATCCTTATAGAAGGCTGCAAACTCTTTTGAAGTATATTCCGCCATTGTTTGATCGAAGTGTTTGGATTCTCTTGTCTGAAATATTTTATATCAAGGCTTTGAATTCCTTGAATTTCTCAAACACTTCACTCTTTTCTTTCAAGAAGTATATACAAGTATTTCTTGAATAGTCCTCAATAAATGTAATATAATATTCAAAGCCACTTAAATATGTGGAGGAAATTGGACCACACACATCTGAATGAATCAATTCCAACGTACCTTTTGTTTTTGTTTCACTCTTCGGAAATGGATTCTTGATGTTCTTCCCTTTCACGCATCCCTTGCAAATGCCTTCATGTTTGATCTTCAATTCTTTTAGTCCCGTCACTACTTTGTTCACATGAAGTAGTTCCTTGTAACTGATGTGAGCAAGCCTTCAATGCCATAGTTCACTAGGTTCAGTGGACTCATGAACAAGGGTGGTTTCTGAATGTCCCTCACTAATAACAATTGCATCTTCAATTTTCTTTCCTTTGGGCCACATGAGTACTTGGCCATCTATGAATGCAACTATGAATCATTTCTTATCTAAATATGAGATACAAAGTAGATTATTCTTTAGACCAGGTACATACAATACTTCTTTCATCTTCAGGGGATTTCCCGAACCAAGCTTGTAGATTGCCTCCCCAATTCCTTTGATCGGATATTGATAGTCATCTCCTAGAGATACTTTCTCAAGAGAGTTCTTTTCTTAAATTCTTGACAGGTTTTTCTTTTGTCCCGTCATGTGCTTTGAAGCACCACTATCAATAAGCCAAGTGTCCTCTCCATGTGCTATAGATCCATAGAGTGCAAAGAATAGTACATATTCTTCTGCATCATCTTCTCTTGCTTGCTTTGTTGGAGGTCCTTCCTCTTCTTCTTCTTCATCCTCATCTTCATCTAGATGAGCATGATGTCTTTTGTTGTTGTTGATCCTTTTCTTATATTCTTGTTTCTTCATAGGACAATTTTTGGCAATGTGTCATATCTTATCACAATGAAAACATTGAAAGCCGGAGTAGTAATTACTTGGAGGACTTTCTCTTGTTCTTTGGATTCTTCTGGGAGGTTGAGACTCCTTGTGGTTTCTCTTCTTGAAGTTAGGTTGACTTTTTCTTCTTTTGGTATGAGTGGCTAGGGCTTGATCATCTTCCTTCAGTAGAGCTTCTCTGTTTTCCACTCTAGTCTCCTCTTGAATGCAATCTTCCCATACAACGTCAAAATTCAATCTTTCCTTCCTGGCACACATCATCTGGATGAATGACTCCCAAGGTCTAGTGAGACCATTGAGGGCAGTCATGACCAACTCATCTTCATCAAGTTTGTCTCCAATGGCTTCTAGTTGTTCCTTGAACTGAGAGACCCTTGTGAAGTAGTCCTAGATGGATTCTCCATGACTCATCTTGGTGCTCTTAAGTTAAGCTCTTAGATTGATCTTTCTGTTGATGATTCTTCATTCATACATTCTTAATAGGGCATCATACATTTCTTTCGGAGTCTTCTTGGATGACACTTGAGGGATCAAGTGATCCTTGATAGAGTCGGCAGTAATCCTTTGTGACCTAATCATATCCTTTTTGTGCTTCTCCTTAGCTTCAAATTCTTCAAGTTTTCCAACTTCACCTTTGATATACTTATCAAGATCATTCTTTTGGAGGATGAGGCCAATCCTGTATTTCCATGCTTGAAAATTCTCTAGGCCTTCCAGTTTGTCCTCAAGCTTAGTGCTTGGGGCCATCTTGTCAGAAAGTCACAAAAAATTGAAATTTTGTGGAATGAGAAACTGAACTTACCAGGAGATGCGCTTGATTGAGTCGAGTTGACTGGTGTGCTTGGTTTCTGGAGATCTCAAGTCTTCACCTTCCAAATTTGACTTGCGAGATTCAGTGTTGCAACTCTTTGTAGTTTCCTAGTTATGCAGTTTTCTGGTGCAGCTGTCAAACTAGGGTTTGACTTTCCCTAAGGTCTACTCCTCCAAAAACTCTGATCCTTGGCTCAAAAGACGCGCTCTGGGAGGGCGCAACTTTCTATGCAAGCAGTTTTCCAAAATTCAAAATTTTCCTAAAACCCTAATTTCTTGTCGGGGAGAGAGAGATGGTATTTTCCCTTATGAAAGTTGTCCTATTCAGGTTAGCTCCGATACCATGTTAGAATTCCATATGCTAAGCTATATTATCAACATTTAATTTCAATTTCATAAAATCATATAGGCAAGATCACTGAAAGAAACAGTATCACAAGAACAACACAGATTTATCCTGGGAAAACCCCAATGGGAAAAACCCAGCAAAAGCTTCCTCAATATAGATGTCCCAAAAGATAAAAGATAAAAAACCCAAAAATGATCCTCCTCCTTCTCCAACTACAACTCTTTCTCTCTCTCTCTCTCTCTCTTATGCGCTACACAAGTGAGTGTGTGTGTGTCAAATGAGAGGCACCTCACTCGATTTATATTCTTTCGTTCGCTTGACATTTAACCCAGTTATGTAGGCTCGAGTAAAATTAACTGGGATAACTTAATATAATAATATATTCCAGAGAGTACTGTTGAGCTGACTTACAACAGAGGGGAATTCCTCATGGCTCTTAGTAATTCTCCCGATAGGAACATCGGGGTACAAAGAAATATAAATGATTCTCTCGATAGGAACATCGGGGACCAATAAAATACATTTAGAATATTCTTCGAAGTTACAATAATTGAACAATGTAATGTATGAGGTGTGAAGAGATACAAAGTCAAGAAGAGTTCTCGAGATTTGAGAACTGTAAAGTCTTTCTAACTTTCTCAACTGATTTGTGTTTATTTTCAAACCAATTATAAACAACTTTTTGGGATGGATGCATCAAGATATAAGATATAACTATTGACCAGTTTTTAACTTTCCAATTAAGTATATCTATAGTTAAAAGACTTTGGTTTTGAATGGCTTCAAGAAGAAAAGGTAACGTTTTAAGCACATTATGTAAGCTTTTATATTATATTTAAGTATTTGTCTTTTGGAATTTATTTTTAATTTAATAATATTTCTTGCACTAGTAGTGCCATTTAGTAAAAATGGATAAGTGTTTTGTTTTTTTAAATAATAGGTATTTTTATTATTTGAGTTGGCATAGTCAATGAATTTTCTGTTTATGAAATGATTATTGAATCTATGTTTTAGGGAATCTATATAGCTATAATTTATTTTGGAATAAATTTCAAGGCATATCTAATGTGATAAAATTATTATTTTGTGTGTTAAAGGTTACAACTTTTCATTTCATCATTACATTAAACTTGTTACACCATCACATTTTCTACAATACATCCATGTCTTCGTAATTTTGTCCACATATTGTTCAAGAATCATGATCTTATTCTTGTTGAAATATAAACAAGTGTTCTTTTTTTAAATAATAGGTATTCATATTATTTGAGTTGGCAAATTCATTGATTGTTCTATCATTAAACTGATTGTTGAATTTATAGTTTAGTGGTTCTATTTCGTTGCAGTAATTTATTTTGAGACATATTTAATGTGATATTTTGATGAGTTACAAGCTAGAAATTTAATGTACACCAATACATTATACTTGTTACAAGGTCACATTTCCAACAGTACATTAGTTTTGTTACAACTTTATATTTGGTGCCACATGAAGGGTTTTTGGATGTTTTGTGTGTATTTGAGGAATCATCTTTAACGGTTTTTGTATGTTTTGTGGGTATTTGAGCAAGCCTCTTTTTGTAAAATCTGATCCTAGCCATATAACTCAAAACGAGGTCTACATCATGTTCAAGAGTCACGATCTTATTTCTATTGAAATACAGTTTGGTAAAAAATACACTTCATTATGTATGTGAGTTGCAACAGTAGTGGCCATTTTCTTAAGTATGGACAAGTAAGTGTTATCTTAATATATATTCTTATTATTTGAGTTAAAAAATTCAAATATTGTCTTGATAAAATGATTGTTGATTTCATGGTTTAGGGGTTCTATTTTGCTGTAATTTATTTTGAGTAGATTTTGAGGCATGTTTAATGTGATAAAGTAGTTATTTTATGTTACAGGTTACGACTTTACAAAAATACATTAGCTCTATTACAACCTCACATTTACAACAAAATATACTTTGGTTAAGCTTCACATTTGGTGCCCACATAAAAGGTTCTATGATGTTCTCTTTTTGCAAAATCTGAACCCAACCATAACTCAAAACCAGATTTGTTTCCACATCATATTCAAGAGTGATGGTCTTATTGTTGTTGAAATAGTTTGGTCCAAAAATACAGGTCATTATCTATCTATAAGGTGAATTTTCACTACTATTATAAAACCCTTTCTTTGATAATATAAATTATAGTTACATTATTATTTTTTTGACTTAAACATTGGGGAAGAATAAATAAAACGCAGAAAATCAGCTTCCGCGGGCTTTTACAAAGAGCACTAATTCAAAATAGAACTAAATCTAAAGGAATAAAAGAAATCCAAGCTCCAGACTGAGAGAAGACAGAGTATAAATAAAAGAAGAACTGAGGCAGAGCTGAAAATAGAGAACTGCGTGAAAACTATGCAGCCATCGACTTGATCTCTCTACTCAGCGATGGGGTGGACCGGGAGAGGCTTTCCATCGAGAATGGCAGAGCTTGGGAGAAGGCTTTGAAAGAGCAAGGCTTTCTTTTGGTCTTGAAGCTTAAAAAGGAGCCTGCAATTCCAACGATTTTGCTTAAAAAGAGCCTGCAATCCAACGATATAGCTGGGTCTTTCACTTCGTTTTTGAAATGGAGACTGAACATAGCAATTCTTAAAAAACTTTGAGGAAAGGAATTCTATAACAGGCAGAGCTTTCAAGGTTGCTGTTTTGCAGAGAATTTCTGGCAGTTTGAGGAAAATTTCTGCCCATTTCTGCCCACATCTTCCATTTCACTTGAATAGATTATGTTCTCTAGTTATCAAAGGGTGTCAAAGGAGAGGGGTCCTGGATCTTCTACAGCAGGGAAATCACTATCACGAGCAGAGCTTTCAAGGTTGCCATTTTGTAGAGAATTTCTGGTAGTTTGAGGAAAATTTCTGCCCATTTTGCCCATTTCTGCCAATTCATTTGATTCTTATGTTCTCTGGTAATCAAAGGCTTCATTGAAAAGGGATCCTGGATCTTCTACAACTAGGGGATGTCGCAGTGGTGCTCAGCTCCATTTTTTTTTTAAATTCCTCTGCCCAAAAGAGTGCCACAGTTTACTTCTTTGTCTGCCAAGTGGTCCAGTTCATGGAGAACATGAAAGAACCTTATTCTTTGAAATTTTTTACTAATCAGGCAGATTTTGTGATACAGTTGAGCCAAATGAATATGTGAGGGACGTTTTTTTCTAATGAGAGCTTGAATCAATAATCTAGAGTCGCCAAAGACTGATAACTTTTCAATTCCGTTGGACTGAGCGATTTTTAAACCTTGAAAGAGCCCGCAGAATTCAGCTATGTTGTTAGATTCAGTTCCAAGTCCCCAGGAGTAATTGCTAATCACATTGCCATTCTCCATGATAATTACTTCTCTGCAACCAGTAGCTCCTGGGTTGCCTTTCGAAGCTCCATCGAAGAATAGACAGGGCTCATTCAGGGAAGCCTTCCACTTGATGAAGTCCCGTTCCACAAGTCTGATTTCCCAATGAGCGTTCTGAGGTTGAGCTGGACCTGTTCGATTCTGGAGATTGGAGACTATCTTGCCTAACCAGTGAGACTCTTCCAGCAACAGCTTTGTAGTGTTTTCCAGAGACCGGTTGTGATCTAATGCTTCTCCTAGAGTTTCTCTAGCTTGGATAGCAATTTTAGTCGGATTGTTTTCGTGTTCTCTGAAAATACGATTGTTTCTTTCAAGCCATATTTTCCAACAAATGGCTTTTGGAAGCCAATTCCAGGCTGTACAAAGCAGTGTGTTCTTGGCTAGCTGAAAGGGAGCAAGGTTCATCCAGGTTGAGAACAACTCATGGATAGTTTCAGGCATGTTGATGTTGAGGTTAAGGTTCATGGCTTCCAACCAAACCTTTTTTGAGAAATGACAACCAAGGAGCAGATGGTCCGAGGTTTCTTCCTTGTTTTTGCAGAGTGGGTAGCGAGTTGGGCCTGTCATTCCTCTTTTCTTTAGATTTTCGCCAGAAAGGTTGCTTTTGTGGGCCAGCGTCCAGCAGAAGATGTCAATCTTGGGGATGAAAGCTTTAGACCAAATGAAATTCCAAACCACAGGGTTGGGGGCCGCATAAGGGATGGCTTGGAAGTTCTTGAAACCTTCTGCAGTGGAGTAATTTCCTGAAGTGTTGCCCCATCCTCTTCTATCTCTGGAGTCTTTTTTAATTGGAGATTTTCCTTGGAGGTGATTAGTCAGAATTTTAGCTTCATTGCAAAGATCAAGAGGGATATTGCCTAGATCCCAACCGATCCAATCATTGTCATCCCACGCAGAGAGATCCCAAAGCGTAGTGATTCCTTTCTCCAATAACCAAAGTTTGAGGTTACTCACTTCCATGTGTAAACCGATAGGAGTTTCTCCCAGGATGGAGTCTTCCCAGACTTTGATTGACTTCCCATTCCCAGGTATCCAGTAAAGGTCCTTTTTGAATGCTTCCAGCGCTTTCCTACATAAATTATAAACCTGGGAACCACTTCTGTTTGGGGGCTGAGAGTCCAAGCATCTCTTCCTAGTTCCAGTAAAGTAATTTTTCCGGAGAGCTGCCTTGCTCCAGCTCTCTTTCCCTGAGATAATCTGCCATAGTAGCTTAGCTCCTAAAGCCTGATTTTGGATGGTTAAGTTTCAAATTTGAAGTCCTCCTTCCTCACGTGGTCTCTGGATCTTATCCCATCTAATTAGATGAATCTTTTTTTCATTCCCTTTGCCCCCTTCCCATATGAATTTCTTGAGCAGTCCTTCAATTTTTCGGATAACCGCATTTGGGGCAAGCAGAATTGAGGACTGATAAATAGGCATACTATTCAGAACAGTTTTTATCAGGACTGTCTTCCCGGCTAGATTGAGCCAGTTAGCGCTCCACCTTTGGATTTTGACTTTAAGCTTGTCTAAAATAGGTTCCCAATTAGCATATTTAATTTTAGTTTTGCATATTGGGATGCCTAGGTAAATGAAATTGTCCCAGTCCACAGTGCTTTCCATCCCAAGAATTCTGGATATTTCCATTAGCTCTCTTGCTGAACACTTCTAGCTGTAAATTTTGCTTTTGTGGAAGTTTATTTTACTTCCTGACACCTCTTTGTATAAATCCAGTTCTTGTTTGAATTGTTCAGCTGAGTAAATGCTTGCTCCCCCTAACAACAGAGTGTCATCAGCAAATTGGGCTTGATTTATTTCTCTGACATTATTTACTATTCTTAGCCCTGGCAGCATATGGATTTCTTGGCTCAGGTTGAGTTAAAAGCTGAGCATTGAAGCTTGGATAGTGTAGAGGAGAGGGCACAGTGGACAGCCCTGCCTTAAACCTCTTGAGGCTTTGAAGAAACTTGTGGGCCTTCTGTTAACTAGAGGGGCTATCCACGGGTCACCAATACAGCCTTTGATTCCAGCTTATGAAAGCACGTGAGAAGCCAAACTTTTCCATGACTGCAAACAGAAAGTCATGCCTAACACGGTCAAAAGCATTAGCCAAGTCGAGTTTGATGACCATACCTTTCTCCTTGCGTTGATAGCTTGAATGGATTGCCTCTTAGACAAGAATGATGTTGTCGAGTATTTTCTTGCCTTTGATGAAGCCTCCTTGATTTTCCGGAATAATGCCGGGAAAAATTCTTTTCAATCTGTTGGCTATAATTTTGGATGTGATCTTGTACCCTGTGTTGCACAAAGAAATAGGCTTGAACCTGTTGAAAGTATTGGCATCTTTTTCTTTCAGGATCAGAGCTAGGAAGGAAGATTTAGTGCTACCTCCCAGCTTGTTTACCTTTTGAGAGTGCCGGCTCATTTTTAAGAGATCAATCTTGATTATAGGCCAGCAACTCGTGAAGAATCTAGATGTGAAACCATCAGGGCCTGGGGCACTGTCAGGTTTCATGAGCGCAAGAGCTTCTTTGACTTCATTCATGGTGATTGGAGCAGAAAGGAAGTTATTATCAGCAGCTTTAATAAGGTGAGGGATGAGATCAAAAGGGTGAGAAGAGATGTCAATCGGATCCTCTATTGGGGCTGTGTAAAGCTCTTGGAACGTGGCCATGGCTGCTTGCTTGATGCCTTCAACATCTTTAACCAGATTTCCTTGAAAATTTATTTCAGTGACCGCTTTATAGTTCTTACGAGCCTCAGCTTGCTTATGGAAGTACTTGGTATTTTTGTCCCCACTTAAGAGCAAGAGATTTCGGGATTTTTGCCTCCAATACTCTTCTTCTAACCTATAGGCCGAGAAGTAGTCTTTCTAAAGGGTCTCTTCTTTTTTTAGATGATAGTATGAGATGGAAGAGGTGTCCATGTGAAGTTGATGAGCTTCCAGCTTTTCCTGCGCTGTTTCTCTTTTTGAGATGGGGGAGGTGATGCTCCTAGCCCAACTTTTCAGATCATGCTTAAGTCTTTTTATTTTGGCTTCCCAAATGAAGGATGGAGATCCTTTTATTTGGTTATCCCAAGAGTCAGACACTATTTGCAAAAAGTCTTCATGATGGATCCAGAGAGGGCTAAAGCGGAAGGGGATCGGGCCAAGGTCTTGATCGAGGGCCGGCTCGAGGAGGACCGGTTTGTGATCAGAGATGCAATGAGGAAGGATTTTGGAAGAAGCTAAAAGGCCAAGAGCAAGAAAGGTAGAGTGGACTAAGAACCTATCAAGGCGGGCTGCAACATGGCCAGGACCATTTCTCTTATTGGTCCAAGTAAAAATTCCTTTGGCAGGTTTTATATCTAACAGATCCCAACCGAGTATGATATCTTCCACCCATTCTCTTGATGGGTCTCTGACCGGCGTGCCTCCTTTTTTCTCATTGGCGGCGAGGGTGACATTCAGATCGCCTGCTATAATGATATTTTCTAAATGCTGGGAGTTAAGAAAGGACTCTAACGTGTTCCAGCATTCTTTTTTCTCAGAGTGCATGACGGGAACATAAAGGTTAAACATACTTACAGTGCGTCCCGAAGGTTTGTGGCTGAGTTTGGTGAAAACCCAGTGCAAATTCCGTTCTTCAGCTTCGAGGTTATACAGATTTGAGTCCCAGAAGGTAGCGATACCTCCAGAAGCACCTTTGGAGTTGTTTCCAATTCTAGGACCTTTTTTCCAGAACTTTTTCCCAATACGGAGGGCAGTAGATTCCTCCATTTTTCGTTTCCTGGACTAGCAGAATCTCGGGAGTATGAATTCGAACAAGATCTTTCATAGCTTCTTCTTTTGGAGTAGATCCTAGTCCTCTGCAGTTCCAGGAAATGTACCGCATTAATTACTATGGATGTTGGGGTTGGCCCCTTTTGACGCCAGATCTGTTCCTTTTTTGGATCTGGTATTCATAATGCCTTTTAGAGTTTTTTGTGAGCCTTCGAGGACAGCTAGGTAGGTTGCTTCTTCTCTTTTCTTTTTTTTTGATTTCCTTCGTCTTGGATTTTTGATAGGTAAGGCATGCATACTACTTGATGAACCTTCGTCCGTTTCCTCGCCTGGATCAATTTCTATCAACGTGGGGTCTTCATTTACTTCTTTGGAGGTTCCGGGGGTCTCAGCAGCCCACGCTGAATCATGAAGGGGTATTTTCCCAGGTTCCAGTGGATCTGTGATCTGGAATTCTGCATCTTTACAGCTCGGTTGATTTACCTTTTGATTTCCTTCAGTGCTCGCATCAGCTGGGTATTTCCCTTCTAGTTCGCTGGTTTTCTGTGGTTCCTCATCATTTTGGATAATGATTGGGGCAGATTTTGTGCTTTCCTGGTTGGAATTATTTGTGCTTGGCGGTTGATTCTGTATTTCTTTCGTGGTCTTTTTCCCTTGGTTTTTGGGATTTGATTTCCCTTTTTTTGCTTTTTTCCATCCCTCTCCTTCTTCTGAAGCAATTGATTTGGGGCAATTTCTCTGGAAGTGACCATGCTCATGGCATTGCCGGCACTTGAACGGAAGTTGTTCATAATCCAGCTTCTGATAATGGTGCCAGTCTCCAACTTTTAGTTTGACTGCCTCAGGTAGACCGGCTTCGAGATCTACCTCTACACAGATTCTGGCACAGGAATATTGGCCCTTATTCTCTGCTTTGTCTATGTATTTTCCAAGAGCATTTCCTACTTTTTCAAGGGTTTGAACATTCCAGCAATGAACCGGGAGATTTGGTAGCCTTACCCACACTGGAACCTCTTTCGGCACATCAACTTCTGCATTGAAATCTGGAGTCCATCTATTGAGATACAAACCCTAGGATCCCATGAAATATGGGCTGTTTCTGAAGATTAGATCCCGGTCTTCCTTGGCTATAAATTCAAAAATGAAAAACCCTCGTCCAACTGGGTAGTAGGTAACACTGTTTTTGAGCTGCGGTCTCCAGTTTCTCTGGATCCAATCATCTGTGGTTCTTGTTGAGGGCCATAATCCCATGAACTGGCCTACCAAACCTATCTCCGCCAGAGCGAGGGCTATCTTGATGGGTTGTTCACTTGGGAGGTCGATTTCAGGAACTTCATCCAGTTTTTTGATGAACTTCGGGATGGGAGGGGCCACCGGATTGAAGCCTGGTGACTTTAGTAATCTTCTGAAGGCTTCTGCGGCAGAGAACGAAGCAGAGGGAGGGGAGAGCCCTCCCCCAGGCGCAGCCATGGAGGCACGCGAGCACCAGAAAACCCAACAGCAGTCGGCGGCAGCTAGACGCAACCAGGCATGCGTGAGTCTTGATCCCCAAAATTGGCATCATTTTGAGTTACATTCTTACTTATTATGAATAAAGTTACATTATTACTTATGAGTAATTGTTTTGTATATGTATTTTATTGTTTTGTTTTTTTGTTTTATATAACTTGAAATGTTATATAAAAATGTAAACAAATTTAACACTCGTGGATTTGAAACAAAAAATGAAGGGCATAAGAGCATTAAAAATACAAGACCGTCATGAAATTTATGTTTGGCACACAAAGTATATTTGAAATTACAAGGTTGGGTGTGATATAAAGCCTCTTTCAAAATAAATGTACCATGTATGAACATTTTCAATGAGTAGCATGTGAAATAAATGCCTCGTCTGCCACACATTGAAAAGTAGCCATGAAATTAGACACTGCCTAACAATTTTCCATTAAAAAGTTACCTGAAAGTTGTTCTTGCATCACCCTAGTCCAACCAAGCTTACGTGGAATGAAATGTTTTAGTTGTGGAAACACATGGGACTTCAAACACACCACTTGATGGGAATCTAAATTTGACGAGCACCCTTATCCATCGTGTAATTTTTTACTGCCTTGCATATAAAGTTTAATAATTTTTTATATAAATCTTCTCAAATTTATTCTTAATATAGCAATTTGATACAAATCTCATAGCAATTTGATAGAAATTGCACTAAATATAACATTTAATAAATCATTTTACCTGTCTACTAAAACTTAATCCTATTGTGACAATTTGATACAAATAGAATGCAATGGCCTGGCAATTTGATAGAGAGATTGAGTTGAATTTAGGTTGAATTTCATTTTCATTATTTGGCAATACACCTAAGCTACTTCCCATTCCATTCACAATTAAAGAAAAGTAATATGCTTCCAAGGTAACATAGTTTAACTCCTTTAAAGTGTAATACTATTTTGGAACTGGAAGAAATAAAATAAGTTACAGTGAGGCTATCCATAAATCATTAAAAAGAAAAAAAATATTTATGTGGAAGATTTAATAATAAATTACAGCCATGGTATCCATAAATCATTAACAAAAAGCAAAATAATTAGGTGGAAGATTTAATTATTGCAGCTTTGAAGGTAACTTTTGGAGTAAGCTATCTACCCGATGACTTGCACCAAGGCTCACCCAACGACGTTGAGTGATAGCTCACTCCATTACCCAAGACCAAGGACAACCGAATTATGCTTCTTCTCCCACCTTTTCATGGCAAATCAATTCTACACCAAACTACTATTGCACTTCAGTATAATGCAATAATGAAGAACACTAATTTACACAATCAAATTGAATCTACAGATTAGACCGATCTAAACCTAATCTGAAATTGTGTACTGTATATATTTTAAAAGGTAGATTTTGTTATGGGCACATTTCGATTTCAGGATTGAGATCTATATAATAAACATATCATTAGATCAATTCCAACGCGATAGATTCTAAAAACTTGTAATTTGAAATTTAATTGTTATGGATTTGATAACGCCAATGTTCTGTGTGTATGCTAGTTTAAAACTTTAAACTCCGTGATCATGAAGGATAAATAATCCAGGGTTTAAACCTGGATTGGGTTCCATATAGCAAACAGGGGAGTTGGTTAATTGTTACAAGGGAGTTGATATATCGTTCCAAGTTTTAGATTTTTCCACTTATTTCTATGGAGTTGACTAAAATTATACAGTTTCAAACATACATTTGCAATTTTCATAAAAAATTCCAATCAAAACTTACAATTTTAAACTTACACTTAAAAAACAAGAAATCTTAAACTTACACTTAAAAAACAAGAATTTCCATGGCTAAAATTATGGATGGATGAATTGAGAGAGCACTTGGTGTGAAAGTAGGTGTTGGATAAGTTTTAATTGAGTGTAAAGTACCCTCCACTTACAATCCATATTCTTAATGTTGAAGCTACCAACATGGAGAATGAAACAAAATAATTGAAAGCACGTCTCATCAGTGTCAATATTTGACTTTGGAACTAGAAAGAAAAGCAGACCTCTTGGTGATTTGGGCGTTGTGATTTGGTAAATCAATGTTCTTTATTATTGCATTATACCATAGTGTAATAGTACCTTGTTGTAGAATTGATTTGCCATGAAAATGCCAAAGAAGAAGCAGAATCTGGTAGTTCTTGGTCTCACAGCATGGTGACCCAGTAAGATATCACTCGAGGTCAGATGGGTCGAGGTCAGGTGGGCCCCGATCGGGTAGATAGCTTACTCAATTTTTTTGTAGCTCACATCCTAATTTGTGGTGGGAGGAACATGCGAGCTCTAAGATCGATAGAGCTAAAAGAGCGAGCTCAAATGGAGGTCTCATAATTAAGAAAAGCGAATACAGCCTCTTGGAAGTGAATAGAATTTTGGGTGAAGTAATAAAGAGTTAGCATTCAAGTTCCATATTTTAATCTGTTAGCTTGTCCGGATCCGAAACTAAGACCAATGAATATGCTAGTAGATAAACAACCCACTTACTAGGTTTGAGTTATTGGCTTGCTGGGCATTATTATTTGTGTCACATGTTTTGGGTATGCCTCTGAAGCATATTTATGGTGACTCCTCTGTCATCATCAACTGGGCAAATAATAGAGCCGACCTTTCATCTATTGAGTTGAGCCATTGGTGTGAGTATATAAAGTCGTTGATCTTGGGGTTTGACAGCTTGAATATTAGTCATGTCTACAGAGAGCACAATCAGAGAGTCGACTTTTTGTCCAAAGATGCGTTGGTTTTGGCTCCTGGCTTATGCATTTTCTTTGAATTTGAAGATGACTCTATTTGTATGAGTGGTTCTTTACAGCTCTTTTAAAGCTTGTGCCGGAGCTTTGTCTCCTTGCACTTTTGGGCACAGTATGTATGTTTTGATTTCTAGCATATGGGGGCAGACATGTTTTGGACAATCGATCTCCTCTCTCCTTGTGTTCCTGCTTGGTCTCCTCTCTCCTTGTGTTCCTGCTTGGACAGACTGGTGTCTAGCTGTGTTATCCCAGTTTCTATGGATCTCCTGGATAGTTTCTTGATGGTTCTTATTTTGTATAGGCCACTCATGTCCAGTTACTTTTGACTGATTGCTTTTGTAATACCCTCTGCGGGTGACACATTTTGATGCCCTTTGATTCTAATAAAGAATAACAAGGACAAGCTTTTTTCAACTGATTAAAAAAAAAAAACCAACCCACTTAAACTTTACAAATAAATCATGTTTTAATGGGTATTTTTTTAGAATTAAAATGATTCCCACTTAAACTTTACAAATAAACCATGTTTCAATGGGTATTTTTTTTTAGCATTAAAATGATTCCCAAATGAAATAATTTTGCAGGCAAGGCAAATTCATTGTAGATTCATTTGACACAACTTGAAAAAACCCACCCTTTTTCAATAGAATAACTCATGACTTTAGCATTAAATGGGGAAGCCAGGTTGATAAACAACCCACTTAAACTTTACAAATGAATCATGTTTCAATGTATATTTATTTTAGCATTAAAATGATTCCCAAATAAAATAATGTGAAGGCAGATTCATTATAGATTCATTTGACACTAAATTTTGAAATGGATATTTATTTTAGCATTAAAATGATTCCCAAATGAAATAATCTGCAGGCAGATTCATTGTAGATTCATTTGACACTAAATTTTGAAAAAAACACCGTTTCAATAGAATAACTTAACTTTAGCATTAAATAATTCACAAATTTAATAATTGGAAAAAAAGACCGATAGAATAACTTAACTTAACAACGGTCTTTTTTTTCACAAATTGAATAATTGAGAAGCCTATTCATTTAACATTTGAAAAAAAAACCCAAAGTCACTGTAACCGGGATCCTATTTTCAAATTGAGAAGAATACATCGCTGTCACTTCTATCAAGAATACAAGTAAATTGGACAATGCTTCTTACCAAAAATCCCCAAAGCCACTGTAACCGGGATCCTATTTTCAAATTGAGAAGAATACAAGTAAATTGAACAATGCTTCTTACCGGCCGAAAATACTCCAATATTCTAAATCTTGAGAAAACTACAATATTCCATTTTCTGATAAAGACAATAAAAGCATATAAATGTATCAGGTAACAGCAAGCCTGAAATATTCCAGTGTTGAAACAGCACATGATACACTAAGCTCAATATATTTTCCACCAAAACAAGTAGTGCAGTTATATGTTCCAATAATAGCTTTAACATAGGACCTAATTGCACAGAAGATTTCATTTAGTATCCAACATACCCAGACAAACTCCCCAATCGCACATAAGAATCGAAACAAAATTCAAACAAAAATACCCAATTGCATACAAAAGTACATAGAGAATCTAAACACATTAGACAAAATGCAAAGCAATAAAAACATCTAGTTTGTTATCACGTTTGCAGAAAACAAGTTTAACCCCCAAAAATTACAGCATTGCCATAGATTGTGACACGCTACAACGTTTTTTAGTCAAGAAGCGGCATCTATTCCTGCAAAATTCACTGAGACTTGCACCTGAGCCCAACAGCATAATGCAGAACGCATATACAGTTTTGTGGCCTTCCCCCTTTCACAGTGAAACGGAGCCAGCTTCCAAGACTCTTTAAGATTCCTCCTGCTAATATACGTGTGACGGAGAAGAGGTTCAATACTCTTGAAAGATCAGTCCAAATACAGAAGAGCGGTATTTAATACCCAAGTTTACAATACTCTTAAAATATCCCTACCTGACTCCAGACTGGAATACTTTTAAAAGATCATGGGTGAGGGTGTTGTGGAGCTTTTAACATTTTCTTGGGACTTGAACCTTATCCCAACCAGGTGCGATGGACCATTCAGTTCAGCAGACTTTAACTCGGGAGGAGAAAGATGAATCTGGCCTATTAACCATCATATAGGTAGAACATCTATCAAGCAAGCATTTACTTGGGCTTGGATAAGAAACTTTGGGGCACCTAATCCACACAAATAAGCCTACATTTGCATGGACTTGTAATTGAAGCTTGGGATTACCCAACCTACCAAAATAATCCCCCATGATTGTCAATAGTTACTTAGAAAGAATGTGAACCTCGGGGTTGATACAGTCCATCTACAGCATCTTAAAGCTTGAAAATGAATATATGCAATGTTTTCTGTAAGAAAACTGCATGAAAACTTTGCAGAGAATTTGCTCATTTAAATACCTACAGAAGTGCAAAACTTAGCCACCAGTAATGCACAAAATTGGCAACAAATTTCATGCATTGCATTGGGCACAAGCAGAAAATTTTCAAGTTCATGTGCAGACACCCTAAGTTACAATACCAGACCTTAAATTCAATTAGTGCACTTCTCAATAACCTTATATCAAACAAAATAGAATTATATTTGAAACTGAAAAAACACACACACAGAAGATAGCAGAAATACAAGGGTTACAATGCTTCGCTATGTCCAATGCATTTTACCTCACCAAAACCTTAGATATCCTACTCATTCATTTCAAAAATAGCCGTAAAGAAACCGGGGGCTCTGAAATCATGGATTCCATAGCATTTCAAGAAACCGAAGGCTCAGTTTCCGATTGAGCACCGATAGCAAAGAAACGCCGGGATCATCTTGCATTTGTTTACTTAGTGAAACAGCGGAAATGGGTAAAAGTGGAAAGACCGGCATAGTTACAGAATTATGATGGGTCTTTCCAGTTCACCAATTTCCGCTACTCCCATAAGAGGGGACTTCTGTTCCTCGTAGAGGGCTCGTCGCATATTCTTCGCCCAAACAATTATTCATACAGATATCACCACTGACGACGTCAATAAATAGAGCCCTTCTGCCCCCACCCGCGTGTAAAACCCCAACCCTGGTTAGTTCAACATCAACCCTTCAATAATGGAAATATAAACTTAACGGACATAAAACACTTGTCCATCTTTTAATTTTTTTTATTTAACCTCGACCTGCTCAACATATATGTATAGGAATTGCCTAACAGAGTTGGCTAATCTCTAGACAATTTGCACCTCAACTTCGGCGAGTTTTATTGTCAGAAATTGTTCAAAAATTGGTTTTTGGTGATTGGAATTGTATAAACCTATGCTCCAAAGGTAATTAAGGGTGTTAAATCCATTTTTGCAATAACTCTTTATTACTATGAAATGACGGCTAAGAGCATGAGCAAGTGGGAAAAGGGAATCATGAAATATTTGTAGGCATGTGGAAAACTGACATCTTAGAGGCAGTCATGAAACTTTTATGGGTTTTATAAGTATAAGTTTTAAGCTTCATAGGATAATGTTTGTTTTTTCGGAAGGTGCCAAATTATGTGGCACATTCCATAATTCTATGAGATAAAATTGTGAACCGTGGGCTTACAAAATATCAATCAAATTATCGTTAGAGAAAAAGAAATTTCTAAAGGTTTAGGTATACTTGGAATATTATTTTCATAAATTAGTAGTTGAATAATTTTATATATAAGTTTATACTTAACTAATAATAGTATAAATTATGGGTGTTTATAGGGTTTGAGTAATTGGTAATGAGTAATTGAGATGAGAAGTTGTAAATAGAAGATCAAGAGTTCAAATCTCATGTGACTACTTATTTAAAAAAAAAAACAGCCCAAAATATAAGCAAATAAAGATGTGAGAAAGATCCTCACCATTAATCTATCATCGAGCCAATATGTCTATCAAACACCATGAAATCCAATTATAGAAACATGTAATATTGCCTGCCAAAAAATAGAGCATGTCACTTGATGATTATCATGTGGTAGTTATTATGGGTGGATTTTTCATTTCTATGAGATATATTTAGAATTATTAATGTATTATATGGTTAATGAAAAATGAAGGGCTTGTAATGAACTCTTTGATTTCTACAATTTTAATTGTATTTTTTAAAATCAATATTTTTGTTGTTGTTTCCATTGAAGTTATTTACAATATAATTATATCTCTTTTTTTTAAGTAATATTTAGCTTTAATTATATACATGAAATTAAAACTATTTTAGTTAAAATTAACTTTTTATTAATAATAATAACTATTTCATTTGTTGTAAATTTGTTTAAAACTACTTTGAAGGTTAGACATTAAAAAAAGTTAAAAAAAGATTTAAATCTTTGTAATATAAGAAGTTTATGATTATTTTTAGGAAAGAAAAAAATTTGTCAGTCTTTAGAGACGCCTAAATTGCCAATCTCTAAACACCCCTAAATTTAAAATTTCCAAAAAACAACATAACTACATTTAACATAATTTTTCTTTGACCAAATAATTTAACAAGTCTAAGCCTGTCTAAATTTGGAATTCATAATTAAAAAAAAAAAACATAGTTTAACATTATTTTTATCACAACTCGTAGATCTTTGAAGCTTTTTATCATATATTTTAATGACCTTTTTTTTAAATGGTGTGTATACATTGTAATATTGGTTATATGAAATGTTATTGTGTTGTGTATTTTTATTATTGGTTTTTTTGTTTTTTTATAATAACAGTTTTTTATAAGCAAGTTATTACAATAATGATAATAAGTGAAGTAGCATTAAGGTTGTTTATATGTGTTTTTTAGAAATATTTTAATGTTGTATAATATAATCTTAAACTAAAAGTCGAAGTAATTATGAAATATAAATATTTGTGACAATATATTACTTGTTATTATATTGCTTATATTTCTATGTGAGATTACTTGTTGTAACTATGTTGCTTATATTTATATTTATACATTGGTGTAATTATATCTATATCATGATATGTATATCGATTAATTAGTTATGGAGTGAGACCTTGAAATTAAATATCCAAATTGAATTTTTCGTGTATTTGTGAATGGAAGAACTCTTAATTTTAATCATATCTATATCACTAGAACACCCACATAGTTTGTGGTTGGATCACACCGATAGGGATCAAAGGGTTGAGAGATTTAATGGAATGGAAGATAAATTTTTATTCCTCATATTCTTCTAGTTAAATGGGTTCAACTCTAAGTTATCCATGTCTAGCTACATGTTATCACCGACATTTGTTTATTTCAAATTTTGAACGACCGCCATAGAATCAATCATGACAATACACTTGTGTCATCCTCGTCCATAGATGAAAAAGCATAGGCCCTAGTCCACCCCAAATTGTTCATAGATGAAAAAGCATAGGCCCTAGTCCACCCCAAATCTCAAATAAAAACGCATATCAGTGTAATTACACTAATAGGTATTTAGATATTATCTCAAATTTTGGACTCCTTTGAGTAGATCAAAAAGATTAACTCCAGTGTAACAAGTGTGCAGCTTGGATTCATTTCAGGATCTTATATCTTGTTATGCTTAAATGCGTCTTGATGAAGATTTAAATAAAAAGATAACTATAATGATATAGTAATTAGTTTAATGTTTAGTCTTTGTTTAAAAGCCAACCATCTCCACAAAATTAAGTGGTTAGTTGTGCCTATTTACATACTTGTAATTGTGCTAGTGATATGTATTCATTCATTAATTAGTTATGGAATAAAACCTTAGAACAAAAGATCCAAAATGAGTTTACTAGTATTTGTGAATAGGAAAACTCTCTATTTAAGAAAGGTTTGTACTTTTTTTTTCTTCTTAAAAGAATATATTAACCAATAAAAAATTTTAATTATCAACTAAAATTTAATATTTAAAATTTAAATTAAATATTTTAAACATATATACTTTTATTATTGAAATAACACTATTTAAAACTAGTCGCACTTCAAATAAATAAATAAATAACAAAACAAACTAAAAGTTTAATATAACATCATAAAGGGTAACGAAATATTAAACCCCTAAAGTTAAATATTAAACTCCCATAAATTGTTTTAACAAACTTCATAGCGGTACGTTTAACAGCAAAATTGTAACCTATTTTTAAACTGAAACTTATAAATGATCATGGTTTATCATTAAAAAAAAAATTAATTACAATAACATTGAATTAAAAAAAAATAGTGAAGAGAACTAAAAATTATGTTTTTTTTCGGAGGAAAAAATACCAGTCTTTGTTATTCATAGGAATCAAATAACATATTATACATATACCATCTTCTTGACAGAGAGAAAGAAATAGGATCCAAATCAACACATAGACATATAATGATCTTGCCTGCAAAAGCATCCAGCCAATAGAAAGACAAAAGTCTGATCTTAGCAGACTTTTCTCATCATCCCTGAAATATCAGGTCAGAACGTGCTGTGAAATTGGAGGTGATCAACAAACAGACATTCCTAAGCAAAACTTGCTGGCTGAAAAGTCTCATACATGACAAACAAAGAAGAATAGATCAAATGCTGAACATTCAAATGCTGAAAAAACAAAATGGGATTCAGCAGCTAAAAAGGCACAAATTGGCCATGTTCTATGACCATCCCATCCAATGATTCAGAGAAAGATCCATATCCCATATCCAAATTCAGAGCCTTCCAAACTAAAAATTATGTTTGTCATCGATGGTGACCATAAAAGTTAAAACTAGCATAGATCGATCTTAAACCTGGATCTAAAAAGCACCCAGAGGGATCCAATTTCTTTAGGTGTAAGTTATTTTTATCTTAAATTTTTAAATGTTCATAAAAAATTACACCTCAAACATTTTGATCCCTTTAGTGTTTGGTAAATCCGGGTTTAACATGGATCTTTTAATTACTTTTCATTTAGTTTTATTATTTGATAAACATAAATATATGAATCCACAATATAATTTTTTTATTTTTTATTTATGTCGGCTAGCATAACATGGACTAACGTGATAGGATCTCCCCCATGCTGGGTTGAGAGCACCTAGCTTCTCTCGATGCAATAAAATTCAAATTTAATACATAAAAATCAAAATTAAACCCTTTTTAGCCTTTCCAAAGGGTTCTAGCACTTTTCAGAAGTGTAAAGTTAAAATTGTCCTTCTAAAAAAAATTACAATTTGAATTTTACGCTTCCAATTAAGAAGGGCATAATTTATATGGACATTTCAAAAGAAGGGCAACATTTGAAATTACCCATCCATATAAATTTCTCAAGATGTTGAAATTCCTATGTTATAAAGTTAAACTCATCATTCAAAATATTGGAAATATGATAAATTATAATCACTTACTCACTCATGTCATGCAGTCACTGCTTAGTTGTGCAAGATGACCAATAATCATTGATGACTACGAGGCACTAGCTATTGAGATGTGACTCTAACTCTCAAGTCACTTGGGGCTACAATCTAAAGTGTGGCAATGTGTCAACAACTACAACTATAACAAGAAAGAACAACTACTAGTCTACTACTAGGCCCGAAACAAGTTCAAAACTTTGTTCCTACTACCTATGTGAACCTCGCTACCAACGTCCACTCTTTTTTCATCAAAATGAAATTCAAAAGGTCGGTTTGATAAGTCCTGCTCTACAATACTTCATTTATTGCATGAATTTCATGGACTCATGACAGCTATAAAGAACACTCGATGTCATGCAAATACAAATAATGGCATGTAGCTAGGATCACAATCTATGCAGAAGCTGATTTATGCATTGCTATAGAGAGGTGTCATTGGGCACATGATATGGAGAAACAATGATGATTAATAAAATTAATAAACAATTGTTGGCTCAAGAATAGTCTTCAATTTGATGGGTGGCATGATAGTGATGTAATCTCCCTCCGTCTTTCCAAATATTTGTGGTTTCTCACAACATTTTTCCTCAACGCTTCCAAAATACATAAAAAAAATTCTTGTCTTTACATCCTCTTCTCTTTAATTCATCATCTCATAGTCATAACTAAGGATTATTATGTATGCACATCCTCACCTTATAATACAAATTGGGTCAAGGGGCAAAGACAACCATAAAATATTAAATGTCAAGACGCAAAGAGTAAGACACAACTATAGGTAAGTATTATATTAAATTTACCATATAAGTCTTTAATTAACACTATCAACTGAGATTTGACACATTGGATTGTTGTGATCTTCTTATCACTCCTTACCAATGTGATTGCAACGCATTCTTTGAAGGTGACGTCCATAATTTTAGGTATTCTTCCTCATTATCATGCCTTTTGGTAAGACAATAAAGAGGGTTGTGGCCTGCATTAGCATGGAAAAAGATTTCGACATAGCGGTTATCCACATTAATTGTTTTCATTAAATAACTTAAATTCCTACACGTGACTGTCGATTCACTGAATCGTGGACCAGTACAAAACACAACAAATTTTAGAGCCTCGAGCCCTTAATTACTCACACTTAGAACTTTCTAAAATCTAGCCATTAATAAACTTCTTTTGGTATTTTGTTTCAATTTAAAAGGTGGAGTGTTGAAACTCAAGCATGCAATGAGTTGCAAGGATTCAATTGACTTAGGATTGATTCCATTGCCCCTCCATCCCATACATGTATGCTTTCATGACAAGTGTTCAACAAAAAAAATTGATACCCCAACCTCGGTTATGCTAGCTTTGCTAACTTGCTTAGTATGTAGGAAATTTTTTTTAAATGTTTTCTGAGTAGTGTATTATTTTTTCTTAGGTTCCCAATCCTTATCATTTTTACATCTCTCAAGCTTGGATTGCATGTGGATGCCCCAATAATGAAGTGGGGTGATTCCATGAAGATGGGTAACACTTTTTGGCCAAATTTGGCAATGAAAACCTGATTTTTTACTCATGTGCTAGATAGAAGCCCCCAAAACGCATATATGCCATGTGAATTTTGACTTGCAGTAAAAAAACAAATTGTAGAA
>LPNX010959568.1:0-133989 GCA_001517045.1 Pseudotsuga menziesii
GGGGGGGGGGGGGGGGGGGGGGGGGGGGTATCCTGCTTCTTGGTTCTACTCTTGGAACCATTATTGAACTTTTTATTCTTTCCCTTTGTTGCTAATTCCACATTTTTCTCATCTTCCTTGATGTGAGATGTACTACCCTGTACATATCACCTGTGGGTCTCCTCTTGTATGAAATCATCCCAAAGAAGATCCCATGAAGGCATGTGCTCACGAGAAACCACTGACTCCACAAATACAACCCATGGTTTTCTCACACCATTCAAGGTTGTACGCACCAACTAGATCCAAGCTCATCACGAACCTGTGTAATCTTGGTGAGGTAAGTGGTCATATTCTCACCCTTGTTCATTTGAATGCTCTTTTGTCAGGTGAAATAACTCCTGAATTCATCTTATTTATCCATAGAATTCCTTTATTTATACATTTACAATGACTCTTGGGATCACACATCCGAGAGTCTCTTCATATTCCTAATATTTACAATAACGTATAATCCTGACAGATTATATTCCAACAATCCCCCCCTTAATCCGAAGGGGTGTTAGTAAGTCTGAGCATGTTTCTGAATCTTTCAAACTTTTCTCGTCCAAGCGCTTTGGTGAAGATGTCTGCAACTTGATCATTTGTGGAACAATGTCGAAGATGGAATGTCTTGGCCTCTACATGATGTCGAATCAAATGATACTTTGTGTTGATGTGTTTGGTTCGATCATGGAATCTATGATTCTTAGCCAGCTTGATTGCAGAAGTATTGTCGATCAATAATGGAGTGGAGTTCTCTTGTTTTTCTTTCAAATCTTCAAGTATCTTCTTGAGCCATACTATTTCTTTTGTTGCTTCAGCTGCAGCCACATATTCTGCTTCTGTTCTTAAATCTGTCAGAATTGACTGTTTGCGTGATCTCCATGAGACAGCTCCTGATCCAAGACTCATAGTGTATCCAGAAGTTGATACTCTTGTCTCCTTATTTCCATCAAAATCTGAGTCTGAGTACCGAATAAGTTTGAAGTCATCCACCTTAGAGTACTTGATTCCAACGTCTTGAGTCCCCTTCAAGTATCTTAGAACTCTTTTTGCGGCTGACCAATGTCCTTCACAAGGTTTATGCATGAACCTTGAAAGTATGCCAACAACATAAGAAATATCTGGTCTAGTTGTTGTAAGGTAGATAAGTCTTCCTACAAGTTGTCGATACTTGGTCGCATCCTCAAATTCTTTTCCTTCGCTTGATGTGAGCTTCATTTTCTGTTCCATTGGAGTAGAGATAGGGTTGCATTCTTTCATGCAAAATTTGTCTAGTAGTTCTCCAACATATTTTTTTCTGAGATAGGAATATGTACTTAGGATGTTGAGTGACTTCAATTCCTAAGTAATAGTGGAGATGTCCCATTTATGTCATTTCAAATATCTTTTTCAAATCTTTCTTTATGGATGCTATATAGCTCTCATTGTTCCCTGTCATCAAAATATCATCTACGTACACCACAAGATACACAACAGATCTTCCAACTTTATTTATAAACAGTGTTGCATCATCAAGATCAAAATGTTTGAAATTTAACTTCAAAAGATGCTCGGTTAATTTTTCATACCATGCGCGAGGCACTTGTTTTAGGCCATACAAGGATTTGACAAGATTGCATACCTTTTTTTCTTTTCCTCTCACAACAAAGCCTTCTGGCTGAGACATGAAGACATTCTCTTTCAAGTCTCCATTCAAGAAAGCAGTCTTCACATCCATCTGATGAACTTTCCACCCATTCTGAGTAGCTAAAGAGAGTAAGGTACGGATGGTAGCCCATTTTGCTGTAGGAGAAAATGTTTCTTCATAGTCAATTCCTTCCTTCTGTGCATAGCCTTTTGCTACAAGCCTCACTTTGCGCTTGTCAAGTCAGCCATCTGATATGTATTTGTTCTTGTACACCCACTTGCAGCCAATTGGTTTGGTTCCAACTGGAGGGTCAACCAGCTTCCAAGTTCCATTCTTGATGAGTGCATCATACTCAGTCTGCATAGCTTCTTTCCACTCAACTCGAGTAGAAGCTTCTTCAAAGGAAGTTGGTTCAAATTTAGCAGATAAATTAAATTCACAATCAAATGATACATCCATGTCATCAACTGAATTATCTGCTTCTCCTCCATCTTCATGTATTTTTGAACTTCTCGTTCCCATCTTTCCAACTTCATCCGTATGGACACTTTCAAGTGTCTTTGTGGCCCATTTAGGAATCTTCTGTGATGGTCCTAGTTGATCAGCTGGTGGTGCTTCATTTCCTTCAAGGTTGAGTCTTCCAAGTCTCTCAATCACATCATCCAGTTGAATCTCTTGTTTAGGTGAAGTAGCAGGAACTTCTTCATGTGGGGGATTTGGTGCTTCATATGGAAATTCCAAAGGTTGATCCAGAATAGGAATCCCCCCTTCAAGGTTTGGAATTTCATATTCATTTTCAGAATATTTCTTTGGATGAGGATATTTTTCCAAATGATCAAGCTGTCTCTCAATGGACTGGTCATTTTTATTAGTCTCAAGAAAAATGACATCTCTGGAAATAACAAACTTCTTGTTTACCTCATCATACAGATGGTATGCCTTGGAGTTTTCTTCGTACCCCAGGAAAATGCATTTTCTACTTCGAGCACAAAGCTTGTTTCTTTGCTCCTTTGGAATCAAGGCATAACAGGTGGAACCAAAAACTCTGAGATGCCTGACTGAAGGGAGATGGCCAAACCACATTTCATGTGGAGTCTTGTTATCAAGAGCATTTAAGGGACTTATGTTTCTCAAATAGGCTGCAGATTTCACTGCATCACCCCAAAACATTAGTTTTACATTCTTAAAAAACATCATTGATCGTACCATATTCATTATGGTTCTGTTCATTCTTTCTGCTACACCATTTTGTTGAGGATTTTAGGGAACCGTAGTCTGATGTGCAATTCCATGTTGGCGAAGATAATCTTCAAAAGCATTTGAAGTGTATTCTTTCCCATTGTCAGTACGAAGTGTACCAATTTTAGATTGTGCTTGTTTTTCTATCAATGCATGAAAGTCCTTGAATGTTTGAAATGCTTCTGATTTTGTCTTTAATGAGTAAATCCAACACATTCTTGAGTAGCCATCAACAAAGGTCATAAAATAATTATTCCCATTGGCAGAAGGAGTTGACATTGGGCCACATAAATCAGAATGCACTAATTCTAATTTCCTACTTGCTTTGAAATTAGATTCATGGAATGGCAGCTTACTGTGTTTCCCTAATATACATGCATCACATTTGCTCTTCTCTTTGGGAATAGTGGGAAAACCAAATACACCATTCTTTCTCAACAAACGAAGACTGTTATAATTCAGATGACCAAATCTTGCATGCCACAATAAACTTGATGACAAATTACCTTCTCCATGCTGAGAGAGGTAGGCATAGTTCTGAACCCTTGCAGATGAACCCTTTAGCTTCAACAGCTTCCCATCTTCGTATCTAGTCATGATGACTTGGTTGTCAGAGGAATTTCTTATTTCTACGATTCCATCAAACATGTGGATGGAATGGCCTTGCTGTCGAATATGCACCAAGGACAACAGGCTTCTCTGCAACTCTGGAAGATAAAGAACATTCTTCAACAAGAAATCATGGAATCCAGGCATCTTCAGCCGAATGGTGCCCATTCCCTTTGGATTAAGACTTGACTTATCTGCAAAGTAAACTATGCCATTTATTGTTTCATTAAGTTCTTCAAAACAGTATTTTCTAAAATTCATGTGTGATTTTGCACCAGTATCAAGTAGCCAACAATGTGTGTAAGATGAAAGTGAAGTCATTTCATTAATACCTAGATTACAATGTGCAACAATACAATGAGTAGAATCTGAATATTTACTAGCATCTTTGTTCTTATTGTCATATTTCTTTTGGTTATGTTTGTCTTTGATGGAGTCCCACGAAGCCCAACACTGATCTGCTGTGTGTCCAATATTTCCACAACGCTTGCACTTCAAATCTGATCTTTTGCTAGAGTTGTTTCTGCCTCCTCTACCTCTGAAGTTTCTTCTTCCTCTGCCTCTCTTGCTGCTTTCTCCTTTGGGATGATCATTGGATTGGTCTTTGGTGTGGTTCTTTGCTTTTTGAGCAAAGCAAAGTGATTCTCTAGAATGCTCGGTTGTCTTCTTACCAAAATATTTCTCTCTATCAGCTATCTTCTCTACCAGGGTGTCAAAGGTTAGTGATTTGAACTTGTCACTTGCTTGCAATGACTCAAGATAGTTGGAGTGAGAAGGATACAAAGATTTTACAAATGCTGCAAGGGGAAGATCTGGTTTCATACCAGTGGCTTGAATCTTGTGCATGATAGCTTTGATTTCAGAGGCAAGTAACATGGGATCATTGTCTTTTACTTCTAAACTGAATAGTTTTAGCATTAGTTGAATAACTTCCATTTTAGAGTGTGAATCATACAGATCTTTTAACATTTTTAGTGCTTCAAAACATGATTTTGCAGGAAATATGTGCTGGCTCACCTCTTCACTGACTGTGGCAGTGATTACCGCTAAAGCTTTCTTGTCTTCTGTTTTCCAAATGGCCTTCTCTTTCTCGGATTCTGTAGGTCCTGGGTCTTTGGTTATGGGACCTCCAGCTTCTGTCTCTATTATGGTGCCTTCGCAAATACCGTCCCAAAGGTCATTGTAGATGAAGGCATATTTGATGTTCCTCCACCATTCTGGATAAGTGTCTTTGCTAGTGAGAGTGGAACCAACTACAGATGCTATAGATTGCATCTTCTGTGATTGAATCTTGCAACTAAAACAATATGAGAAGAAGAAGAAAGAGTAAAGGTGCAGGTCTAAGTCTCTGCCACCTTCCTCAAGCTTTACAATAATGCCAATGATAATAATTCTTCAAAGAGGTCACAACAAACACCAACAATATTCTCCTATACTGGTCACAGTTTTGAGCTCAAAGAACAACTTTAAATCGAAAGGAATAAATACAACAATTCCATGTTATAACATTCATAGCAGCACTTCATAGAATATAAAACTCTTCATGCAATAGTCACGGTTCCAATATAGCAAAGCGAGGCTTTTCACTCAATGAAAATAAACAAATGCTTGCAGAAGTTTCTAGATAGACTTCACGCAAAAATCTAGGGTTCATGAATCAATTGCAACATATAATATGAATCGCTTTTACCTCCACGCAAATGTATGAGAGCATGATTCCCCACCGTGTTCACTCATCAACATTTGCAAATTCTTACAAATACTCAATTCAAGTTTCCAGCAGATACAGACTCATCAACACAGTCTCACTTCACGCAGTTGTATGATGACGTGAATATCTAGAGCTATACATTCTCTTGTAGGTTAGCTCCTGTTCATATCACAATTTTGCAACTATCCGCAGTGAGATCGATGTCCTGACTCTCACCACATGTCCCTCTCATTGAGGACGGAGTTTACCTATGGAATGAAGCTCACACTCAAAATTTGTAGCGCACAATATTATTATGACTTCAAATATTCACTATTGTGATACACGTGTACTCCTCGCGATGGATCGAAGGTATATGGAGTCTCAATACATACAATGGCTGAGTGGAGACACGATGGGTAAACATGGAATGGTAAGAAGAGAGAGCATGGTTACATATTAGGGTTAGGTATAGTAGTCTTCTAATCAATACCAGTTCAACGCAGCATCAAAAGATAGTCTACAGACAAACGACCATTTGCTCTGATATGTCACAAGTTCGTGGGCTCTGTTATGTAGATGTACACCATCGAATTCACAATCCTTGTGGAGGAGATCGCACTAGGTCACCTTTGCAACTTTGTCATGGGTAGTGGTGCGGCTAGCATGTAGAGGTGAATGTAGGTAAGAATTTAGGGTTTGCTGGTACCAACGCTATTACCAACACACAGACACGCAAAGACGGAATACCAACAACCAGAGGTGAAAAGAGGAAGTTAGGCAGAGAACAGGATCAAGGCAGTCACCAACGCCGTAGCAGAGAATGGGACTATCACAGGGATTATCACATCACGCATGAATGTTAGAGCAGCCAGCGCATGCACCAATGCATGCAATCTGCAGACTGAGGAAATCCCAGGGTGCAGATAGCAGCAGAATGCAGACTGTAAATGCAGGAGTTATGAATCGCTCTGATACCACTGTCAAGTGAAATAACTCCCGAATTCATCTTATTTCTCCATACAATGCCTTTATTTATACATTTACAATGACTCTTGGGATCACACATCTGAGAGTCTCTTCATATTCCTAATATTTACAATAACATATAATCCTGACGGATTATATTCCAACATCTTTAACTTATCCCTTAATACCATTTTATGATTTTCATTGGAAATTTGGTAAAGGTTAGTCAAATAAGTACACATATGATGGGAATGATCTTTACCTGATATATGTGGAATCACACGATATTTTATTGCATCAAGAAGAATTTTTTTGGCCTTTATATCCCTCTTTTCAAAAGCGGTTTTAGCCACTGCATCTGCGGGAACGCTCCCATATTTCATTATCCTATAATATAAATACTATTCTATCCTTCCATGGGCTGAAATTTACAGCCCCATCCAACCTATAATCAATCCTAAGACCGGTATCCATCACTGCAAATAAGTTCAAGAACCCATTCTTTCTCAACAACCCTGTTTTCCCTTATTTCTCCAAGTCTGAAATTTATTTATGTGTGTAATTTTCAACCTTCAACAATGCTTTGACACTATGGAAATTTTTTGTAACCCAAACCCAGTTTCAGTTTTAGTGCCACATATGGTTTAATTCCCAAATCCCATCATGCATGTACATTGAAAAATCAACTTTTTTACTGAAAGAATGAAACACATGATATTTCTTTTCAACTTTTTTACTCTGAAAATTTATAACAGCCCTAATCTCTTACTCAGAAATTTTAAATTAGGCAACACGCATGAAAATAAACACTCATATTTTTGAACAAATTGGTCCATGAAAAAATCGAAAGGGAAAATCTATTCTTCCAGAGATTTTATTATTTATTCATAGACAAATTCATTTAACAAAATACAATAGTACATATCTCTTTTCCATCTTGAAAAATGTGCTAGAACAACACTCTAACAACCTATTGTACAAAACCCTCAATTTCTGCCACACATGTGACTGTACAGATGCCTTGATTTATGTGCACACATTGCCTCGAAATATGTGGTCTACGGTCTATTGTATAGACAACAACACATGCTATACATGCCTCGAAAATTGTGTTGTATGGATTTTAATTTGTGCCTTGAAAATCGTTCCCTCTCACCTTGATTTCTATGTTGTATGGATTGTACGACCTGCATTAAATGCTGTACGGTATGTCGCATCAATTATTGTAGGGCTCCATTGGGATTCATTTCAATCTGTTGGTATGCGTCTCAAATTTTGTGCCCTTGTTTTTTTTGAATTATTGTGCCATTGATCTTCAGGAAATGAGTGATATTAGATTGAAGTATTATGCAGTGTAATGGAATGAATAATACACACTGAACAAGACAAAGTTCGCAGGAAATAGATAAGTATTGTTTAGTATAATTATAGTATAAACTTCATTTATTCCAGTAGTATACAATAGTGTTACATAAAGGATAATTTGAATCACATGGATAGGATTCGAATCCACCAACTCAATCTGACTGCATGGCTAACTAGAAGTGTTTAAATAACTATCGGAGTTCACTAGATGAACTCAGTTTTTCTAATTCAGTCTCTCAATCAGTTATACTTAGTTAAACTAGTCTGATTGATGTGGTAGGTGAGAAGTAGTTGGGAATAGGCGCCTACCCACATGCAACCATGCAATACTGGCACCAATTGAACTGGAGTACATCTAACTGAATGTAACTGGAGCATAACTTAGCTTGACTAGTCACCAACTACCAACAACTGAAGGAGGTTGGTGTTTCCAGTCCTAGTGGCTCGTAAATTGTAGGGATTGGTCTAGGAGGCACATAAACTGATGCATGAAGGTGCACTTAGTTGCAGTTAGCCTCTACTTGTGTTCCCCACTCTCTAGTGACTGGTACAGGTGGCCCCATTAGGCTAAGTGGACCCAATGGTACTAGTGGACCCAATAATAATTAATGAATCCACATTTAGGAAAATATAATCTAATATAGTAAGTATGGACAAGGGAGGATTATAAATCCTAACACCCCCCCTTAATCCTAACTTGGAAAATTGTGGCCCCTGGAAACAAGGACAAAATTCACCCATTACAATATAAAAGAATTAAAAAATGATGCTTAATAAATCGAGGAAATAGGGGAAAACCTCATGGAACCCCCCCCCCCCCCCTCAAAATAAGCAGTGAATAAGGAAAAACAAACTAAAAACTTGTAAAAAATTTGTTGCAATTTACAACACTATGCAGCAGCAAATGCATGTGAACCTATCCAAACTAAATTATTATGTCTGGAGGAATTTTCCTCTTTGGAAGAAGAAGAATATGCTCAATTGAATCAGGGGCATAGACAACTGCAAGATGAAAACTGGACCCATGTAGAGCAACTGAGTTCAACTGATGAGAGAGAAAAATCTATTGAGAATATGAACCATGTGAGGAAAACCCAAACAACTGATATATGGAATACTTGAACATCAAACCATGTTAGGTAAATTCATGTCCAAGTGTTAGGAGAAAGTGTCCAGGCGAATGTCTCCATTGTTACTAGTTCTCTGAGGAGATGAGCACGTGTTCAAATAGATATGTAGAGAATCCCTTGGAATGTGGAGAGAAAATGATTGAGCTCCATAATCTAATATAGCTTCAAAAATAACCAATGATCCACAAAATATAATATCAGCAAACTCATAAGAGAAAACTAACATCAAATCCCCAACAACAATTTTGAAAGAGACTTTCGGTACTTGATTTTTCACACAAAAATTGATGAGAACAACTACAAGCATTACTAGAATCTCTTGGAATTTAAAACTTGAAACAAATAATATCATATCACATACAAATAAGTTCATATCAGATCCAAGAGTGTGGAACAAATCCAAGTGCTCCACCGAGATGGTAGATGCACAATTTTCTCATTCTTCAAAACTCTGAGTATTGGTGCAGTCAATCATGTAGGATTTTCCTAGAAGCTCAATATCAATGAGAATTAATGGATCACTCCTAAAATCTGATATTTTTTCCAAAATATACAAATATTCAAAAAATATAATATCGGCAAACTCATGAGAGAAAACTAACATCAAATTCCGAACAACAATTTTGAAAGAGACTTTTGGTACTTGATTTTTCACACCAAAATTGATGAGAACAAATACAAGTATTACTAGAGGCTCTTGAAACAAATAAGATCATATAACATCCAAATAATTTCATATCAGATCCAAGAGTGTGGAAAAATGGTTCCAAGTGCTCCACTGAGATGGTAGATGCACGATTTTCTCCTTATTCAACAAAACTCTAAGTATTGGTGTATGCAATCATGTAGGAATTTGATGGAAGCTCTATATTAATGAGAGTGAATTGATCACTCCTACAATTTGATGTTATTTCCAAAAAATCCAAATTATTACTTTTCTGCGCACCACCAACAACATTAGAGAGAGAAATCAATTTCCTTTTCATTTTTTGAAGCAATCACTAGTAAACTATGCATGGAATTTAAAATAGAAGAATCATAGGAGAATGTTTGCATAGAATGGAAGGACATTTTTTGTTCAAGAACAGATATTCGAATGTATTCTTCTGGATCAACTATATGAGAAGATGAGATATCAAACATCTCATAAACTTCTGGAGCAGTAGGAGAAGAAGTCACTCCAAGGAGACTTTCTTCAATTCAAATTGACTATGTGGAAGATTCTTCTTCTTCTTCATATTGAACAACTTCATCAGAGAGAATAGAGGCCAATACTTTTGAATAAATAACTCTTGTGATGCTAGGTGTGCTCTCCAAATTTCTATAATGATCCTCATTCTGCTTGCCAAAGGCTCTATCCAATTCTCTCCAAAGATCCTTTAGGTATTCAACATAATCAATAAGGTAGCGTAAGCTTGGAGAAAAGGCAAAACATATTGTTCCAAAAGATATATCACCATCATTTAGCTAGTCATTCTCACATTCATAATACTCTTTACCAACTCCAATAGACACCTCATAGAGACCTTGTCTCTTTAGATATGAAATCATCTTAAAATTCCATTCTGAATATATTATGAATGGAGTAAGAAGAGGAACTGATAATCTCGAATCCATATGAATTTGTACCTGCAAACTATCATTGGAAAACCAAAAAAAAATCGTAATATATTAGAATCAAGCATTCCATTTCAACATATACACTTTCTTAGGGTCCATCACGCATGCAGATACTTCTCTGGATGAATCCAAAGTTAGAAACACACACTTTGCAGGACTTATGTGGAAACCCAACTACTTCTTGTGTATAATGGAGATTGGAAAAAATTGTTGTACTCCTGAATAGGCTCTGATACCATGTTTGAATTATTGTGCCATTGATATCTAGGAAATTAGTGCAATTAGATTGAATTATTATGCAGTGTAATGGAATGGATAATACACACGGAACAAGACAAATTTCATAAGAAATAGATAAATATTGATCAATATAAATATAGTATAAACTTCATTTATTCTAGCAGTATACAACAGTGTTACATAAAGGAGAATTCAAATCATGTGGATAGGATCTGAATCCACCAACTCAATCTGACTGCATGGCTAACTAGAATCGGAGTTCACTAGATCAACTCTAGTTGTCTAATTCAGTCTCTCAATCAGTTATAATCAGTTAAACTAGTCTGACTGATGTGGTAGGTGAGAAGAAGGTGAGAATAGGCTCCTAACCACATGAATCCATGCAAGACTAGTGCTAAATGAACTGGAGGACATCTAACTGAATGTAACTAGAGCATAACTTAGCTTGACTAGTCACCAACTACTAACAACTGGAGGAGGTTGGTGTCGGCACTCCCAGTGGATCCTAAGTTGTAGGGATTGGTGTAAGGGGTGCATAAAATGATGCATGAAGGTACAATCATTTGTAGTTAGCCTCTATATGTGTTCCCCAGACTCTAGTGACTAGTACAGGTGGCCCCATTAGGCCAAGTGTACCAAATGGCACTAGTGGACCCAATAATAATTAATGACTCATAAGTTAGGAAAATATAATCTAATAGACTAAGTATGGACAAGGGAGGATTATAAATCCTAACATGTTTTTCTTCATGGTTTTGGAATTTTGTGCAAGGGTTTACTCTCTAGTTCTTCTCTTCTCTCTTGCTCCTCCTCTCTCCAAAAATTATCTCTTTGGAATATGAACAATGAATTAGATTTTTCTTTCCCAAGCCCTTTTTGTTTGAGTAACTTCCACTTCTAAATCAATGGATTAGATTAAAATCCAACTAAATGAGGTCTAGGGATGATCTCATTTCCTCATTAAAAATAAATTTTAATTAATAAATGATAATTTAATGCCATACAAATTTAAAATCTCATAAAGTCACTTTTAAAATAATAAGTCAAACTTTCATTAAAAAGGTCACTTTATAAAATAAAGTCAATCTCACCTTTTTAAAGGAGCTAGGGACCACATTTAAAGTTTCCTTGTCCACCCCAAGGCATGAATGGACAAACACTTACTAGGTAAAAATTCAACATAACCAACATGGTGCATTATACTTTAGGAGGTGTGAGTTGAACCTAAACATTTTTTGCAAAGAGTAACAACCTTTAATTTTCTTCTCCATCTCTAGCATCAAAATAAACAAATATTAAAGATATTAATGTATCCCACCTATAATACAATGAACTAATTAATATCACGAACCAACTCTACATTAATTCCAAAACTTAGTGAGGCATATTGAAGATAAAAATGCCAATGGATTTAGAAGCCTTTCTCAAAATGGCTATTATTGGATTTGGAGGCTTGAAAACTTATTCTAAAAGAGACAATGCAATGAAATAATTGTTTCATCAATTTATAAATATTAAATCCATCGAGAAAACAAAATCAAATTACTTTTCAACACTTAAGATCCTTAACTAATGACATTTGTGCAATGTGCAAGGTTTTGAATTAGAGAAAGAAAAAAATCCCATGGTTATGTTTCAATTACAATATACATACCACCCTCAAGGATCCTACATGCTTTTCACCATAACTATAATCTATAATCATGTTTATACAAAGGACTCTATTGAAAAAGTAACCCACGAGGGCCCATTTTCCTTAAGTTCAATGAAAATGAGTAAATGCCAAAAACATTACCTTGTCTGATAGTTTTGTGAAGAAGTCTAGATTGCTATCTAATATTAATATTATTAGTGCCATGGAGTAGAAGTATGGCTTGAACCATGTAAAACTGAGATATTGACCAATAAAACACTAAAGAGGCACAACGAATAATTTTGATATAACAAAAAAACACTAAAGAGACATCAAAAATAATTTTGATATAACAAAAAAAACATTGAAATGAAAATTTGTATAAGTTAAATTAAACAAATTAGTTGCATTGAGAGTAGGGATATGCTTTACAAATTAATATAGGAATGTTGTAGTGTAACGTAATATATATAAGCAAATCAAATTGTTAAACATCCATTTACTTTCAAGTTTTACATAAAAATTAGTAAACTGAATCTATTAATCGTTTAAAAATATGAAATTTCTTAAAATATAATTAATCTAAACTTTGATTGTAGAAATTTTTTATTCCTTTAATTTACCTATCTATTGAACCTCTTAAGTGTCCGAAACTCATGGATAAGAACAATTGGTTTCATTAAAATATGGAATTGAAAATTATGAAGAAAAAATATATCATCTAGAGATGTACTTTGATAGTAAAATTCTCCACAATGACGAGTGGAGTGTTAAAGTTGAAAGATATGAAAACTATGTTTGAATTTATTACAACAATAATTTTATGGAACTAGCTTTGTTTTTTACTTCAGCTTATACAGTGATGATAACAATATATTTGAAAATATACCTTGAGAGAGAGAAAAGATTAAAGTCATTGGTCTTGTTGGTCCTATGGGTAAAAGGGGTTGTTTCTCCACCTTTACGGTACACCTTGGACTTGTGGGTATGGGGGTTTCCTTACCCTGTTGTAGTGACCCCTTTGGTTGAATTATGGTTATTTATCTTCTACTTGGTCCTAGAGCCCTTATTGTGTTTGGTACCTTGACCACCTTTGGTATTAGGTCTTAACCTTATTGCCTTTATTATTTTATTGTTAGGTGAACATATGAATTTTGGTACCCTACTCTAAATGTACTCAACTTATTTTACGTTTTATCATGGTAACCACCCTAAAACCTAGGGTTAACTAAGAGACCCTTCTAGAATACTTTCCAAGTTTATATATTATGTTCATAACTTCACTCTTGGAGTATCTTGGCATGAAAGAAGTATAGATTTGATATTTGTTGGATGCCTAGGGTTATTGTTGTTGTAAAGTGGGAATTTTTGGATTGTTGTTGCTCTTTTCTCCTTGTGTACTGAGTTGTGACCGTACTGTCCCTTCTTGGGCAGACCATGACTATTACTGACTATTTTGCGACCTCCTTGGGTAGGAAATGATTGCTAGTGAATGTCTTGAGACCTTCTTGAGCATTCTGTGATTGATTATGAACTCTCCTGAGTAAGACATGGATGTTTTGGTGACTTGCAACCTGGTTCATGACTGCTTGAATTCTTCCTTGACTGATTCATGGTCTCCATTCCTCCTCTCTTGGTCTGCTATCCTCAGTGACACCTCTTCTAGGGATGCTAAACTTGTTTTGTGATCTTACCAAGCTGGGTCATGGACTGTTTATTCCCTCTAGGGTTGGGAGGTGACTACATAATCCCTCTAAGGGCAGGCCATGGAATGTACATGAATTCTAGGGCTTGTTCGTGGAATTGCTTATATCTTTTGATAGGGTCTTTAATATTGGTTATTGGGATTTCTTGTTATTATTGTGGGTACCTAACCTAAACCATGAACACTCTAACTCTCTCTCTCTCTCTCTCTCTCTCTCTCTGAAGGTATGTCTTCTGAAAGCTTGTCCTTACAGTTCCAAGAGATTACTCAAAATGTCTGAGTATAAGGTAGATCCAAACCAGATCTATCTAGCATTACTATTATTCTTTAATTAAAATTAATTAGTTAGACTTCATTGTAATTTTGTTATTGTTTATGTTCTGTACATTGGAATTGATAACTCATCTCAAGGACCAACTTTAACGTAGTGACTAGTGGAGTGTTAAAGTTGAAACATATGAAAAATATGTTTGAATTTATTACAACAATACTTTTATTGATCTAGACTTTTTATTTACTTATTCTTATACAATGATGATAAAAATATATGTGAAAATATATCTTGAGAGAGAGAAATGATTAAAATCATTGGTCTTGTTGATCCTATGAGTAGAAGGGGTTGTTTTTGCACCTTTATGCTACACCTTGGCCTTGTGGGTATGGGGGTTTTCTTACCATCTTGTTGTGACCCCTTTGGTAGACTTATAGTCCTTCATCTTCTACTTGGTCCTAGCGCCCTTATAGTATGTGGTACCTTGACCACCTTTGGTATGATGACTTAACCTTATTACTTTTGATTGTTTTGTTATTATGTGACCATATGATGCTTGGTACCCTACTCTAAGTGTACTCAACTTTATTTTATGTTTTATTATTTTAACCACCCTAAAGCTTAGGGTTTCCTAAGTGACCCTTCTAGAATACTTGCCAATTTTATATATTATGTTCATAACTTCACGCTTGGAGTATATTGGCATGAAAGAAATATAGATCTTATATTTTATAGATGCCTAGGGTTATTGAGTTTAATGGATACAATAATTTTATTCTTTACTGGTTGATTATGTAGCTTCTCATAAAAATTTTACCTTATTTCCTATTGCTTCATATCCCCATTTGATTGCTCATATCCATGTATGATTCTTTGATTGCTTCATCTTTGTCATTTTCCACTATTCTTCTTAATTGATGTTCTTTCCATGTTTAAGATAGGTGAAGGATGTGTAGGAAACATGAATGCCGTCTCTTAAGTGTTGTTTGGGAAAAATGGTTGACATCTCTTAAGAATAATTTATTCCACATGAATATAGTCTATTAAGTGACATTGAAACCATGCCACATTTCTATGTAAAAGACACATATGTTGAGCATTCATTTTCATACCTACAAAAATATTAAATAACACATGGGGAAATATCCCACTAAAACAAATTAGTACATTTTACCATTTGTATGCATTGGTGTTATTTCATCATTGATGCACACTCATGCATGTTTGATACATAAGTATCAATTTTCATGAGATTTTATCACACACGAGTATTCCTTATATGTATGTACACTTTGATTCTCCTTGTATGTATGAGAGTATCAATGCAATTTAGAAAATATAAGCATAAATGTCAGTAATACATATTTGAACCTTTTTAATTAGAAAATAATTTATGTGAATACCAACAACCATGTGTGTCAATTTGGATAAGAGGTAGTGAACTTATTGAGACCATAACACTTACATTTTAGTTCAAATTTAGGCACATAATGGCTCATTAGAAATATCTCTATGAGAATAATATTATGAGATGAAAAATGTGACACTATAAATAAGGAATCTAATATCTACATAATGATGAAATTCTAGGAAAATAACATAATATAATAAGGATGTTATGAATTCATTAGAATTCACTAGGATTCAAATGGGATGCATGAAACACAACTAAGACACAACTGAGGAAGCAACGAGGTATAAAGAACATAAAATAGGGACACAATAAAGGATAATGCATATTATATATAAATTTCTTTCCATTTGGTATACAGAATATGATGCTACAACCCCATATTAAATTTGTTAACCAATTGCAGTGCTACAATCCTCATCCAAAACTAATCACCCACTATGGATATCTAAAAATAAAACTATTAACAATTTTTACATCTAGGTACCTTTCGTATCAACCACTCTTTTATGTCTAAATGTTAGCAAGTACCATTTCAATATGGGCATAGATTTTTTTTTTAATTTACTAAAAAACATCACATTTTCGACAACGACATTGAATATATCCAATGAGGTTGTCATTCAACTGATGGAAAATACATCGGCTATTTGTCTAGAGTTGTGTCGGATATCCTATGTATACCCAATGATAATCTGATGAGGACGATATACCTCCAACAACAAAGTTTGTTGGATTTTTTTGTCACATTTCCAATGACTAGATGTTGGTTATTCGACACCATGGTTGGATTATATTGTTGGTTAATCGACCAAGTTTCTATCGCATTTCCGACTACTACATGTTGGTTCTTCAACACTATGGGTGGAATATCCTAAACAATATTTCATCACATTTTCTACTATTATATGTCGTTTATTCGACACCATTGGTGTAAAATTATGTTTGTTAATTGACCAACTATGTGTAGGTAATTTGACGGCATATCGTTGGATTTTGTTGTGGATTGATGGTATTTACTTGTCAGTCATGCAACTATTGGTTGTCGTATTTATGATGACTTGTTGTATCCTTCAGATATCCAGTGAAATTCTACCGGTGTTTAAAAATAAACCACTTTGTCGTATGTTAGATGGATTCTTGTCGAAATTCAGACAAATATGCTGTCAGGTTTTGGGTTCAAATTTACTTGTGTTGGGAGCATCCTTCACAAGGGGGAAACACACCTTGGAATACTAATAAAATACAATGACCACATCATTGGAATGGTCATATTCTAGGAAATATTTGATATCATTGGATTCTAATCACGCAAGGGGGAAATCCACCCATTCATCAATGGTGTGGTAAGATTCCAGGAAATATCCAATATTCTTGGATTATAACCCCCCAAGGGGGAAATCCACCCATGAACCTCATTCCACAATGGAGTGGTGAGGTTCTAGAAAGTAACCAATCTTTTTTGGAACCAACCTGCAATACCTACATTTGATCCAACTAACTAACCACATGGACCTCATGGCAATGGTATGATGGGTTCCGTCAATCAATTTGAGTAGACTACCCAACAAATGGGACACATTTCTATTCATTCTTCACAACCTACAGTTGGCCATGATATGCAGAAACATGCTAATCCTTCCCTTTATTTTAAACCCTTATAGTTCAATCCATGGAAATTAGGGGAAATAAGAAGAAGTACAAGGGTAAGCACAATGTTAATCCTTCCCAGACTTCTTAAATTCTCATAGTTCAATCCATGGACCTTAGAGGAAAGAAGAAGAAATACAAGAGTAAGAAAAATTATAACCCTGGGATGGGAGATGCATTGAATCTGGATCAAGATGGTGGGCATTAACAACTCGATGTATTGATGTAACCCTTCCCGAAACACCATCAAAAAATGGTTACTACAATGGCGGTACCTCCACAAGGGAGAAACAGGTGAAACCCCCCGCAAGGGGGAAATGTTCCCAATGCCAATGTCTTCATGTGTGATCACGAGGTGAATATTCAAATAAGATCCCATTCTTATGATGTCCATCCTATTACATTGGATCAATCAGTATCACAACCAAGTGGTTCTCTCACCATTGAGAAACCAACCATAGACATAGTACCACAACCCCCCAAAAGTGTTCTACATAGAACAATGCATAATCCTAACACAAGCTTCTCATAATGAAAATGTTGTTGAGGAAATAACTCAAGCACCGTGTTCCATGTCCACCATGGAGGTATTGCAAAAAATTTCTGCACAAAGAAAGGAACTATTGTCTTCAACTAGAGTTGTTGATCCATCCAATGTCACTTCGATCACATTAGAATTAGACCAATTAACATGTATGATCCCTTCCAAATTTGATTTTCAAATAAAAGTAACATCTCATGGCAAGAATTTTTTTTGAACCATAGTTGATGAAGGGGCCTCGACTTGTGTCTTGATGCTTAAATGTTGGAAATAATTAGGATCACCCACCTTAGTTCAATCCCATACTGTACAATTTTTTTTTTATGGACATTCATTCTCTCTGCATGGACTCATTATAGCCTGCCCTGTTGAATGGGGTGGACAAATAGTCACAATGGTTGTTGAGGTAGTATATGCACCTGTATATTACAATTTTCTATTAGGAAATATTTTGATACATGTAATTATGGCTATAGTTCCTTTAGAGTCCTGAGTGATTCGGTTCCCTCATAAGGGGATGATTGTCATGATTGACCACTTAGATAACTGCATGCTTGAAACTATTGTCCAATCGAATGATCCTTTTATTAGGGATGCTCTAAAGGAGGTTCAAGACAAGGGGTTTGGATCATTAAAAAATGACTCCCTCAGGGGAAATTATATGATCCCTCCACCTTTATATCTTGTAGAAGTTTCATACCAAGCTATTCAAATGGATTCACTGGATTTGGTTCAAAATATTCCCTTGGAGTAGGAATATGATATGGTTACTTGACCCATTTTGAATTTGAGATCTCCCAGCTCAGTTGATTGATTGGACATAATTTTATCATAATATGCAACTATCCTTGAATTCATAAACATTTGGTTGCACCCATCTAAGGAAATATTTTGTGGGGCCACTGGGAGCATTCTTGGATTAAATATAGCCAAGGATAGGAGAACCCTTTGCATGTTCCTTGATCTTATCGGATATATTTGGAAGCTTGCATATAGGTTTAGGTTACCCCTTTGTGAATATGAATTTGAACCTATTGCAACCCAAACTTTCCATAGGGTTGAACCTATTGGAAATTGGTTGGTCATCCCATCATGTCTGTATTTTCCACCATTCTAATAGAAGATCCTACAAAACATGGGACATTATAATAAACACCCTATTTCCATTTTGGTTCCCATGCTGAGTTATTCTCTTAGGTCTGGTAGCCCAATTAGTCCCATAATGACTTGTTGCTTGAGACCACATACTTCTCTTCCATACAGTTATGGCCATTTCTTGATGGGATCCCTATTTTGTGTCCTCTTACATAAGCACGTGTTAAAATATATGCATGAACATTTGTGCTTACTACTTCGGTGCTTATTTATTATGCTGTGTATCTTCCTTCGCGGTCACTTTTTGCTCAAGACACCTATAAACCATTTATTATGTTTAAGTTGAGCTATACATGTGAGAATTATTTGATTCAGGTAGTTGAAGATGTGTCAGGATTCATGGTGATTTATGATTTTGGTTTTGTCACATGAATTGGCGTGAAGTAAACCACATTACCCCTTTCCTACTTGGACATTATACCAAATTGGATAACTGTAGTTACTTGGTTCTATTTCATCATCCATCGATGCATGATATTGCTTCATATAGCCAACCATCAATGGAGGGAACATCCATAAGAGAGTGCACAACTAGCTCAACCCTTTTTTGCAATATGTATCTTTTCCTTGGCCTAACCTGTGCTATTGAAAAATAGAGTACTCCCATGAAATACTTGTTCCCTCCCATGTACCATAGCAATCTTTATTCTTTTTTCGAGCTAATAAATGAAAAAAGTAATAAAAATTAAAAAACAAAAAATACAAAAAGGGGGATTACTGAATCTATTCATGTTTCATCATGGATAAAATGGCAATAGTCACTCTTTGTCACCCTTTAACATGCCACATATCCCTGCATCTGTTATAAGTACACCATTTACATTTTCCTTAGGAAGTTGTACAAGTAATTTGAACAGATCTCCATCGATGGGTTATCCTTCCTATAATCTATGGAGATTTCATTAGTTCATCTGGAATTGGTGAATTTCACAATGGTTGGTTACTCAAGTATTATGTTTCCAAGTGTCACTATGCATTATGTTTTGTGTTCAAGTAAAGTTAAACAATGTCGTACATTCCTCAAATATTCTTGACTAATCATGTAGGCCTTCCTTGTGTTAGTATACAACGTTGGATATTGCATATCTACCAAATTATATAATCCTATTGATCTACATTCCATGTAACTTGATGTGGGATGCATTAATTCCATCCTTTTGATGGATCTATTCCTTTTGATTCCAAATCATCATATAGGAAATGGATCTAGGAACCCTAGTGAGTGCCTTCGATCTTGTAGTCATCAGTGGTATGTTTCCTCACAAATGACAGTGGGTATACATCAATGACCCCTGATTGTTTTATCCTACAAGTGTTCAACATCAAAACATCTATTCGCACTTGTTAGTTTGTACTCAAGTATCTTGGAGTCCATCATTATTATCGATGGGTATTCTTGCATTTGTTAACAAGTTACATTTAGACCATTAATCATATGTTTAATTATGATCGACATAAGTTCATTTATTCATATTATATAAAATTGTACTATTTTTGGTTTGTATTGAATACCTTGGGAAAGGTTGTTGCATCACTCATCGATGCACTGCATGACTTGCACAAGATTAAAAATACCATGTCAAAGTACCATGAAGACCTAGATATTTTGCACTCATCAAAGTGCATGTATATATTTTTGTAATATTTTCTTTTGACATGGATCCACTGTGTATTGTTTGTGGCCATGCTTGTTTACTATTGAGCATGGGTATACCTGTCTCAAGAATATATTGTATATTTGGTTTATTGCCTTGTTTGACATATAGGTGCTTTTCAACTACTGCACTCAAGATCCTACTCTTTTACCATCCTTCCCTCATCATTAAAGAGTATCAGTTTGAAGAGTATTAGAATGGAATCAATGCATTTGATCCCTCATCATAGCTTTGGACCTTACACATTAGGGTCCACTTGTTAAAAATAAAATTAACACCCTTGAGAGTGATGGTCTGAAAACATATTTTTATTTCGCTTGCAACATGAAGATCAAAATTTTGGAACAATTGAGAGATTTAATCTCTTATATGACCACTGCTTCCACAAATGAAGAAATATTTTAATACAAAGGTTGCTCTAGATATTTCAGTTCCATGATCACTTAAGGGCCAAAACCCGGTTTCCATAACTCCTACAATCGAAATAATACATAACACGTGTGTTAGTTGTCCTGAAAATCCTGAAAAATCAAGTTAAATGCCTGAAAAACTATGAAAAGTGGGTTTTTTTATTATGAAAATAATAAAAAATTATGAAAAAGTTTAGTGCCACATTCATGTTTAGAAATTGAGTGTACAAATACCAATTCTATATAAGGAAGTCATATGAGGTGAAGTAAAGGACTGAGTGTGAGAGTAAAGGTATGTTGGAGGAATCAAAGGCTAGAAATGACTTTTCTACTACAAGGGCTTTTGGGAATCAAGGGCATGGAGGGTAGAGGATTGAATCTAAGAAAAGGATAAGGAAGGAAACTTCAAGGATTGTAAACATTTCTTCATTTTCATCTAATATGAATCAATTCGATTCCCCCCCAATTCTTGTTCAATGGTCTCCCTCCAAGTTCTATTTTGAATTTGAATTGGTAGGAAACTAGATCTAGCTTGAATTTCTTAAATATTGTTTGGTAGGATAGTAGGAAGGATGTTTTTTGGTTATATTTGTAGGTGTGAAGGATATCAAAGGATTGTAATATCATCTATCAATAAAATTCATTAAAATTCAAGCTGACAAGAGGTAATCTCATCTCTTCCTCCCCTTCTCAAACTACATGAAATAAAGCTTAAGATCTCAGGTTAATTGTGATAATTAATTTGTATCTCTGTCAATTGGGATTCAACCACCCCATAGAAATAGGATATTAATACATAGATTCAGCTGTATAAACTCTACTAACATAATACAAAGATATTTACCCTAGATACCCTTAACTAGGAAAACCAACAAAACTTAGAGCCACACTTCCTACGTGTTTCTCTCATTAGGATTATTAACCACACATATTACAATATGTAGGTATTCCACAACATCCAAAACCCTAATCCATTAATCCATATTAGATATAGGCCCCAATCCCTTAACCAATATTAACTTACATATTTTTAGAAAAAAACCCCAAAATAGCCCAAAACTTTTGAACTCACTTTGCTTGTGACTCACCTTTGGCTCTCAACACTAAATGGTGTTATCATCAGACATAGCCATATAGATGAAAAATCCCACACACACATGAAAAGAATATAACACAGACCCAACAAATTACATTCCTTCTATATTGGTCCTATCTATAAAGGAAATACAATGTAAGTTAGAATGTTTCACACATGACACAAATCAATGCAATGTAAGTTTTGAAATCAACTCCGAGTTTAATCTCTTCTAGGAATGACATGTATGAATAGTATTGGTAACTACAAGACACATGTTTAGTCATATGATTGCAACTTGACTATTTTCACTTGAAAATAATTACAATGACAATTGAATATATATCTTTTAGATATTGATTCAGATAGAGAAGGTAGTTATGAAGAAAAGGCAGAATGAGAAATGTCAAGCAATACATCAAGAGCCACTAATATAGGTGATAATGTCATAGAAAATTTTGAAAAGATATGGATTTGTTTATTACTAAAGAAGTGATGTGATATTATGACAATGAAATAGTTACAGAAAAAGTAGTTCCACTAGGATATAGGCATTATGTGAATAACTGGGAACCAAACTCACTTCCTAAATTGGACATCGATTTTTTCATCATTGAATTGACCCATCTAGTTTACATGGGATGGGGATATTATCAATGGATGGTGTAAAAATTACATACAATTGTGAATTTGAACTGATGGATAATTTTGTTCCAACATACAATTATAAACATAGGTTATGGCTATCCTAATATTTATTGAGTATGAACAAATATGGAATTTGTGCAAATTATAAAAAAATGAAAGAAAACAATCAACATAAAGGATATTCTATATATGCTTATGGAATGACAAAAGCTTCATGAAATGTTGTTGAGTTTATAAACAAATCACAACCGAGAATCACAAATGAGATACCCAACCGCATGTATGAGAAGCATGATGGAAATAGAGTTGTCATTTGTATAATAAAACCAATAGCGGTATGGAATGAGTTGTTGATCAATTACAAGTTTAAACAAATTAATGAATTAGGTAATTCTGTTTTACTACTTATATTCATTATTTACTAAAGAACATTTACAATAATGTTATCTTAAATATATTTTATATAATTAACATACCCATGTTCTATATATTGCAGATGAAAACACCATCTTTTGTATCAAACAAGATTTGCAAAGATTTCTTTTTTGCACATAGAATAAAGTGAAGAAATTTGTAGATCTATCACAAATGAATTCCCACAAGATTCGTGTTATGGAAATTGTCTTCCTTATGACGTTGTGTTGATTTAGCACATCTACTCATCATTCAACTCAACCATGACCAATGGGAAAAAAATTAATATGATTGTAGATAAGATTTTGAATGCACCATGTACGAGTACATTCATCATTTCTATATCTATCATGTACAATGATTGAATTCTTACTAGCTTCCTTGGAACCTACTTTCATATCAACTACAACTAGAATAACATTCCTGAATTTTTTTTTATTTATGGAAAAGTGAACCATAAGTGCCTCGTGGCATCATCTCAACTTGAAGAAAATGATCGGCCATTGTGTTTCACCTGTGGGGAAAATGAATGCATATGTTACAATGATGATATTTAGGAATGTGATAAAGGTGTTTCCGATGCAGATAATTAAGTAAACATTTTAGCTGTTTTGTGCATGAATGTTGTGAATGATGTTTCATTTTTAAATAATGTATTGCTACCATTAATTATTAATATATGGCTATGCATATGCTTCTATTGTTTATTTGCTTATGATGTATTGGACAATGATGAGAAAGGAAAATCATATGTAGAGTAAGAATGTGTTCATTTTTTATTGCCTTGACTAGGATTATTTGATCAATCTCTTTCTTCTCTATTTTTTGTTGAAAGAACATAACTCAAATTTAAGCCTTATCTTGTTATGTAGCCAAGTTTTTTTTATCTAATGTTTGTATTGAAATTGCATTTTATAAAATGGGAATGAAGGGAATTGATAATTTTTATCGTTATTTAAATATATGCATACTTTACCTAGTTAATATACCAAATTTTTATGTTGGAATATCATTGCATAAAGGCATTGACAATGAGTAGGTCAAATAATATTACATGGTAATTTTGTTATTTATTATCATTGTTCACTAGTACATAACGGGTGATAAGGGACTAAAATCATGACTAAAAATTAGTGATAAATTACTAATGGTCATAAATTAGCAGTCACTTATCACCCAACCAAATTGGTCATTTATCACTTGGTCATAAATTGCTTGAATTGCTTCACGAGTCAACCATATATTTAGTCATTTATTTGGTCATTAATTGTTGCTATTTGGTTGTTTATTTGGTCATTAATTGTTTCTATTTGTCATTAATTATAATTGTTTAGTAGTACATTTACTCATTTATTTAGTCATTGATTGCTCTTAATTGGTCATTTATTTAGTCATTGATCGTTGTTAACTGGTCATTATTTTAGTCATTGATTTTTTTAAATTGGTCATTTATTTAGTCATTGGTTGTTGTTAACTGATTATTTGATTAGTCATTGATTTATGTATATAGGGCATAGATAAATCGAACCACCAACCTCTTGCATGTAAGGAAGGCACTCTTACATTAAGCTAGCACCCTTAAATAGAGGACTTAGAAAAAATGGGCTTTTAGAAACACATGAGCTATGACAAATATAGAACTTTAAATATAAAAATAAAAACTACAGTATACCTCTAAGGAAAACATTTCCATATTCTAGAAATTTCAATATAAACATGTCCTTTGAAACCAACCTCTTCTTTATCAACCACGACTTTGTATTTTATAAATCACTCCACCTTCCTATCATTATAATTGTTGTTTTGTAAATCATTATTTTCCTTCTGATCACTATTTTTTTTGTTTTGTAGACTTACTAATTTAGAGTTTTACAAGAGGATATTTAAACCTAGAATATCAACATCCTACTTTATCCTAATTTATTGTCAAAACATGTGTAAAGGAAGTCTCTAACATCTCCATACAAGGATGTGAAGATTATGAGAAATCCAATGTGTTTCAAAGACATGTTGGTATGGTGATCCCATATCACAATATAGAATAAATAAACCTTACCACAACATTTCATTAATTGAATTGTTATACAAAAATATAATTACAAGTATTTATCCAACTCATAGGGTTTTAAACTCTTTCCCGAATTTACAAAATCTGGTGGAATTTTTTATGCCAAATATGCTTCACATATTCTTATCACATTTCTTATATACATTTTACATATTATTTTATGCTATATAAAATATACTCCATGAAAAAGATTATTTTCCTAAACTATTTAATACACACGTCTATCTACTTAATTTGCCACATATTTTTAAGGTTAGTGATCTCTAAACTGATTTGTAAAGTTATGATCTCTAAGTGAATATGATACCCATCTTAATCATAGTCATTATCCCAAGAAGGTATATTGTTATTTTTTTGTTTGTCACACAAAATGTGACAAAGAACGAAATCCAACTAAACATGGTGATGGACATGGTTTGAAATTTGAAACCTTAACTTTGGAGGGTGGTAAGAAAATATGTTATTTCACATATATTCAAACCAACACTTCAAATTACAAGGCATGTTGTTAATTTTTACTCCATTATACAAAATGTAACAAACAAATATATCCAACTAAACATGGTAATGGACTTAGTTTGAACTTTAAACCCTTACCTTTGGAGGGTTGTAAGAAAATATTCTCTTTCACACAGATTTAAGCCAACCCTTCAAATTACAGAAAAATATAACTTTCAAAGGTTGCTTTCATAGATAGTGCACTACATTTTTTGAATTCCCTATTTTGGATTGATAATACTTGCGTGTAAAAAAATCTATTTATAAAAAAATAGTGATTGGATGAAGGCAACCATAGTTGATCTTGTCTACAATCTACCGCTCATAACGCCATTACATCATTACTGGAATGTATGATTGTTGTTTGGTTGCTAAAAAAACATAGATCATATATATTTCAAATCTCTATTAGGAAAAATGACATCTTTGAATGGATTAATCCTTTATGATTGTAATGCTTGTTCAATCCCTCCATGGATTCTATGAGACTAGCTTTGTTTCTTCAGTTTCATCATCACAAATTCAATAACAAGAGGGATATTCATATCCAGATAGTAGTAAATGCTCCTACAACTGCCAGGGGTGATTCCATCAATCACAATACTTGTTATTGTTTATTGTAGGAGTGTAGAAACATAAAACCTATGCAATAGGTGCATGTCAAAGTACTTATTAATGGGTTTGAGCAAAATTCGTTGTAAGGGACCAGACTTGTAAGAGGCTATGCCATGTGTGGAATCTATCTAATGCCTGCCTAGTTTCTGAAAAAATATATGATCCCAATATTTTTTTGTGGAACATTATAATTAGAGAGTATGATAAGAATGAGATCGTAGTAAATAAGGATAAACTTGAGATTTATTATCAAATGTAGGAGTTAGGAATAGAGCTAAATAATTTCACATTTCCATTTGTACTTAAGGCATGTGGATATGATGGGTCGTTGGCTCTTCAAGATGCCAACAAGATTCATAATTGCATATATAGGAATGGATTTGACTGTGATGTCATGGATTGTTCTTGAAGTGGAGGGTAGGATGCCAAACTTTAACCATGCGTAAACATATTGTTGTTGTGTTGCATATAATTTGACTTAGTGAGGAAGCTACCAAGTACCTCAATAATCACAAAAATGTCCAATAACAATTGAAAACACACTTAAATAATGACAAAATTATAGGAAATAACTAACACTATAAAGTTCACTTTCGATAGTTCCCAACCGTATATGTCCTGCGAAGTAGAGATATTTTCCTCTAACCGCATTTGATTCCCATTATGCATGGTATCAGCATAATGATTCAAAACCTTCTTTGACTATGTAATCTATGTTTTATTCATTCCATTACATCTATAAATGTCACTATTACCTCTATAAATGCACTAACAATGTACGTCTGCAACATATATTTCTACAATTAAAAGATATCTAATGCACAAAGCAACGACATACCTAGATTTGTTGTTGCAAAATGTTTGGTAGATAACTAAGAAACAAACCCAAAGATCCTACTAGACTAAGTGCATGATGAAAATTATGTGAATGTAGACTTGGAGTGCAAACATCATCCAACTCTCCTTCTTCTCGATCACCATAAAAATTGCATCCAACGTGCCTTGTATGGGATCCATAGATTGTATTTTATCCTTGACAAGGAATATAAACATGCATTTCCAATGAATAAATGACCATTTGACCTCTTTTATTTATTTCTTCTTCATTACTGAGAAAATGTGACAAGTTTACAAATTATTTTCCTTCTTGGATATTGTTTTTCCTACTGGGTTGATGGATATCATAAGATATAACAATTTGTATTTGATTACTTGTAAGTTGTAGGATTTTTAGGCCAAGAGTTCATGAATTCCTCGAAAGGATGGAATAGGTGCAACAAATAATCCCTCCATAGTAGGAATATTTTTTTGAATATAAAGAACTTGAAATTATTCAAAGTTCGGCAGCACAAGAACCCAACACCAGACACCCTTGTCGCTCACAACAATCCCATAGGTATGAAGTTTATTTCCCACTAGATATCCCAATGTGATGGGTGGGTCATCCACATGGGCCATGGATGATTGTGATAAGCCAGAATTGAATGCCTTTGGAAACACTGATGATAACTCCACTACATTTTTTGTCAATCTAACAAAATGAGGTCTATTTTCTGCAAACAAGCCATAGTAAAAAATCACACCCATAGTGATAGACTTGAACCATATTCCCTTCAAATACAATCCTGTTATGTTATATCCCTAGAAATCCACACTGTTCTTCCTTCTCGTTATTGTGCAAATATGACTATCTACTGCAAAATACTATGATTTCAAACCCATTTTGATGTCTTTAAATTGTGTGTTGAATGTCCTCATCAATGATAATCCTTTCATAAGTCCCTTGAGTTGTATTCACATAAGAAAGAAACTAGAATTAAGAAAAAAATTATTACCTTTAAAATTCTTTTTTAAGGAATTTCGTAGGATCTCGTAGTGGCATTTACGAAGGGCTAGTAATATGACACATGATATGACGTGTGAGGATTTTATAGATAAAAAACTCACACATTTCGGGCCAGCACGTTTAACTTTTTAAATTGTATGTAGACTTATCGTATCCTCGATATTATTAGGATATTTTATTAATGTATTTGTTCTATTACTAACCATGGTCATTTGATATGGATAAAGCTACTAAGTCTCCTCTAGAGACTAATAACCTCTAGAGTGAATTACTTTAGCACATGACTATATGGTCAAAGTGTTAGAATAATCAACCCATAGTTAGCTACCTTAGACATTAATTAATCCATTTTTTGTCTTATTTGCCTAGTTTCCATATTCCACCTTATGCAAGTTGTCCTCCACACATCCATAGTGGTCAAACTTGCTAAATTTTATTCATGGAGCACTTGGGAAACCTCTTGGAATCAAATCTGCTTTATTCCTGGTCTCCGTAGCGCATGTCTTCTTTTTCTGCTTTATTGCCTACTTTTTCTGAGTTTTAAGGCAATTGGGAAAGTTTGACTAGGTGAAGTTAACTTGTTTTTTGTCCTCAACATCCTCCACTCTTTTATCCTATGAAAAGCATGTATGATTTGTCCTTCCACCATCTATTATCTTGCCTAATTGATTTTTCCAATTCGTGAGATCCTAGACAGATTTGGAATGTGCTTTATGCACCTATTGGGGATTTGCTTAGATTTAGTAAGCCTACTTTTGACTAAATTCGAATGGAATATTCATGCATTAGAATATCTCATGTAATTATTTATTGTGGAAGCCTATGACTTCACAGATTTGGCTATTGTATACTTATTCAATACATATTAGTGTTCTGCTCCATATTCAGTCTCCTTTTGTGAGTAATTTGCATGTGTAATTGGCAATTGTTGTGAGTGTAATTGTTCTAACACCTGGGTTCAATTTCCACATGGTATCAAAGCCTTTGTAGATCTATTTCTCTCCTTCCAATTTGTTTTACAGGTTTGACATCATTGACTGGGAGCATTCTGCTGACTGACGGGACAATTTCTGAGCTAGGGATCAATCTCAGAAGATCATCTTGACTCCATTTAACTTATTTGAATGGAAAGTAGAGATGTAGATACTGTTGAGAGAAAAATGCCTCTACAGAGTGACTATGGCAACAGAAGAAGAGCCCAATGCAGCTGCAGAGAAGAATAAATGGCACAACAGGAGGGATGAGGCCTATGGTCTCCTATGTCTAGGTATATCCAGAGACCTCCTTTTCCATCTTGATGGATTGAAATCACCAAATGAAGTATGGGAGAAGCTTGTTGATCTTTTTGGAAAGACAGATGAGATGATGGGACATCAAATTGAAAATGAATTGATCTCCCCAAGTCCCAATAGCTTTGAATCCCTGCAACTCTATTTTTCCAAGTTCAAAGCACTTGTTTTGCAGCTAAAACAATGTGGGATCGAAAAGAAGGCTGATCAGCTAGTCTTGGCCATACTCTCGAAGCTTGGCCCTGAATATTCAGTGTTTTTTTCGACCTTCTATGCCACAAAGTTGACAGCTCGAGCCTGGAAAATGCCTAGCCTTGCAAATTTCATGGAATCTCTCACACAAGAACAAGATAAATTGGTGATGATGGGCACCATCAAACCATCTAAATACCAAGCTCTGGTTGCTGGAGATTCGAGGGTGGATTCAAAAAGAAAGAAGAAAGATAAAAATCCACCTGAGCAAAAGAGAGACAAGAACAAGTCTCCAGAGGAGCCTCAAGGTTCCAAGAAGAACCCCCAGAAGAAGAAGAACAAAGGAGAAATGAGCAAGTGCGCATACTGCAGTAAGGGCAATCATTCTGAAAGCTCCTGAATGAAGAAGAAAATTGACATGCTGACCCAACTCCTAGAGAAGAATGGCATCTCCCTTCCAGACAGCTCAAAGAAGAGGGAAGGAGGATCAAATTTAGAAGACAGAGAGAGAGTTCATGCATTGGTTGCTGGCACATCAAGCTCACCTAGTTTCATCATTGATTCTAGAGCTTCAAGACATATGGTTTCAACCAAGGAGGAATTCACCTCACTTGACATGTAGAAAGGTCCACCAATAGTACTGGGAGATGACTCTCTCACTGAAAGTTTGGGAAAAGGGAGGATTGATCTTGACCATGGTAACTTCAACAATGTGTTGTATGTTCCAGGTCTTGCCTCTAACCTCTTATCAGTGTATCAGATGACCCACATAGGGTCTCCAAAGAAGGTCATATTCTCCCCTGATGAAGTTGAGATCACAGAGATCTCAAGTGGTAAATTCATTGCAAAAGGAGTTGCAAATCATACTTCGAAGGTATACATGTTCTCACACTTCCTACCCTAATCAAACCCCTCTGCTCTTCTGATTCATGCTAATGAGGCAAGCAAGATTTGGCATGAAATATTTGGCCACCTAAATTACAAGTATCTTTCTGATCTTAGTGAAAAATAAATGGTCATAGGGTTACCAAAGATTAAGTTTTCCAAAGGAGTCTGTCAAGGTTGCATCCTAGGAAAAAATCCAGAGCATAAATTTGAGAGAGCTAGTCATGAGAGAACCTCTGCACCTCTTGAGTTGATCCACAATGATGTTGCTGGCCCATTTCCTCATATGTCAATGAGTCAGGCCAAATATGCATTGAAATTCATAGATGAATTTTCCAGGTATTGCTGGGTTTACTTCCTGAAACACAAGTTTGAAGTTTTTGGCCTCTTCAAAGTCTTTAAGGATTTGGTTGAAAACCAGTCTGGGAGGAAACTCAAGGTCCTTAGATCTGAAAATGGTGGTGAGTATGTAAAGTCTGAGTTTATTCAATGTTGTGCAGATGTAGGTATTCAGATGCAACATTCTATCCCTTACACACCACAGTAGAATGGTGTTGCTGAGGGGAAGAATAGATCACTGAAAGAGATGGCAACCTGCATGATGGAGGAAAATACTTTGCCACCAAAGTATTGGGCCGAAGCTATAAACTGTGCAGCCTATATATAGAATAGGGTGCCTCATAAACAGCTTGAAGGTATGACTCCTTTTGAAGCATGGAGTGGGCACAAGCCAGATGTGACCCATTTCAAGATTTTTGGCTCAAGGGCTTGGGCTAGAATTCCAACAGAAAAGAGGAAGGATTTGTAGCCCCAAAGCCAAGAGTGTCTATTTGTTGGGTACTCTGAAGATTCAAAAGGGTACAAGCTGATCAATTTGAGCACAAACAAAGCCTTCATTGAAAGGTGTGTTCAGTTTCAAGAAGAGCCCCTAGTAGCAGTGGAAGTTGGAGAATCCTCTTCACCACCAGAACCTCTGAATGTAAGTGAAGAGATGGTTGAACATGCTGATTCTGATATGTATGATAATGATGATTTGATTGCAGATCCTAACAGTCCTACAAGACCAAAATGGGTAGCCAAGACCATTCATGCAGTTGGAGAACTAGCTGGAAATCCTAATGATCCTAGGAGGACTGGATCTCAGTTTGAGAGTGCTATGTGCATGAAAGATCCTATGTTTGCAGAGAAATGATATCTGATGATTGAATCAGATCCACAGACATATGAAGATGCAGCAAATGATCCAAGATGGCAAGCAACCATGAAGGAAGAGTTCATCTCACTCCAGAAGAGCAACACTTGGGAGCTGGTTGATCTTCCCCCAGGGAGGAAGCTAGTTCAGTGTAAGTGGGTGTACAAAACAAAATTTGCTGCTGATGGAATTAACTCTGGAAATGACACAAAATATTTATTAGGAAAATAAAATTCAGTAGCTATATTTTCACCCACAATAAGAAAATCCTGATAAGCGGTCGAGAAAAAAGACAAATGCACTTTCGAGGTTGATATTCCAAGGAGTTCCCTCAAGGTAGTAATGGCCCAACCAGTGGATAAAAAATATGCATCCGATATGGGTGTCATAATAAGCTATGTAATTGCGTTGGATGTAATAAACTGGGTTTGTTATCCCAAGAGCATATGATCTCAAGGAGATCATATCATATCAGATCAGTTATTGGATCCCTCGCTCATTCATATTGGTTGTCTTATTTTGTCCCATTCAACTAACAAAAATGGGAACACTCAACTCAATGATATCGATGAAGGAACGAGGTCTACACTAAGGGTATCCACAAAGACATTGGTTTCCATGATTGGTCCCCTAAATCACCCCCCTTGCTCATATATAAAGTGGCTTGAAGACATTGTGCCAGGAACGCAGGGTGGATCGAAGACATTATGGGATTCTATTTGGGTATCATAAATCCTCTCATCTCAGTGATGAGAATTATCTATGGGATCAAAAAGACAACGAAGGGGAATAAGGATCATATCAACATTTGAAAGAAACTAATATAATTAGTGAGCCCCATGAACTAATAGAGGATAATATAGCCTAGGACCTCCATATAATTTCCTTATTTAACATATATGGTATTAAGATGAATTTATGCTACACAACCATGTGATTAGCTTACAATGTTGAATAGTAAACATACCTAAAATTTCACAAGTTTCGATAACTTTGATGATTCTATTATAGAAGTTGAGAATTTGAGTTGTTTTTTTTGCTACACTTAGGTAATCCCAGTAAATAGCCAGGAGAAAAGTTGTAGAATAAACACATTTCATGTTGTTCCATTCCTGGATATAAAACAAACCCCCTACCATCGAGCGATCATGGTTCATTTAGTGGGAAAAGAAATGTAAACGTACCTGAAAACAGGTTATGATTTTAGCTTTCAACAATGTGTCTTGATAAAGAAACCCATATAGGGTATCTTCAACTCTAAAACTAGAGAGAAAAAAACCTTTGAAATGTAGACATATCTATTTTTTAAATACTTTTGGGTAAATATACATTTTTATTTTTTTAATCCTTTTAACTACTTAATAGATATGAGTTTCAAATGGAATCTAAGTTTCAGATGGAGTCTAGTTGATTAATTATCAGGAGTGAGATTGATGTTGGAACCAACTTTTTTCTTCTAGAGGCAAGCACAAAGAAAGAACTCATCCTTGGACTGATATTTTCCTAGTGTAGAAGAGTATTTCCCACCTTTACCTTCCATGAGAAACTAGACATGCATGGAAACCATATTAAATATCTCATTTTGAGACTAATTATTTTTTCTTATGTGAAAAGTATGGCTAATCACACAAGAATTGCTTCTATCTTGTTGGATCAATCTTTGGTAGTGTTGGTTCTTGACATACCTGAAAAATACTCCATTTTTCTGAAGAAACCTTGAATGGCCAAAGCAGTGAATACACATGTTCAAAGGATGAAAGGAAACCATTATTCGCATTGGAATCCTCCTCCATAGACCAATTTGGATTTAATAGGAACACAATCCTTTGGGAAACATATTTGTAAATAATATCAATGGAAGGAAGTTACAGAATCCCCGGTGTCACCAAGAACAATACATTTGAATCTTCAACAAGATTGAATTCCATGCCTGGATAAGAAATATATAAGTTCTTCACATAATCATTTTTTTCAAAAACTTGAGTACCCAAATCCCTCATTGGAGAATTTACCAATCAAAGATAAGCAATAATTTAAATGAGGATAAATTGTAACAAAGATAAGCAAGAATTTAAATGAGGATAAATTGTAAACAAGATCGTACCTTGATGGAATGTGCTACAACCAAGTGCACTACTACATGAAATAAATATTGGGAAGTCCCTCCTCTAAATGTTGAACTCTATAAAGTTGAGAATACGATCATAACTTGGGAAGAAAAAAAAAACATAGGGTTTGAAGCAGTGGTGTTCATGTCTAAACCCTCACTATTATATGCTCTTTCTTTTCTCTATCTACCTAGATCATTCGTTCTATATATATCAGCCAAAGTATTTCCCCCCAACTCCTGGGTCATATTGATATATCAATACCCTCCTCCTTACCCTTACCCTCACCCTCCTTTGAATAAAAACACCTCATTTCAATTAAAAAACTCTGGGATGTTGTAAATGAAAGACCCATAATATTAAATTTATTATTATTATTATTATTATATTTAAATATATTGAATATATAATAACTATATCATACACATGGTGTTCACTAACGAGGAAATACCATGTCACAGTTCCATTCATATTGGGGATTTGAATACTCCTAAAAACCTCAAAAATAGATTACCTTGTATTAAGCAGTCAAGGGGTGGTGGTGGGGGGGGGTTAATTTGAGAAAGTAATATAAATATTGGGGGTTATTTTATTATGTGGGAAGAGTAATAACCTCCAAATCGTGGGATGGATTCATACCTCTAAATCATGGGCTCAATTCATACCTACAAATAGTGGGTTGGATTCATATCAGTCCTAGTTTTTGCTATGGAATAACCTCCAAATCGTGGGATAGATTCATACCTCCAAATCGTGGGATAGATTCATACCTCTAAATCATGGGATGGATTCATATCAGTCCTAACTGCTACTATGGAATAACCTTCAAATCATTGGATGTATTTATACCTCCAAATCATTGAACTTGTATCGTCTTTTTTTTTAGAATAATTTTCTCCATCAATGGGATTTATCTAAGCTTTCCTTGGCCCCATGGCTATGAAAATGGGTAGTAAAAAATAAAAATAAAATAATAAATATCATAAATGTGATCTTTCCCTTGATGAGATGTGTTCTTAAATTCCTAGTCAATTGTGCCTCCATCCATAAATGTGATCTTCCTTTTTAAATTCTCGTTTTGTTTGAATAATTTCATGTGATTCTCAATAGACCATGTGATTTTGTTTGACTAATCCTTCTTGGACATAGATGCTTACAATATTTATTTAGGTATTAAGACCCAAGTTTCCTTAGTTGACCATGTTAAAGACCACAATACACATATCTATTTCTTAATAAATGTTAATGGAATTGATATTCCCACTAAGGGTAAAAGGATTCTCTTAGGAGATAATGTGTGATGGCTAGATACATTATTATTATTGAAAATTTATTATGATACTATATTATAAAGAAATATTCTCAATTTTATAAACAAGTAAATTATTAAATAAAATCAATTATTTTAAATTTTCATTATTTGAATTCTTTTTAATCAATTTGAAATTAATTTTAATAAATTTAAAATTAAAAAAAATCTTAAAGCCAAATTCTAAATAATATGCAAAATATTTTATATAAGAAATATAACAATCAATTTGTTGTGATATGTTTATAGGTTAGGTTAATGATCCTCATTATTATAATTTTCTGCATAAATTTAAAATTAAAATAAAATTACTATGTTGAAATTAAAATACAGATCCATATTTGTTCGACAAGAACAAAATTATCAATTTTCATGTCACTTCCTTCATTAGCTAACACCTTGCAATTGCTCGGTCAAATAGCATTATTTTGCATCCTTTTCCCTTGCAACCAATAAGAGAGATTCCATTGAAGTCAAACTTCCGATGGGAATGCCACTAGGTTCATGAGTACAACTAGTGCCACATCCTCCTTAACTACCAAAAAGCAACAGGTAAAAATATGAATTATATTAGCTCCCTTAAGCTTTGATTTTTAATGGATACTCTAAGGTAGTGTTTAAGCCTAGTATGGACCCTTAGAGGGAATGGTAGTGTTGTTGATCTCCATTATTTGAGTTTTGAAAAATCAAAATTTCTTTTAAGGTATTTACTATTGATTATTTGTGATGTCAATTGAAGTTGGTTTTTAATACTTCTTGCTTGAGAAGATAGTAAAAAAAACTGCCTCAATACCAACAACAACAAATTTTTCATGTTCTCATAACATGAAGAAATTTCATTAATCTAAGAACACTTTTAGTATTTCCCATAGTTGAATATTTCCCTTCCACTCGCTATAATACGAAGCTTCCTCGACTAATATTTAAAAGACATTAGCCAATAGAAAATATGACCAATTCAACTAGAATATTTTAGTTTATTGACCACCAAGTAAGAGGAGGCTTTAGGTTTCTATCTGTTTACCACCTCCTTCAGTGAACACCAGTGGTGATCATTGTTGTCTAAGGTAGGGAGAGTGTTTTTTTCTTTCTTTCTGAGATCACTTTCCTTCATGATTTCATTGATACCTATTCTTATTGTAATTTGTTAAGATATTATTTAGTCCCCTCCTTTAGTTCCTTATTTTCCACCATTCGGTAGTTATATGTTAGTTCTTTCCTTTATTCCCCTATTTCCTCAATGGTTCTATCAACCTTTACACAAATTCTTATTGACTTTAGTAACTCCAAAAGTTATTCAACAACAACATTATTTTCTTTCCTTTCTTTCACCTGATTTGATTCATAGTCTTATTCCTCCTCAACCATCATTCTAAACATAGATTTATTTATGTATTCCCTTTGTTTTATTGGGTTTGGAAATGTATATTTCTCTTTCTTTATTGCCTTTAGTTGACAGGTTCTGTGTGTTAGGATTTACTAATCCTCTTTTTTCCCACATAGTCTATTTGTTCTATTTTACTAACTTAGGAGGTCATCATCACTTCACCAGTGTATGGGGGACACGCCTAGGATCCACCTACCACTTACTACACCTTCATGCATGAGTTTAGGTGTCCTAGGGACCAATCCCTATAATTTAGGAGTTGACTCCGAGTTCCACCCATAGTCTCCTTCAATAGGCCTTGGTAGGTAAGCAATTATGTTCAGTTATTCTTCAGTTACAATCAGTTAGCCTAGCGTCAGTTTGCATGATTTAAGGGAGTGTGGGTGCCTTTGTTCACCTACCCTCATCACTTAATTGATTGTAGACTGATTTAGTTATTCATATTTGCACTAGTGAGCTCCAGTGTTCATTTTTCTCACACAGAGTTACTGCATGAGTTAGTTTGAGTTGGTGAATTTGAATCCATCCAGGGGTATTCGAATTTTTCCTATTGTATGTCGATTGTATTATATACACAATAATGATAATGAATGTAATGATACTAATCAATTTTGATCCAATTTGTGTGAAATTTCTGTCATGAATCCATTGATCAATTTTACATTGAATAGTTGATTCTATTGCATCCTTCTTTTTAGATTGCTTTCATTCAGGCTTGAAGATCCATGGTTCACTAAATTTAAGATGGTATCAGAGCCATTGTTCAGGCCAGCAACAAACCTCACAAAATTGCATGCTTGCACCAGAAGCCATTAAGTTTTCACATAATTCTTGGAATAATTGTATTGCTCCCTCTGGATTCGTCCAAAGAAGTCTATCTAGGTGTGATGGACTCAGAGAAAGTGCACATGTCAAAGTGGAGAGTGTTTGATATGACATGTTAGTGACATAATTTTTTTTGCATTGTTTTTGTAGGTACATTCAAATATTTCTTGAAAAATTGTTGATCAGTATAGCAGTGAAATGGAGAATTCAAGAGCTCTATCTCCATGAATCCTTACACCCTTCAATTACCTTGACTGGAGGGAAAATATGTATATTTCCTTGTGCAACAAGGGATTGTATAGGATGAAAATAGGCAGAGTAGTCAAACCCCAACAACATATTAAAAAGGAAAAGTGTTTGGATAGGCTTGATGAAGCCTTCAACTACATGTGCATTCACATATATATGTAGATGTTGTTCCATATTGATGGACTCGGGACTCCGAAAGAACTACAGGAAAAGATCGAATCCTTGTTTGAAAAACAAGATGAGATGAGGGGCCATATTCTGGAGAATGAACTGATAGCACCACAACTCAGTAACTTTGACAGAATTCAACTATTCTTCACTAAATTCGAATCCCTAGTCATACAATGCAAGTAGTGAAGGATTGAGAAGAAGGAAGAGAAATTGGTTCTCTCAATTCTGAGCAAGATTGGCTCAAATATTTCAGTTTTTGTCTCAACTTTCCAATCTGGGAGACTAACCACTCCAAATTGGTGAATGTCATCCCTAGATTCCTTCTTTGAATCACTAATCCAGGAGCAATATAAACTGATCCATATGGGAGTGCTCAAAGCTTCCAAGAATTAGGACCTCCTAGTTGGAGACTCTAAGAATGTGCAATAAAAAGGGAAACAAAGAGGGAAAGAGAAGAAGAACGTTGATTCAAATCCCAAGGAGAATCTAAATCCTTCAGATGGAGCCTCCGATTCCAAGAAAAATAAAACCAATAAGTTTGAAAAAGATAAATGCTCTTATTGCATGAGAAGATTTCATCCAGAAAGTGAGTGTATGAAGAAGACCATTGATAAAATTTCAAAGCTCCTTGAACAAAAAACCATTTCCATTCCTCAAGGGGCAAAGAAGTATGAAGTTGGAAACCAGATTGAAGAACATGAGAGGCGCCATGCTTTGAAAGCAAGATTCACTCAATCAAAGGCCTATATAATTGATTAAGGAGCTTCCAATCATATGGTTGCCTCCAAAGAATCCTACACTCATATGGATCTCTCTAGAGGACCGAGCATTCATATGGGAGATGATTCACAAGTCCTAGTTGTTGGGAAAGGTTCATTAAAATTGAGCATGGGAGAAAACTTGTTGTCTGTTTACCAGATGACACATAATCGCTCTCCTAAGATAGTTACATTCGATTCTGACATAGTGGAGATATCTGAAGCCTCTACTAGAATACTAATAGAGAAAGGAGTTTATATTCATTCCTTTAATGCATTAGATTTTTCCCATTTCCTTCCTACTTCATATCTGAGTTCCTTATTGACACATTCTAATAACACAAGAAAGATTTGGCATGAAATATTTGGCCACTTGAAATTCAAGTATCTCCAGCAGCTGCACAATGACAAGTTGGTTGAAGGCTTTCCTCTTATAAAATCTTATGAAGGAGTGTGCACTGGTTTCTTGGTAGGGAAGCATCCCGAGAAAATATATGAGGCGGGGAAGGAAAAAAATGTTGTCTCCACATTATATCCAATACACGGTGATGTCTCTGGATCGATTCCTACAACATATTTGAATGGATCCAGATATTTTCTAACCTTCATTAATGACTGTTCAAGGTATTGTTGGGTAAGTTTTATGAAGAAAATTTTTGAGGTATTTGAGACCTTCAAAGTATTCAAAGCCTTAGCTGAGAACACCTTCAGAAAGAATATCAAGTCACTTAGATATGAAAATGGATGTGAGTATGTCAATAGAGAATTAAAGTAGCTATGTGCATTAACATGCATTCAAATGCAACATTCATCTCCATACACCCCACAATAGAATGGGGTGGCTGAGAGGAAGAATAGATCCTGGAAAGAGATGGAAACTTCCTTCTAGAAGCAAGAAACCTTCCTCCTTATCTATGGGATGATGAATTCAATTATGATTTGTATATTTATAACATGGTGCCTCACAAATAAATGATTGGGACCACACCTTTTCAATCACTAGTGGGACATAAGTCCAATGTCTCGTGTCTGAGATTTTTTGGCTCCAAGGCTTGGGAGAGAATCCCTACAGAGAAGACAAAATCCTTCCAATCCCATAGTAGCGAATGCATACTACTGGGATATGCTGATGATGCTAAGGCATACAAATTTATGGACCTTGCAACCAAAAAGTGCTTCATAGAGCACATTGTGCAATTTGAAGAAGATTAGGTGCATGATCCACAATAAGCCGAAGTAGAAGAAGGTATAAATTCTCTTTCATTTCTATTTGAAGATGATGAAATTATGACTAATGTTTCAGATTCAGAAGATGAGCTTCATGATAATCATGAAAATGATATTGAGATTGAATCCCAAGAATATCTAGACCCAGATCTAATAACTATTGCAAATCATAGGCCTAAATGGGCCCAAAATTTCATTGAAGCAGTTGGGGATATTGTTAGGGATCTAGATGATAGAATAAGAACAAGGTTTGAGTATCAGAATGAATATGTTGCACTTTCCCATTTAGATCCACTTCTCCCAGAGAGGTGTTTCATGATGATGGGATCATATCCTCAATCATTCAAAGAGTCTTTCCGTGATCCAATATGGCAAGAATCTATGGATGATGAGTATGGTTCACTACAAGACAACAAGACATGGGATATTGTCACCTTTCCTCCTAGGAGGAATTTAGTTAAGTGAAAATGGATCTATAATAACTAACTAGCAGTTGATGGAACCACAACCAATTACAAGGCTCAATTGGTAGAAAAAGGGGTACTCACAAGTCCATGTTCTAGACTACAATGAGACATTTGCTCTTGTTTCGAGAATGGACTCTATAAGACTAGTTTTGGCAATTGCAGCTTCAAATAGGTTGGAGGTACATCACATGGATGTGAAGAGTGCCTTCCTCCATGGTGATCTGAAATAGGAGATATACATGAGACAACCTGAGTGGTACATTGAAGATTCATCCTTAGTCTACAAACCGATGGATGCCTTCCTCATGTCATATAACTTTGAAAGATGCATATCTGAATGCAATGTCTACATGAAGAGGAGAATGGGATCATTATTGTTGATTGTCCTATATGTGGATTACTTTCTCATTAATATCACTTATGATGCTAGATTGAGAGGCATCAAGTCATCTTTGAGTGAAGCATTCACCATGAAAGATCTAGGACTGTTGAGACAGTTCATTGGTATTGAAGTAAATCAAAAGACTTCAGGAATCATGATCACATAGTCTAGATATTCTAGAGACTTTCTTAAAATATTCCACATGGAAGACTGTAAAGAAACATCCTTTCCCTTCCTATATGGCATCAGGCTAGAAGAAGGTGGTTCTACACCATTGGTTGACAACACACTCTATAGATAGCTCATTGGGAGCCTAATATACCTCACTCATTTGAGACCATATTTGTCCTATGTTGTGAGTGTTGCTTCCAGATACATCTAAGAGCCACATGAGATGCACTAGAAGACAACAAAGCACATCTTGCACTATGCACAGGGTATGAGAGACTTTGGGATCCATTATTCAGCTAATGCTCAGTTATGTTTGACTAGATATATAGATTCATTCTAGGTTGGAGATGGAAATGATAGGAAATATACATTAGGTTTAGTGTTTATGTTGGGATTTGGACCAATTTTTTGGTCAAGAAAGAAGCAAGCAACTCTTGTACTCTCTTCAGCTGAAGAAGAGTATAGGGGGGTTGTAAATGAAACTATTAAAGCAGTTTGGTTGCATGGGATTTTGATATAATTTGGTATTCACACTTTTCCTTCATTAGACATCTATTGTGACAACTAGAGTACCATCAAGATATCCAGTGATCCAATTCAGAAGCAACAACCAAATCATATTGAAGTACACATGCACTACATTCAGGAACTAGAGCATAAAAATACTACCGCATTGCATTATTGTCCTACAGAGGAGGACATTGCAAATATTTTTACCAAGTCTTTCATTGAAAATATATTTGTTTATATCAGATCTCTTCTTGGTGTAAAGTCTTGACTCATCTATTGTTCATAATTTCCGTGCTTATTTTGAGGGCAGGGGGGGGGTGTTCCCATGATGTTTTCCCCATTTCCTTTCTTATTAAGCAATCATTTTATTTCATTTATATTGTATGGGTGACCTTTGGGCCAGTTTCCAAGTCCTAGGTTGTCCAAAGTTAGGATTAAGGGGTTGTGTTAGGATTAATTAATCCTCCCTTTTCCCACATAGTTTATTTGGTCTACTTTACTAACTTAGGAGGTCAACAACACTTCACCAGTGTATGGGGAACACACCTAGTAGCCACCTACAACTTATTGTTCCTTCATGCATGATTTTAGGTGTCCTAGGGACCCATCCCTATAATTTATGAACCCACTTTGAGTGCCATTAGTAATCTCCTTCAGTAGACCTCGGTAGGTATGAAGTTATGTTTAATTATGCTCCAGTTACAATTAGTTATCCTAGCACAAGTTTTCATGATTTAAGGGAGTGTGGGCATCTTTGTTCACCGACCCTCATTAGTTAACTGATTGTAGACTGATTTAGTTATCCGGAGTTGCACTAGTGAGCTCCAATGTTGATTTTTCTCACACAAAGTTATCACACGAGTCAGTTTGAGTTGGAGAATTCGAATCCATCCAAGGGTATTTCAATTTTTCCTATTGTATGCTTGTTGTATTAAAGACACATTAATGATAATCAATGTAATGATGTTCTGATCGATTCTTGTCCAATTTATTGTGTGAAATTTCTGTCATAAATTCATTGATCAACTTTACATTCAATTGTTGATTCTACTTCATCTTTCTTTTTAGATTGCTTTCATTCACGCTTGAAAATCCATGGTTCACTAACTTTAACACTATGTGAAAGAGAATATTCCCCTGTTTTAGCTCCTAATCTTGTAAGCAATGTTCAAGTTTTTGTAGTTCAACGCTTCATGTTTTGGTATAGTTTGTATAATATTTGCATTTATTTTGTTCACTAGTTAATCCATCTCTCAAGGTGTGTAACGTCTTCAATTCATTTTATATATATATATATATATATATATATATATATATATATATATATATATATTCGTACACATAACTTATTATATACTAGCATAGTTATGTTTCAACTATCTCAACGTTGTGAGGAGTGTTAGTTATTAACAATTTTTTTATAAGATAAGAGCGCTCTTAATACTTTACTTACACCAGTACACTAGGAAATAAACTTTTTTAAGATCTTCTTTAAATTTGATGGAAATTTGGGGATGCATTGTATATACTCATCATGAGAACTATTTAATAAGTTCTAAGTAATTTTTTTATGCTATTGTTTAATGGTTGCATAGTAATTTACTTTCTTCATAATTCACTCCTTTCTAAATGTTTACATTGCAGTATGTTTTAGGTTTGTGGCAAATTACTAATATTTTACTTTGCTTTGACATAGGCTATGGTGGAGTGACCTTTGTGTCTTCTTCAAGAATAATTATAGTTATAATTTATGTTTTGGAGGACTTCATTTCATCTTAGGTAAATATTAGACCAACTTATCTTATCTATGATAATAACATTGTCAAAGGTTTCAGAATCTAAAGGGTTCACATCCTTAAGGTCCTGTGTTTAGATAGGATGGTAAAAATGGGTGTTCTTTCCTTTACCATCCATAATATACTATTTTTGATAGATACTAAATGTTGAGTTGAATCACAATCCACTCGTCAATATACCTCTTTCTATCTAGATGATATTACAACTCCTTCAAATTGATTTTGGTACTATCCGTCCTTCAGCTACCTTCAGTTATTGACTCCTCTTCTAGCAAGTTCTTTGGGTCATTTTCATTTTAGCATCACTCAATGAGAGTTTTATCCTTTCCTACCATTATAGCACCCACACTAGGGTTTTTTTGTTTGTAATGTGGTTTAGTCGAGGTTGCAATTTTTAGGATGGAATATCAAAACTAAACTTTGGAAGGACCTTGTCATCGCATTGCATCCATTCTTAGTTCAAATGCCATCTTTTCATCTCTAGGAAGCTTGTTACAAATTATGAGGGGGGAAATTATCAAATTATTTCTCTAGTTCTAAAATTCTAGATTTTATTTGTTTGAATTCGGTGCTTTTTCTTTGCAAGGGTACTGGTAATGGAGGGAGAAGTTAACTCTTACCCAAGCTATAATTCTGTGAGTAATCTCAAGGAATTTTCTAGGTGATTTTATAACAATATCTTCTCTTTTTCTTTGCCAGAGTTCAACACTAAATACAAGTGGTTACTTTTTGTCCAAATGTTTCAAACGAAAAATTCCTAGTAAGCCATTAATCGAATTTTTTATTTTATTTTAATCTTCAAATTCATGGGTAACACTTGGATTCTCAATTTTTTGTGTTTACTGTCTTTTATTTATATATGTAATTCTTTTGTACATGATCCATTTTATGGGTGTGAACTTATTTGTGGATCTGGTGATTTGAACCAACTTACAATTGCCTTCCAAATTCTTTTTTACATATTTATGGTAATTTTTCCTCTTTTCATGTATACCTTAACCAATAGTAAGGTTTTTACAGTTTTCATTTTCATGAATAGTTTTTAATAACCCTTGCATGTAAATTGGCATGCACTATGGCTATGTACTCTTTGATTTACTTGCCATGCGATTATCATGGAAACTCTTGACTCTTCTTAGGTACTTATATTGAACTAATTTCTCTTGGCCTATCCTTATTCAACAGATTAAGTGACAATCCTTGTGTTTTCTCTTTGGAATGTGTGTTCTCTTATGAGTCCCTAATGTATGTTTCCCCATAGATTTACTGGGTCATAGCCTTTGATGTATATATATATATTTCAATGTGGTTCACAAACCCCCCAGGGGGATACTACGTCCATGGGAAGAAATCGCGGGTGGCCACCCAAAGGGGCCTTTCCCATCACTCTGATTATGGAGCTAACCCGATTGGGACATCAAGTGAGGCCCTTATATATCACTGTATAGCCACACAAGGATTTTACCTCAAGACCTTCTGCTCACAACTTACAACACTCAACCACTTGAGCTAACCCACCAGGCTATATATATANGAAACCCCTTCCCATGGGCACTTGACTTAAAACTCCATTTGATTACTATAGTAGTTTTTCTTGAAAGTCAGTTGATTTTTAATTATCAAGCAAATAGGATTAAGACCGTTGTATACCATCCTATGGGGGATTGGTCCTCAATTTAATAAAATATGTCATTAAATGACTACTGCAATGCATATCATTATAATTTTTTTAATGGTATGGATACAACCATAAATACTCACTAGTATTTGTCTTTTAGAAGTGCTCCATAAAGAGGTTAGCACCAATGGGTGAAAGTGCAGACTCCATTACTATTCCCCTTGTCTATTCATATAACTCTCCTTAAAGGATAGAATGCCGAGTGCATGAAAACCTCTACCAAGCTAGCTGTACTGGATTGGTGACCTCCTTAATGACTTGCACTTCTTCATCCAAAATAATCTTTGTAAATAATGGAACAACATCAAAGCTAACAAGGATGCCTCACAATTATATCCTCTCATCTTTAATAAGTTTAATAAAATCATTTGAGTCCTTTATGAATAACTCAGCGTGCCCACAAAACCATTGAGTACCTTTTCCACGTACTTTGCAAACTCATAAATTGAATAACCAATTGTATTTACAATAGGCCTGAAGGGTGTGCCTTATTTATGGATCTTAGGTAATCCTTAGATTCTTAGTGTAATCTCATATCTCAGGTTGAGTTTCTTGTTCAACTTATCATCCATGTTATACTCCTTATAAGCTTCTTAACTTCCTAAATCACCTTCATTACTCAATTACTACGAATATTCTTACAATTGTCAATTTCAGTGGGTTTCTCTATCATTTTTTATACGCAAACACTATGGTTCATTACCACTATGGCTCCACCTTTTTATTCCTTCAAAATAACAATGCAATTATTATTCCTCATATTCCCGAGGGATTCACTTTCACCTCTATCCAAATTACTACTTAGGGTTTATCCCTCCTTAGTACCATCAGGTCTATCACTCAGTTGTACCTCACTTCTTTTTCTTCCTTGGACTGTAGTTGTATAGTTTCTTCAATATTGCATTCTATGATTTCAATGAGGATGACCTTCAGTGCTATTTTCAACCCTAATCCTTTTCTCAATACTTTAAACAATACAAAAAAGTCACATCATTTTATTGGCAAGGCTTTAGCCATGGGAAAAATTGTTGTATTTTATTTTCTAATTTTTTTCTACAATGATTTGTGGTTTGTGCATTTTTCTAGTATGATCGTTAGAGTAATCCTAGTCTTATTTATGAGTGAAATTGATGCTTAGATATAATTTTATTCACGATAAAAGTATTTTACTAAGAAATCTAATCTTGATCAAGTGGGTTACATAAGATAACTAAGGTTGATTACGAGACAACGACTATACAAATATTGTGGGTTACCGTTGGCTACTTTGTCACGGCTCCATGTATATGGCTTGGTTCCATGTATATGGCTTGATTGGCATTCAAAAAAACTCAAGTTAAGTTAACAAACATAATTTTAGTAGCTTTATATATATATGTTCTTAAAAATTCTTCACTAATGTTTTAGAAGGTTTTCTTGCAATGCCAAATCTTATCATGAAATTTTGACCATGTACATTTGATTTGATTCATTCTCATGTTAAGAAATTTTTTTCCTTGGTTATTATTGCAAAATTCATTTTATTTTCTATTCATGATAATAGATTTTATCTTCTATTCATGATAATGGATTTTTTTTGTACTTTTAATGATTACGATTTGAAAAGTGAGTTTTCTAATGATTATTATATAATATTTAAATATATAAATATATAATAACTATATCATATTAGTATTACATAATATATTAATTACATATAGTATATATATTAGTATATTATTATAAATTTACTATATAATTTCGTAATTTTTCTAGTTGTAGATAACAACATTAAATTTATGGGGTAAGGATGATAAGGGAATGGTGACATAATTTCTTTTTTCATTTAAGTTTTGACCTTAGGATAAACCAAGGGAATGGGTTATAGTTAATGATAGAGCTAATATAAAAAGATATAGAGTTAACTGAGGGAAAATAAATGAAAAAAGAAAAAAAAATAAAAGGTTTTCAAAGGGGGAATTCATGAATGGAAAAAATGGGATTAAATTAAAAAAGTACGAGGGGATATGTTATAAAGGGAATAGTCCATGGGGTGTAGAATAGATGGTGAAAGGACATATTGTTAAGGCACTCCATGCGAAAGGTCATTGGTTCAAAACTTTGTGGATACAATCTTACAAAAAAAAAAGGTTATAAAGGAAGTATATACAAAGAGGATTTTGGGAAAGGTAAAAGGAAAAGAGGCTCTTTACAAACATAGGGGATATTTTTTTTTCTCGAAATTGGGGTCATTGGTGCTTTCAAAAGTAGGGAGATAGCTAAGGGGGGGATTTTCAACTTTATGAGTTTAGACGAAGGGACTATTATGACGAACGATTATGGATTGTGAATTATGGAGGATGAGAAATTAACAATTTCTAGTTATCATGACTAAAATTAAATGAACTTGTCAAAACTTTAACAAACTACCAAAAGGGGAAAATGGTGACAGTTTTCATCAATTAAAACATGGATGCGACTAGAGTGACGAGACGAAACCAGTGGTAAAACAATCATGACATGATGATGTTTATAGTGTGAAATGACTAACTCCATGACACAAATCAACATGGCACATGACAACACATCACATGAAATGTGACAAGTGTGTCGAAGACAACATACAAAATTGAAAATAATAACACAAGGTATGGACATGACAAACAAATTTCCCTAAATAAGGTAGTATAGACAGAATGTCCTTGTGACAAAATTTAATAGGTTCTCCGTTTGCTTAAACCTTTTCATATTAGTGATTAACATGAGTGCTCCTCAGACAAATTGTAAATGGTAATTAAAAATAGACAATAAAAAAAATGTAACAATCATATTGAAGAAGAGGGAATTATCCATTGTTCGAACAATGGATAATTGCAATTTCAACACTAAAATTTTAAAATTTCATGAATTATAATGTTGTAGATGGACTTAGAGACCCCTTTTATGAATCCATTTGCAGCGTTAAAATTTGCGAAATTGTAATAAAATTATTACAATTTTATAAAATTTAACAATGTACATCTTATGTAATTATTTACTTAGACCATCTAATCATATTTTTTTATCCCAACACTAAATTAGTCATTTATTTTAGTAATTTTTAGTTGTGATCACTTAAAATTGCTTAAATTAGGTCATATTTCACTTAAAAACATTACAGTGACCAAACTTTTTGGTGGTTTAGTCATTGATGGCAGGTGAAAGCTAGCAAACCTAAATATTCTTCTTCAGACTGAAACACTAATCAAAATCTCATTTTGCAAGCACGATTCTGTAATTCTTCTCCCGCAATCAACTTTCCACGAGTTTGAGTTTCCACAACTCAATTTCTGCAATTGAATCTTTCGCAACAATCTTTCCACAAGACCCTTTCCACAATTGTAGATTGCGGATTACGGATACACTTTTCCATTTTTTTCAAAATGGATTTCCGCAATTATGCAGCTACAAGGGTCCTTTCTGCACTTGGATTCTGGATTGTGGATTGTGGATACACCTTCCCACTTTTACAAAATGGGCTTTTGGGATTTTCTTTCCGCAACTTCCTTTTCTGCAATTCTTCTAAGCCATCAATTTATGGCTGGTTCCTTCTTGACCCTCAAGCTGAGATCATATATGGATCTCACCTTAAATTTGTAGATCTTGACTTTTCTCTTACAGAATTCATTAACAACCGTCGATCTACTGAAATTCACAGAATTCAATTCAGATTGTGACATTCAAATTGATTCATAAGCGATCAATATTCTATGTAATTATACACATCTCCTCCTTCAGAATCATTTATACATTACTGGAGATTCATCCACATAAAGAAATAAGCATATGTCTAGTAATTGAAAAGAAGACATCATATAGTGATAACTATGCAAAGTATTAAGACTTTGTTCTTCATTACATTAACCACTGTTACATACACTCTATCTCTCCATCGATCACAATTCCACACTTCTATGTCTATTCCTATTCCATTCTTATTCCCATTCATGTCTATGCTTATTACATTTGATTCTTAAATAGAATTCTATCAAACCTGTCAGATTCACAACAAGAGGATCTAAACTCCTAAGAAAGAAAGTATGTAACTAACCTATCCTCAAGCAACCTATTACAATATTCGAGGGAATTTGTGGGAAATTGTCCTTATTAAATTCAAACCATCCCTATATATGAAAAAAATTACAAAAATTGACTACCAACCCTATCTTCTAGAAAATTTACATGGAGCAGAAAAATAGCATCGACTGTTTATTCAACAAACAGAGAATTTTGACTAGATGATCCTGCATCATACTCCAGGGGAAGAAAATAATTCTTCAGTAAGTCTTTAGGGTTCACATCATACTTTGAAATATCTACTTTTTTCATCCACGTTGCATCTTCAGATGGTTGATCTTTCCACTTAACCAAATACTAAAAAATATTATTTGTTTCTGGTATTCTTTGAAACCCTTTTGTCAAGTATAGATTCAGTCTGTGGTTTTTATTTCTGAGGTAACTTTCCTTTCCAATCTATAAATGGACCATCTTCTCCTAAAATCATTTCTTTTTCCAAAACACCTAAATATTTAAAAGGATATATATCTTAAACATTAAAAATTGGAGATATTTGAAGATTAGAAGAAAGTTCTATTTCATATGCATTTGGAGAAAATTTCCTCAAAATTTTACAAGGCCCAATCTTCTTGAGCTTTGATTTATTGTAAGTTCCCTTCGGAAACCTATCTTTCATAAGATAGGACATTACTAAATCTCCAACCTGGAAATTAAATTCCTTTCTTTTCATATATTCTCTTTGTTTGTATTTCCCAGCACTTCCCTGCAATTTCTTCTTAACATTTTCTTGTAGCTCATGCATGCTAGATGCAAAATATTCACCATCTGCAATTATCCTATCCTGTCCTCCCAAATTTCTAAGTTCATATACTCCCCACTGGGTGCATTCCATATACAATCTTAAAAGGAATCATACATGTACTTCTGTTAGGTGAATCATTGTAAGCAAACTTAGCTTAAGCAAGAGCTAAATCCCATTGTTTTAGATTTTCATAAACAATAATTCTCAGTATATTTCTCAAGCTTATGTTCACCACTTCAGCTTGACCATCAGTATCTGGATGATAAGGGGAACTAAAACTAATATTGGTTCCCAACTTCTTCCACAAAGTTCTCCAAAAATGACCAATGAATTCAGTATCATTGTTAGACACACTGCTTAAAGGTAAACCATGAACCTTGCAATTTCTGAAAAGAATAAATTAGCAATGTTTGTTGCATCATTGGTTTTCTTACAAGCAATAAAATGATCCATTTTTGAAAACCTATCCACTACTACATAAATAGAATCATTTCCCCTCTGAGTTCTAGGCAATCCCAGAACAAAATCCATGCTGATGGAATCCCAAGGCCTAGTTGGAATAGGTAGGGGTTGATATAGTATAGTATTTTGTCTTATCCCTTTGGCATGTTGACATACCCTTCATTTTTCATCAAAATTATTTACATCATGCTGCATTCCTGGAAAAAAATTAAAAGTACTCACCTGAGCAAATGTTTTATCTTTTCCAAAATGTCTTGACAAACCTCCATTGTGTTTCTCTTGTATCAAATTTTCTCTCGTAGAGCATTTTGGAATACATAACTTACTATTTCTGATCAACAATCCTTCTTGTAACATGTATTCCAACCACTGATTTCGATTATGGGAAACTAGATTCTCACAATATTCATATATATCTTTCAAATACACATCTTCTTTATACATATTAATTAAATTTTCAAATCCCAAAGAACTGACCTTAATTTCCTACAAGATCAAACTTACTCTACTTAAATCATCAACAACTTTATTAGATTTTCCACTTGTATGCTTGATCACAAAGGTAAAGTTTTGCAAAAATTCCACCCACTTAGCATGTGTCTGATTCAACCAATGGGGAAATATAATTACGTTGTTTATTGGATACACATAAATAATAATTTCTCTCTAACGATTATATTTCCCCATTTAATCAGCCAATGGGAAAATCTAATTACGTTGTTGATTGGATACTCATAAACAATATTTTCTCTCTAATGAAGGATTTTGTAACACCCCGGTTTTGACCCTGTTTGCATTAAATGTATATGATGTATATATTGGAATTAATCATGGTGTGGAGCTAAAGGCAAAATCCCCACCATCGATTTAGCATTTAATGTTTTGATGATTAAAATCGTTGCTGATGGTATATCGTGATATCCGACACATTATAGTTTTGGCATCATGTAAATATGCACTTTCATTAAAATAAACCCCAACCAGCTTTGTCAATGAAACCATGATGAAAAGGGCATGATTTTCCTAAGTATAGGGAGGGGGAATTATTAAAATTTGGGCCAATGGGGAAAATCCAAGTGTCAGCTATTGAACCCTTTTAGTTATCACCCACCCTTTTGACTTACTCACTTTCCCTTGTCTCAATCAGTCAACTACCACATTAAAACCTCTGATGTTAGTTGGGGCAGTTATTGCTGGGTAGTGGTGTGTGGTAGGACTTTTAGTCCTTTCCCACATGCACACTCCACCAGCAAACTCTTTCACCCTCACGTGGGTAGGGAAAGCACCATGACGCCATTCTTCATTGTTTTCTCATGCAGAGAGCTGGGAGAGCCATTTTCTGGCATTCACGATTTTCCTATGTATGTGCCATTCACGTTTTGGATTCTTGTGGGTTCTCATTTATGATTGGGGTTCCTGGAAATTTTATACTCATGCGCAGGCTTGGAGTTCACCTCCATGTGGATTGTTTTTCTTTCCTCACACAGCTGAGAAATTGTTGTTGGTTTCCCCACAATTTTGGTTTGCTGTGGGTTCATCTTTGTTTTGGGGTTGCTATGGGTTCTTATTGAGTCATTTTGGCCACGATAGGACCAATAATGACCGAGGAATCGAATTTCCTAGTCAGGGCTGTGTATTACCTAAATTGTCCCCTTGGTTGTTCTGTGGTGTTTGACTTTCTTCCCCATAGCTGTGAATTTCTTGTTTTGTTGTGTGTATGCACTGGTTGGTCTTTGGACTATACTGGAGTGGGAATAAAGGGTTGGTATGGTTGATAAACCTGGTGTGTTTGGGAGCCACATAGACAGAGCTAGAGGGATGGATTTCTTCTCCACAACCCCTAAATAACACTGGAAGGGAAGTCAGGGCCTGAGGGACTATGTAGCAAAGAAGGGACTCATCTCCTTGTGTTGGGTGTGTGTGGGTGTCCTAGAAGTTGGGATAGTTCTGGTGTAGGTGTCCTTAGCTCTTCAGTGAGCCCACCAGCTTAGCATTCAACTTTTCCCAGCTCCCCGATGGCCTGATAAACCCAACTGTGTTGGATTGGCTGATTTGTGTATCTTTGGCTATGTGTGAGCCTACTTCTTATTCCTTGGGGAATCATGCCCAGCTTGGGGGTGGCAGTGTTGCTGAGAGATTAAGGAGTACACTGGCCTATGGTTGGGTGGAACGTTGCAGCGACGTAGCTGGTCGCGGGACAAGTTCTTCATAAGATAAGTATTCTTGTGTAGAATCTCTGCAATCATATTTAATGTTTAATGAATTACGATGAACATGTTGAATGCATGAATGTATGTTTTGCTTCCATTGTATGCTGAATAATTATGCATTTCTGCATGTTCTACTTCAAATAATTTCAATTTTTATGTATGTACATGTTCATGGGGCTAGTTGCCTGGATGGTTAATGGTATGGTAACGTCCTCTTCACCGGTTGGAGGGTCAGGGACATTACAGATTTTATAGAATATTTGAAAAAATTCATGTATATTAATTTATATGTTATATTGGACTACCTACCACCAAATATTCCATTAGAATTTATAACCTTTCTAATACACATGGAAACAATTAGGAGAGGATATTGGTATTTGAATTCATTGTCAATTTTGCATCTTATGTACAATCTAGGTGGAATTATTAAGATAAATGTTACAACTCTTTTCGGTCATATTTATCATTCCCATTCTATCCAACTTCTTCGCAACATACAAAATATTGTTGTCATTTCCATAGTACCCTAAATTTTGAAAGCTTCCAGTGAGACAAAAAGACCCAAGCACTAAAATTAATTTGCAACTTATCTATAAATAGTTGCTTCATGACATGAAATGGAGTTGTGATTTTGGGAGTCTTACCAATACAAAAGAATGGAAAACACAAGTTATCCTAGACCATATTCTAGTTTTATTTCCATATTTAGTACTCATCATGGTAATACCATGTGATCTTGGAATTGGTATTAAGGTGCACAAAAACTAAAACCCAATTTACTTGTGATGGTTAGTAGTCATAATGCCTATTCCAAATCAACATTTCTAGAAGATGAAAAGGAGATTCATAATTATGTAAATGGAAGTAGTTTGGACTCAAATGATTTTGCAATATCTCATACTGTTGAATTATTGAAAAAACATTGATTGGGGAAACTAAAATCAACCTAACCTTTTGGATTTTTTTAGATTGAACCTACATTGATTAATTGAATTTTCAAGTGTCAAAAGCATAAGAGAAGTGTTGAATGTTTGTCACTTAGGAGAAATAGAAAAAAATAACATCCAAAACATCTTTTAATTGACAATTTATCAACCAATTAACATCGATTAAGTGATGTCTCTAATGTCGCTTAAGTGGCGTACACAATCTCCAGTTAATGTATCTTAATAGACATGTGTTTGAAGTCCTAACATCTCATATTTAATGCATATTCATTGATGTTTAATCTGCATTGATTAGTTTAACATCAATGTTTTCTCAACATAAAAAAATCACCCAACTAATGTCAAATTTGGGCCCAAAATGTAGTAGTGGGTGTTACATTGGTGAGTATGTTGTCTGTAGAGAACTATGAATCATAATTTATAGAAGATTGGGTTCCAATATTATACACTATAGTAAAGGAGGATAAACCTTTAACTATGCTTCTATCCTATCTCACATAATTAGGGATGCATTAGTCAGGGTCAAGTATCATCAAACTCCTAGAAGTCCATCCAAATTTTACATATCATCGTACCTTATTGACAAAATATATAGAAATAATACATTTCCATGAATGGGATGTGTTGTTTTCCAGGTTGTACCCCTCATCTATCTAGGTCTAAGATGATTTTTCTAGCTTGAATGTCTGAGATGGAAGTCTGTCTCAAAATGGATCATATAGATTATTGAGTTGCAAGGCCAAGGAATGTTGTGCACAATGCACCTTTTTGTGCCACTTTATACCACCAAGCTATTCCTTTGGTAAAGCATGGAACAATGAGCTTAGGAGACATAATTCTTAGTCTGCCACACTAAGGATTCCTTTTTTCAATTAAACCTTGAGTGATTAGATTTGTAGTAGGGATCTATGGTGCATGGAATTGATCTTAAATATTGATAAAATAGATTTCAAATGTTATATTTAGGTGTTTCTACCACCAAGTTTTCATAGAATGTTCAATATACATAAGACATCATCCATCCAGGGAACTTTTAATCCCCTGTCCAAATTAGACAATCTTCTGCATAGTTTCATGTTCCTTTGAACTTCCTTTGTCATGATCAAGGGAAGCTGTTTGTAAAATTTTAACACCCATTACATGTGTAAAGGGATTTATGGTGCATATAATTGATCTTAGATACTGATGAAATCAATTTCAAATGTTATATTTAGGTGTTGTTACTAATCAGTTTGTACATGATGTTCAATAGACATAACACATCAGCCAACCAAGGAATTTTCAATCCCCTATATAGATAAGGAAGTCTTCTGCACAATTGCATGTTATTATGCACTTCCTTTGTCATGGTCAAAAGGAAGTTGTTTGCCAAATTTTGACATCCATTACATGTGTAAAAGGGATATCCCGAGTGATTCACTCGTGTTATGACAACTTTGGAGTGTTTTTTTTCTAACTGGATGAACTTAGATCCTAATGATTATAGTTCACCCTGGTTTTTTCACTCAGACCTTCAAATCCAAAGTTTGTTATAACACATGTTCCTTATGATGAGGAATTCCTTATGGTTGGATCTCAAAATTAGAGTGACCCACCATGTCCCTGGCAATGTTCATGACCTTTTAGGTCCACTCGGAGGGAAAAAATGAAAAAAATAACTATGTAAAAAGAAATTAGGAGGGACAAATATAAAAAAGGAATATTCTAGTCACCTCCCCCCCATGGGGGGTTCACTAGCGAGGAAATATAATATCACGTCCATTCATATTGGGGGTTTTAATAGTCCTAAAAACCTCAAAAAACATTTCCTCGTATTAAGGGGTCAAGGGTTTTTTATTTATTTGACATGGTAATACAAAAATTGGGGGTTATTTTATTTGGGTAGGCTGAGGAATAACCGTCAAATTGTGGGATGGATTCATACCTCCAAATCATGGGCCCAATTCATACCTCCAAATTGTGGTTTGAATTCATCTTAGTCCTATTTTTTTCTAAGGAATAACCTCCAAATTGTAGGCTATATTCATAGCTCCAAACCATGGGAAAAATTCATATCAGTACTAACTGCTGCTAAGGAATAACCTCCAAATCATGGAATGTATTTATACTACCAAATCATTGAACTTATAAACTCTTCTTTTCATTAAGAATATTTTTTTAAGTTAGGGTTTGGATGGGTATTTAGGTTCAATCAAACGTTGCTCCACGATAACCAAGCGAAGTGAGATTGATATTACTTGGTTCACTAGAACCAAGAAAAATTAGATCAATCTTTCTTGACTAGTTATTTCTTTCAATCTTTTGTATTCTCACATTTCTAATTGGGAATAGTTGTTGGATTGAGTTATATTTGGCACATTCATAATTGTAATTTCAATTCTTATATGCAATGCATCTATTATAATATTGTATTGGAACTAACATGAACATAGGTGAAATTCTAAATCATTATTTACATACCCTAAGTCTTATCATTACCATGAAATGGACTCATATAAGTTTCACAAACTGTGTATGCTTATAATTATTGCATGCTTGAAACTTAACAATGGATATTTTTCCCTCTTGTAAAGATTAAAAAACTAGGTATAACCTAAGAAAAGGTAACTAAATGTTTCTAATTCCCTTGATTACAAGAATAAATGTAGAGAAAGTGGAGGCAAATCATCGCATCTTGTGAATGATCCAAATCCAAGCTATGCACATGATCAGATGGTGTTATTGGAAAGTGAGAGGAATTTTTCTATGTCCATTTGGGTTCAAACACCAACGATGTTTGTTTTGATAGGAAGGTAGGGAAGTCCATCTATGAAAGGGTTTCAATTTTTCATTTTTATGAATTTTAATTTATTAAGTTTATAGAAAGCATGAGATATCTATGACTATACTTGTACTTACATGATATTAAATTACTAGATTGGTAGGATGTGGCATGAAACATCTGCACTTCTCATATTTTCTAAGCATTGCAATGACTATTGGACTATAAGTATTTTACTTTATTTTTTACATTTATCTCTTGACTAGGTCACATTTTATGCATTTTTCCTACCCCATTACTATTTTGTTGGGTCTTCCACTATCAAATGCTAAAAATTAATCAGTCGACCCTGCAACCCTGGTGGAATCATTATTAGCTTCAAAATATTTTTTTATTTAGCATCATGTTTTCTTATACTAAGAAGTGTTAGGGCTCTTGTTTGTTACAGATTGATAATATGATATAAAGGGGGTATTGAAAATGGGTTGATAAAAATGGATACCTACAATATTTGGTGAAACTAGGGGTTTTCTTAATTGGAAAGGAATATTGGGAAGGGGGTTCAACAATACAAATTTAGGAGGCATTTTCCAATATTTAGTGAAATTAGGGATATTATTTAATATCCTATGAATGGTCGTGATATGTAACAAGTTCACTGAGTGAAACCCCCGTACCCCCCATCAATAAGGGTGTAAGGTGTCTTCCCTCATCCAAGGGAGCAATGTGTTTCTCTTTCCTCTCTCATGCATGTGTTTGCATATGTTCTCATGCTCCATGCATGGAATTGCATGCTCCTCCCAAAGGTGGAATCCATCCTCTCCAGTTAACTCCAAAATGCATGAGATGTGGTGCATGTATCTTGTTTTGTATGGATCTCTTCCATATGACACCTTCTCTTGTAGGGTTATGTTTTTATAGCACATGTGGCACCATATCATTCTTAGTGTTAGGGTTTTGTCTCTACGTGTGGCTCCTTCTCCTTCCATTCATGGTGAAGATACCAATGTCACATTTTCCTTTAAAATAGAGTCCCCCCTTCTCTCATTTTTGTTGGTTGTTTGACGAATAATTGTAATAATGCTTTGTCATAGTAAAGAATAAAGGATTTCGAGGTCAAGTGGATAGTCTCTTATTGTGTGGAATGTTGTTATGCTTCTCAAGCCTATAAGTTGGAGGTAATATTGTATGTTTGCCTTGTGATTTATTGTCCTTTTTGAGACACAAGAAAGGCATTATTGCCACATTGGATGAAGGTTATTTTTAGTTTCTACTTTACTTTCATTGTTATTTTTATTTAAAGAGTATTATTTGCATGCACATTACCTTTTTCTAGATTGTGAGGTTCTAATCTATTTTTTGTAGGATAAAACCAACAAAGTAGGAAAGGAGAGATTAATATTTCTCTTTGATATTTGAAACTATTCTTTCTAGCTCATCAAGTAAGAGGTGGTTTTTGATTTCAACCTCCCTCTCTTGGTGACCTTTCTCATGGAATAAAAAAGTCTCATGATTAGTTCTACATGACTCCATTACCTATCCAGAAAGGGGCACTCTACTCTTTTCTCTCTTGCAACTTCCATCTTTATAAAACTCAATTCTTTATTCTTATTTCTAACATCCATGTGAATATAATCCATGGCTCAATAAATCATATCTTATTATCCATTTCTACATGCATAAAGATCTAGTATTTTTAGTGCTCAGATTCTTAGCTAGATCTAGTTCATTTCTTGTTTCTAAGCACACGCATGTGAAATTTTACCATTTATCACTTAGATGCATGTTTACTTTATCAGTGGGAAGTGGTATTTTTGACATATTTGAGTGATTTATAATATTGCTTCCCATTTTATGAAAAGTCCTTGAAAGTGAGGAAGCATCACTTTCATCCATCTAGAATTGTAGATTCTAACCCTCTTTCATTGGTTTTTAGTCTAACTATTTTTGACAAGTTAATCCTTCATCTGAGAAAGATCAAAGGGATCCATTCTAGAGCACAATATTTTTTGTTTCATAAATTTTACTTTTGGTTTTAGGATAGCGAGCATGCAATCTAAAAGGAAGTCTGGATCGAACACCGTCCACCCTTCCATGGTGACCACTAAATAAGGCATATTTTCTACCACTTTATTACATTCATTCTTTAACTATTATAAGCTTGATTGTTGGCCATAAGGACCAAAAGTAGGAATTCTAAGGGTTTCATTTCCTATTGCAACACATCTATTAGGGTGGTGGTGTCATATAACCTCTACCCTCTCTTCGCATAAATTTCAAGTGTGTTTTTATTTTGTTTTTTTCTCTTTCTTTTTTTCCTTCACTTAATGTAGTTTAAAATTTATTTAGTTTTATTTGATTAGTAATTACATCACATCTACTTTTAGTTGGAAAAAACCTTACCATATGATTTTATATCTTGCATATTATTTATGCATGTTGTAATAAATTTTATTAGTTCAACTAAAGTACCATTCTAAAACACTTCACATTGATTGAAATAAATACTAATACTCCCTAAATATGTATTCCAACATCTATAAACATACACGAAATCGTTACTTCATGGGTAAATTATGCAGTTGAGGGATCATACTAGGTAGTGACCATTGGGAGTTGTCATGATACACCCTCATTTGGTGTATTGCATTAGAAAGTCCCTGTGACTCCGATCTAATCCCCTCATCATGTAGTAACACTTGAAATACAGACACCTTTCCACATATCTTGTGTGTATCAGAAAATCCCTTTTGCCTTAAATAATCCACAAGTAACAGTCGATCTTGCATAAAGAGGGTTCATAATTTAACAATCCTCCATTTAACAAGAAAGTCAATCCTAACTCCAGTGACTTCAAATTGAAGAAATTTAATCCTCGCTCCAGTGAGTTCACAACTTGACTTCACCTCCACTTTCTAGCAATTAGATATTAAACAAATGTTGTTGGTAACTTAATCTCTCAGTTTAACTTGTAGGTATTTCTTTTTCGCAATCGTATCCTTTTCTCCCAATCATTAAAGAATTGATCTCTATGATATGCATGTTGAATATTTTATCTACTTAGTGATTGCTTCTTTGATTTACTTATTATATGTACTGATATATTAGTTTCCTAGTTTCCTTTATTAACTCCTAAGTCACTTTTTCCAAAGCAACAATCCTATATTTTCTAGGGTCTACCTCACTTGGATTTTGTTTAGGAGTTTTCCTAAACAAAAGGGGTTGAGTGTTGTGGTGATAGTTGTACCCAAATTGTTGACTTTTCCCCGAGGTTTCTCTCAATTATTTGAGATTGTACTCATGTTCACGTGTGGGTCTCAATGGTAATAGGTGTGAATGGGTGAAATACCTCTGAAACAACAACAATCACATAAATAGTATTTTTGAGGCACCTTAATCATATCTTCATTTATCAAAAGGAATGTTTTCCATCACAAAAAAATTTAATAGGGAATAATTCATGAAAGATTGGCAGGAAATATGGATGCACATGATGCGAAAGCAACCAAATTCAGAGAATAGTACGCAAGGTGAAGAAGTCGACAACAGTCGATTTGGTTGTATTTTTGTACTTTTTGGTCCAAGTTAGTTAGGTAGTTGGTCGTATGTGGACTATTTTGTAAAGGTGTAAGCCTATATATAGAGTTCAAAATGTAGTAGGAAGATATCCATGAAGGAATTAATCGATCGATCAATCAATTCATGAAAGAATGAGTTGCGTATTGTAATTAAGAGAAATATCTTTGTGCGAGCCATATTTGTGGTGATTCGTTTAACATCTTTTGTATCTTTTGGGTAAAATATTGTCTTGATTAATTCACCTAATATTTAATTATCAATCGGGGTTGGTAAGCTTAGAGTTGACACAAAATATATGCGAAGGTAAAGGGATTTCTATGGTGTCGTGGATATATTTTTAACAAACAAAAGATCGAAAGATCTTTCAAAATGAAAAACTGAGTCAAACTCTAAAGAATTCAACTGTCAAAGTAATTGAACCAGGACAAAGTACTAGACTAGAGTGGTATCAAATTATACTACTCTACTCTATAAACAATTACTATAAGATAAAAATATAGACAATGTTATTCTGTGACAATAAACTATTCTCTATGAGAAGATCTATTTTACTGCCAAACAACTTTAAAGACGAATTGTACAAAATTACAAAAACTGGATATGCTTCTAAGAAAGACTATACATGCAACTACCCAATGTACATAATAGTTTAAACTAAACCATTTAGTTCCACTCTCCTTGGTTATTTTGAGGACAAGCATTCACTGTGATTGGAATAGGAGCAGGAGAGCTGTCAAAGTGACTTTCAAAGGAAGAGTAGAAACTAAATGGAATCAAATCTAATTTAACCTCTACAAAGATATGCAAACTAAGAAACGTCCAATTGAAAGTGATAGTAAACATGATGGTTTATTTCATAGGTAACTAACTCCTAACCTGCAAAAGATGGAACAAATAAACAATTAGAAAACTTAACAAAGAAGAGAAAGCATAAAACTTAATAAAGATGATTTTAAATCCTATTCTATAGGTTTTGTTGGTAACTGCCTAATTAGAAGGAACAGATCCTACTACTTATGAGCTCTCTACATAGTTTCCTAACATTGACATATTTAACCCTAGACTATATAAAAGGGTGAAATCAATCCAAGTCAAAGGTATACTTGTAAAGCAATATAATGAACCAAAATGCATGACATAATTCTAAACATAGGATGACTAGAAGGAAGAACTAAGAATAAAATCTAATAAGTATTTTAAATAGTCTAACCTGAGACTGTAAGAAGGGACACAACCATTATCTAACTACCACTTATTAAAACATAATCGAAAAACTAAAGAAACGGGCTTAAAACAGATTAAAAACGTTAAGGGCTGAATGAAACGCTGGATAACAGACTGGAACAAAGGTCTAGATGGTAGACAAAATAGGTTGTCCGAATGACAATCTGCACACAAAAAGGACTAACATTTCAAGAAATAATTAATCTAAATGATTTTGAGGTCAGCTCATCCATGCACATGATACTAAAATGTAAAGAACAGAAATTAAACCTATGTAATAATTAAATTCAATCTATAAAATAACTTAAATTCAATTTATGATTAAAAGACATTATAATCTATTGCATTATTAAACAAGATGGAATATAACTGAATGAATTCATAACACAATAGAAAGAAGAAGAATTGAACCTACTGTAAATATCAAAGCAATCTATTTTATCAACATAAACCAAGCAGAAAATTGGAAAGACTTGAAAAAGAAATTGAAAGCAAATTTGTGTGCAACTGGTTGCTTAACTCATGAAAGGAAACTACATTAATAATATAATATCAAAATATAAGCTATAGGAAACAAATAACATGAACGATTTCAGTAATTAAAATGCACAAACAAATTACAGAGAAAAGTATGCTAATTACAAAAAGAAGGAATAACGAAAATACACAAGAATGAAAATCTCCGGTTGACGGGGGGGCCCTCCCAGCAATCAGAGTAATGACTTGATAAATGCTACTAAGACATGATCATGCACATCATAAGTAGAAATTCCATTAAATTGAAGCAAAGTATTACAGAGTTTTTGGAACCGACTAATTGCATGTATAAAAATGGCTAACTAACTTCAAGATTAACCTTTCGCATAGAAGCATTTGTATATATAGCATTTACAAAGGAAGAGCAAGTCGACCCTTTCAGTGGTCGACTGCTCTTAAGATAAGTCAACCATTATGACAAATAACTAAACGAAGGCCAACACTTAATGCTTTCCTCTTCCTTCGCAAATTTGGTTTTCTTAAGGCGTGTGATGTGGCATACAGGCTCTACTTTGGTGCTGCTAATGTTAAGGTGTCGAGCATAAACAACATGCTAGAAATATTCCAAAAATGGGTTTGTGATATCACTTTGACGTGTGGACCACAAGCAGTTTACAGGACATTCCATTCTTTTAATACTCAGAAATCTATCAGTACCAGTGCGCGATTAGCTCGACGGACTGAATGGTGAGTTGTGTAGTGATATGGATATGCTCTACACGTATCTAGAATGGATGCATGTTCTGTTTGTTGGTTCACTGAAAACTAAGATCTGCAATAATGATTTCGTATATTAGCATATCATCAAATATCATCGGATTTAACCAATAAAATCATGAAATAATAGAAATAAATCGTAACTTGCATAAACCCAAAATGGAATCGTACCTAAGACTGAATAGTGAACTGCATCATAGAAAATATGCCAAAAAGGTGAAAAAACACATGTCAAACATGTAAATTATTAATCGAAAATGATGAAAAAACAAGGGTCAACATTCCCCCAAACCGAAAGAACGCCAGGTCCCACTGGTCAAAATGAAAAATGGCAGTAGGAAGAAGGCAAAGCTGCGTTAGCATCTTTTTCGACTTTGATGAAGCAGGTGATTTAAATTTCAGTCTCTTAACCTATGCTTATAAAATAGTATGCCTCTCTTGTTGAGTCCTCTGTGACAAACTGACAGCCTTATGGAGTTCCTCAATTTTTTTGACTTGCAACTACAAATCCTTGCTCTCATCTCGAAGCTATGCGATCAACTTGACATATCCTTCGTTTCACTTTGTTGATTGAACCAAATCTTGAGTCAACTGATCTTTTGTTGGTTGATACGACGTAGATGGATTTGCAGGATGCTTAGAGTGTAACATGCCGATTTTGACCCCATTGCATTAATGTATATGATGTAAATATTATATTGAATCATGACAAGGAGCTCAAGGCCAAGGCCCTGTCATTGATTGATGTTTTCTATATAGGCAATCATGGTTGATTCCTATGGTTTCTTTGCTAAGTCAAACACTTTTTAAACATCATGTAAATATGCACTATAATGAAAACCCACAGCCAGCTATGTCAATGCAACGAATAATGAGATGGGGGCATGATTTTCCTAAGGATCATGGGGGGTGGGAACGTTAACCTTGAACCTGTTTGGGGAAAAGCCATGTGTCATGGGGAGAACCCATAAGAACTGTCAACTACCCTCTTTCTTGTATTTTCTTCCTAACCATTTATTCTACCAGAAAGTGGTTGAGGTAGTTATTTCTTGGAAGGAGAAGAGTATGGGAAATTTCAAATGGGGCAGAGCACCCAATTCTAGAGTGTCGTGTTTTGCTTGTAGGGACAAGAAAACACCAGAACCGTATGTCAGTCTGACCCATGCATTCACCCCTATTTTCCTACTCTCACGCTTTGAGAGTTGTGGGATGTTCTAGCTCCTTACCATTCATTCAATCATTCATTCATTACCTACACTCCCTGGTCGTTGTGTAGAAGCGGAGAACAACAGAGCCTTTCTTCAGGGTATGTATCCTTTGCATCCTGCGAGTATGTTTTTCCTAGACATTGTGGTATTTGCAGATCCTTTCTTCAAGGTATGTATCCTTTGCATTTTGCAAGTATGTTTTTCCTAGACATTGTGGTATTTGATGTGTTTCAGCATTATCCTAAACTATAGAGAGTATGAGACCCTGTTACTTGTGTTCAGAGTAAACCTGTGTTGTAGAGTCTCCATGTGGTTGTTGTGTTGTGCACCCTGGTTCAGGTCTGAGCTATGTATAAGACTTAGTAATGGGAGAGATGTAGAATGTGCTTGATAAATCTAGTGTGGAACCTCACAATAAGATAAGAGTGGCTAGTAAACTTGCTATGCACATCATGAAGAGGAGTGGAAGGGAAGGTGTCGCTTGAGGGACTGTGGAGTAGAGAAGGGGACACTTCCTTGTGTTGGGTGTGTAGGAAATAGGGAAGCTAGGCCAGATAGGTCTTGTGAAGGTGTTCTTAGCTCTGTAGATGATCTCACTAGCTTAGCGGTTCTTCTTTCCCATTGCCTTAGAGGCCTAATAAACCCAACTAGAAAGATGGAATGGATGGTAGCCTGATAAATCCATATGTTGGCTTGGCTGTGTCTTGTTGTGCTTGACCTGGTAAGTAACCTTTGGTTGGACAGTGTCATAAACCCAACTCCTAATTCTGGCTTGGCTAGGTAGCCTGATAAACCCAACAGTGAGATGGATTGACTATGAACAGTTTGATAAACCCATCTATTGGCTTGACTGGTCCTTAAAGGTGAATGTTGGCTTGACCGTGAATAGTCTGTGAAACCCAACTATGAGATGGCTTGGAAAAGTGTTATACCTAAATCCTATCACCATCATGTGATGAGATCCTTAACCCCTGTGTTTTCCTTTAATCCCAAAACTTGGAGTGGAAACTTGCTCTGGATGTTAATTCTACTTGAAAAAACCTAGCACCATGCTTACCCTTTGGCTGATGAGAAATACCTTCTTTAGCACCACTTGTGTCCTATTATAGAGAAGTGGTGCCACCACCTATAGGCTTTGTTATTAAAGGCGTTCTCACCTAAACCTCTCTGTCATAAGGGAACAAAAGTGGTACCCTAGTTAAAATGGGAAAAAGAGAAGTTTCTTGAGGCTTCTAGATCATGAGCCTCGTGTCCTCCCTTATCCCTATCAATATGGGTTAATTTGAGCTCAAGATCCCCCTTGGTAGGATATTGGAGCCACCTCACCCACAATTCTCTCAACTATCCCTATCCATTGAGACTTATAAATACAAGCTCATATCCATATTTGAGGGGGGAGAACTGAATGGTATTGTTATGCTGTTGAATTGACTACCTAGTCCAAATCATTGGAGAGCATAGAGAGAAAGTTGGAGCTTTTGGGGATGAAGTGTTTGTCTTGTGGAGGAGTTTGTCAACACTAAGGCAATGGTTATAAGCTTCTTCATTTATTCTTAATGCAAAGCTGATTTCCGTCCCACATATTTGTTGTTTTGATTTCACATGTATATGTTACTAGATTCCTTAGTCATTAGTATGGATGTGTAGATGATTTTCTGGTAGCTTTGATGTGCTCATTTGTTTGACATGTTTTTAGGTACACAGGTTCACGATCAAAGAAATATTCCAGGTGTTTACAACATTCAAGGAAGGTCTTCATCCTTTGTTGTTCACTCATTTGTTCTGGATCTGAACCATTCAGACCAGAGAAACAACTTCTGTCCGTAGAAGGTGTAATATTCCTGATAACAAATCTAGTGACTCCACTAGGGAACAAAGCAAATTTTAGTTGATCTGATCTTCCTCAGTCCTTGAACCCTTGTCCAAATCTAGGCTCTATCTCCAACTCTCTTCAGTCAGATATTCCATCCGACTTAGTGAATTTTGGTTTGAAACTTTTAGATCTGAACTCTTTCAACTTTATATGCTCTTTTTTACTATCAATTCATGAATCTTTACCTTGATTTGATCAATTTTTAACTTGATTTCTCGTTCTCCTTGTGTTTTGTATCTATTCAGGGAATCGCACATGTGCTGTTGGCAACGAGTGGTGCCATCGGTTGAACTTTGTTAGCCATAAGCAGTGCCACCTTCTGAGTCCCTTTATCCAGAAGCGGTGCTCGTCCAGAACCGCTCTGTCAAGACCCCTCCAGCATGGTTCCAGGTAGGCCTTATTCTAGAACTAGTTTTTGTGATTTTTTGCAAAAATGTTGAGTTTGTTTGCTTTCAGCCCTGCATTATCGGGCTTGTGTGTCAGAATTTGAATGATCATGGTTGAAAATTCTGTGGTAAAAAATTGTTTTGGTTGAAGAATTCAAAAGCTAGATTAGGCTTGTTGATTATTCATTTGCTTTCATGCTTGTTGGTTATGATTTTGAAAGGAAATTTTGAAAGCTTAGGTTTCAATTATTTCTCTTTTCCTATATTTAATAAAGACTAAAAGAAAAACCATTTGCTTATCATCTTAATTTCATTTTTTTCCATAGAGGACTTCTTTTTTCTTTTAAAAAGAATTTTATTATTATTGAGATTAGGTCATTATCATTATTGAGCATAAGACATTGGATCTCTGATTAGCCTCACAAGATTTCAGGTTCTCTTTGTTCTTTTGTCTCTCTTGCATTAGTACTATCTCATCAAAATAAAAAATAGTGTAGTTTTAAGTTAGATCTATCTATGTTTTAAGAAAAATAAAAAAAATAGAGTACATATGCATGTAGAGTGCTTGTTGTTTTTCTTTTAGGAAAAGAGACTCTTATCCCTTTGATTTATTTTGAAAAGAAAAATGAGTTTGGAATGTGTTTCTTGTCTTTGGATTTGATTTGTTCAAAGTAGTTGTTTAGGAATTTTTTTTGGTTTTTAAAATGAAAAGAAAATACTCTCTTTCCCTCCCGTAGGTAGGCATACCACAAACAGTAAAGTGAAATATTTGCATCTACATTCTGCATGGTTTTACTTTTTCTGTCAAAATTCCATGCATTCACCTAACCGTCCACTTTAAAATTAATGGTAGTTATAGGTTAGAGACGTGTTTGGGCATTGTCAAGCGTAGGAGTTGTTGTTACTCATCCGCATTACATCTCGGTACTCACGTGGTTCTTCCACATACTGTCGGTATATCGAACGACCTTTCACGTACCCTTGAGGTATATAGAAAGGTACTTCACGTACTCAATTATATATAGGAAGGCCCCTTATGAATGGTTATGCATTAGACAACACTACTACTTATTTGAGCTCCCATGTACCTTGCATATATTGGGAGACCCCACTAGGATACCTTGTCTATCTGAGAAAATCCCTTTGGCCGTCTTTCTTGGAGCCATACACTTAAAACAACATTTAGGGAGATTACTACACACGTACCCTTGAGGTATTTCGTGAGTGGCACCTTCTTGACAATCTTGGTGAGAGACTCGACTATCTGAACTCCTCCTGTCATTTAAGTTTTCTTGTTTGGCCTATAGCTTGAGCAGGGAAATTTTTGGTGTGTTTTCTAGTTTTGAGACCTTAGGTTAGATAGGAACTATACAAACTAGCTGAATTAAGACAGTCCAGAAGAGTACGGGGCTTGCCACCTGATTTTATTCCTGTTTCAGGAGAAAATCCTATGGAAACTATTGACCAAGGAGCTGCTACCAACTCCCAAGTGGGAGAAAATGTGGTTGTAGAAAGCAGAGATCCATATCCTTCACATTCACCTCCCTTAGTCCAACAACCTTCTAGGGGTAATACTTCATTCCATTCTCCCATAGAAGGTCATGTTGATGATACTACCCATCCAGATTATGGTCCCAATGCTCCATTTTGGGATACCTCTATAGGATAGGCCATTGCCTCGTTTGGCACCTGTTTAAACTCTTCTGAAGAAGTTTCACCAAATGAAGAAGAATGTAGACAATACCAGGAAGCTATTCTCCATGCACAAGAAATTGAGAAGAAAATAGACAACATATTGGGTACACCACCACCTCGTTCAATAGTTTTTCCTGTGGGATATCACTCACTTACTGATTCTATGAGACTCATTGAACCTATTCTAGATCACACTGTGACTCCACATAATCTAGGTCAAACTACCAACCCCACCACCTCCCATATTATGTCTGTTCCAAATCCTCCCGGGTCTTCTGCACTTGGGGCACAACATTCAATTCTTGTTTCATCAATACCTTCTAGTGCCAGGGGGAAACCCCTGGCATGACCTACATTATCTGTCATTGGAATTGTAGCTAGTCATGGGCAGACCTCTAGTATAGATAAATCTACAGTTTATGTCCCTCCTACCCACACGAATGTGGTTAACCCCCCATCCAGTTCAGGTTAGCTCTTAGGGGCACAACCCGTAACCCATCAAACCTCTTGGGGGTATGGTTACACAACAAATCAAGTACCTATAGGAAACATTAATTACCAACCTAACCCTACAGGAATGCCTTATGATACAATTCCATATCCTAGTAATACTTTCACACCATGGGGGAAACCTAACTGGTCCTACATGCCAGCTATGGGAGGGATACCTATACATACTGCGGGGGGTGCTAGAGGACCACCTTATAGAGGACCACCTTATAGAGGTCCTCCCCCTAGGGGGCCTAATGGTCCTAGATGGCTTGGTGGATTTCCTCCTTATGTTCCTAATGGTCTTGGTGGTCCTGGGGGGCCTGGTGGCTTCCCTCCTAATGGTACTGGAGGGTCTGGTGGCCCTCCTCCTAGTGGTTTCAGAGGCTCTAGAGGTCTACCTACCAGGGGTCTCGAAGGGTCTGGTGGTCCCAATGGTCCTGGTGGTCCTAGAGGCCCTGGTGGTCCTCCTCTTGGAGGCTCCAGTGCTCTTAATGGTCCTGATCCCGGAAATCAACCCCCCGCAGGTGGATCTTCTAGTGGTTCTTCATCACAACAACCTGTCTATCAGTCTACTTACAGTCCTACTGGTACTTATATGCCCTATCAATACTACCTGTATGTGCAACCTAATCGCCAGTTACCTTTCCTAGCAACTTTTGACTTGCCTGATTTCTCCAAGTTGATTAATGATCCCATTTGACATAACCCCTCGTGGCCTCCCATTCCGGTAAAGTTACCATCATACATTCCAAAGTTCGATGGTAAGCAGGGAGATGATCCGAAAAACCATGTCATGACATTCCATTTGTGGTGTTCTTTGAACTCCCTTATGGATGATTCAGTTCATTTAAGACTCATCTAGTGAACTTTGACCGGTACCGCCGCGAAATGGTACATTGAACTTTCGCAACATTCGTTTGTGGATTTTGGCTCATTGGAAACTTTGTTTCTTACACACTTTCAGCTTCCTATTCGTTATTTTTGGTCTCTCTGGGTAGATCCAGGTTTCTTTTAATGTACCAACAAAACCCCTAGCTCATTGGCCCTTTCGGCGACAGACCGTAGAGCAGCCTGAAGTCTCACCCGAAGTGATCTTGGATGGGTCAGCTGAAGACTCAGGTGTCTTCAACTGGGTTCTGTAGCATCCTATTGGTTCGCGACTCTTCTTCACCAGTGGGATCTCTCTATGATAGCGATCCCGCCTTCTAGCTAGCACTGGTAGGAAGCAGACTCTTATCGCATCGCTGCTTCTAGCACGATGCGCAAACTATCTCCTCTGCTCAGCTCTTATCCTACGATATCTCACACCGCGGTTCCTCCGACATTGCGATATCACCTTTCTATACTGTGATATCCTTTACGGTAAGACGTCAATATGACTCTCACAGTCCAAAGGATTCCTCCCTTAGTATAATAGTTAAGCTAAACAGCCTCACTTAGACTCCTACAGCCTTATATGCTTAACATCAACTACGCTGAACTCATGGAACTCATTTACCGGAGTCACTTAACACTGTGTCTGTCAAACTGTTATGAACTAAACACTGGTAAACTCATATATAGGTTACTTGATACCTTCAACTTGCGGTTAACCCTCTATGTGCTATAAACTGAAGCATAACATATATACGTCCATCAAGTGATAAGAAACATTCATGTAACAGATAATACATAATATATAAGTAAAGCACAAACACATGAAATAGTCGCACAACACACGGATTTTACGTGGTTCACCTCTACGGGGGAAGCTATGTCCACGGGAACTGGTTTTTATATTATATCTTGAGAGGATAAACACAGTTCCGCTGCAATTTGATATGCAGCTTGAGATCTTCTGGGAAACTCTGCACACACAACCGGCAGCCCTTCTCTCTTAGATCTCTTCTCTTACAATATACTCTTCCTCTCTCTCTCTCAATCCCTGCGGATTGTTACATACATGCTCAAGGATCCATCTACTGGTTACAGTAAGATAATACAGATGGATTAATAGGATCAGAGCTCGACTCTTACAATACTTCTCTCTTAGAGACACTTGGCTAGCTAAATGACTCAGTGGCTACCCCCCGTCTGACTGTTTAAGTAGCTACCCAATTGTCTAACCTTTTACATTACAAAATACATGCTTATATAGGTGGCCCAAATGTCTCGCCATTACAAAACTGTGGGCCTTTCCCAACAGTAACCCAAAAACCCTAATTGTGACAATCGACGCATCTGTACTGTGGGCTGCCACTTACCATCACACCACAGCTTTTTGTAGTCTTCCATGCTTCCTGGCGCTGATCGTGGGTATGGGCGTTGCTTCCTCAGTCGCTCCGCTTCTGTCCTTCATCTTCAATGCCTTGACCCATTGCTCCCTTTCCTTTATGAGGGTAGCTGAGCCCTCCTATCTTCACTGCTACCTTAAGTGTAGTGGTTGAGCTCTCTCTTCTCGGTTTCTCAGGTACTATCTTCTTTAACTTTCCTGTCCTGATGTAGCAACTTTTCCTGTAGCTGCGGGACCCTGCTCCAACAGTTATGGAATGGGTACAGATCTCTTAAATTCTCTATGGAAGAACACCTCCACCCACATATCTGATCATATCCATGAGTGGAGAAGGTAGAGGAGATTTATTAAGGATCCTATCAAGGATCAGATGTTAGCTGATTGGTTTACTAAATATTTGTTTCCTCCAATCGCTCGAGATGTGGCTATGGGTGGTGTCGTTATTAAAGATCAAGCCATTATTTGAGCCCAATATCTAGACTTGGTCTATTCCCAGTCCAAAACGTTGTATGACTTGATCCCTCAATCTCCTCGCCCAAGCATTGATCCTACAAAGCCACCAGCAGAAACTCCTATTGATGGGATTGTTGGTTCAATCCACTCCCTGTCAGCAGCCAAACCTGCCAAGCAACCCAAAAATTCCACCCCCAATCCTTAAAATCCCAAGGTTTTCATTGAGGTAATTCCATTCAGAGTATTCAAACGCTCAGCAACAATAAAAAGAAAGTAAAGCTAAAAACAAAAAACCTGGAAACCAACCGGAGAATCCAAAACCAACCATCAACGCGGACGATAAAGGGAAAAGAAAAGTGAAATATCCATGTATGCTATGTGGAGGTGACCATTTCACTAAATATTGTCCTCTTTGTGACGAAATCACCCAATTCTTGAAAACTAATCCCGCACCCACAGTTCTCATAGATCCTTTTCCCTCTCAACAACAACTGATAGACCACATGTCTAATCAGGGAAACTCTAGTTCTTCAGAGGAAATTCTCATGATGTCCTTGGATAATATTAGTTTGCAAACTCGAAGTCAAATTTATGATAAACCCATAGACAAGAAAGAAGACAATTCTTCTTTAGGAAAAGCTCCCTCTACTGGTTCTCCCGAATCCTCATCTACTGTTCCCCTAACCATCGAGAAACCTAATCTCAACATGGTTTTGCGCCCACCCAAGAGTACTCTTAGGAAGGCTGTTTTTAACCCTAATTCTCTAGCTGCTCAATTTTATAATGTGGTTGAAGATCTTGCTCAGGCACCATGTGCAATGTCTACCTTATAAGTACTCTAAATTTGTCCTACACAACGCAAAAACTTGTTAACTATGTTATGAGCTTTAGACACGGAAAAGACTAATTTGATCCATTTCAATGTCAAGAACTATAAGTCTAGACTACCTCACAAAATCACTTTCAAAATCATAATGAAAGTAGTCGGAAAGAAGGTATTTAGAACTGTCTTAGACAAAGGAGCTTCAACTTCAGTTTTGTCCTTGTCTTATTGGAAAGCTATTGGCTCTCTCGATCTTGTAACATCACCTACAACTCTGAAAGCCTTTGATGGATGAGGTTTCCAGCCCCATGGTCTCATACCAGCCCTTTTAGTTAAGCTTGGGGGAAAATATGTTTCTATTCAAGTGGAAGTAGTAGATGCCCCGCTAGATTACAACCTCCTTTTAGGAAGAAATTGGTTTTACACCATGACTGTTGTCGCTTCGATGGTATTTCGAACTGTCCAATTTCCGCATCTAGGGAGAATTGTCACCATTGACCAGCTTAATTTCTGTATGCCAGATGTTACTACCTCTACAGCTAATAACATCCCTATGTTAGGTTAGGACCCTCCTCCTTACCAGTCAATTGGGGTAGGCATGTTGAAGGGTTCGTCCCTTATGGGTATTTTTCCGTCAACTCCTCCTAACACAGACATGGTGACAGTAAATATGATTTCGTCGTTTGATTATGATCCAAAGGGAAAACAAATTGTTGAGTCCACCTTGTTGAGTCTGCATGAAGAAATGTACAATGTTATCCAAACCCTTTTTGATGACCACACCTAGGAACTTCATCTGGTGATTTTGGACCCTTACCACCTACCCTACTAGTTAGAACCCTCTCTTCCTATTCTGGATTATCTCTCCTAGACTTTTCCTTCTGATGAGTCCATTATGGAGATCATGAGTATGAGTGAGCCTATATGGGAGGATCATCATCATAGATCCTCGTTCCTCCCTAATACCAGTTCGGTAGACCATGATTTTACATCCCTTTTTTCCACTGATATTGTCAACACACCTCAAACTCCTATATTGTTGCAAGATGTAGATTCTGAAGGAAACCTATGCAACATTACTCAAACAAATCCAATTGAGATATCAGCGAAGCCTGGCACCCTTGAGCATGTTCATGTTGGGCAGAACTACTCAGCAGAAGAATCTAAAGCATACAGAGCACTTTTCAAAGAATTCTATGATGTTTTTTCCCGATCTTACAAAAAAATGCAGGGGATAGACCCATCCATTGTGGTCCATGAAATCAAAACCTATCCCACTGCTAGACCTATCAAGCAAAAATTGAGGCAAGTCTGGGCCACGAAAAGCCGCAGCTATCAAATCTGAAATAGAGAAACTTCTCAAAGAAGGGTTTATTTATCTCGTACCCTTGACGGAATTGGTATCGAACGTCATCCCTTTCAATAAAAAATAGGGCACCATTAGAGTCTGCATCGATTTCCAAGATTTGAACAAAGCTTGTCCCAAAGACAACTTTCCCACTATGCATATTGACCAGATTACGACAACTGTGCTGGAAGTGTCATATTCTCATTTATGGATGGACTTTTGGGTTATAATGAGATTGATATTTTACCCACTGATCAGCACAAGACAACATTCATTTTCCCATGGGGAACCTTTGCATATAGGAAGTTACCATTCGGCCTGAAAAATGTTGTAGCCACTTTCCAGTGTGCTATGTCCTATGCGTTTCACAATATAAAACATATTTTTGAACCATACCTTAACGAACTCCCAGCTCATTCACAGTGACAGGAGGACCACCCTGGTCATCTTAGAGATAGTTTCCTGAGATGCCGTCATTATAACATATGGCTCAATCCTCATAAATGTGTTTTTTGCGTTGAGATGGGATGCCTGTTAGTTTTTGTGGTTTCTAAGGATGGCATTTGGATAGATCCATTGAAAATTGTCGCTATTTTAGCTCTACCAGCCCCAACCAACCTTCTAGAACTCCAAAGTTTGCAAGGGTAATTAAAATTTCTCCACCGTTTCGTGTGCAATTTTGCAAAGAAAACACACGGTTATATGCATCTCCTTAAGAATGACACCCCGTTCTTTTGGGATTACCAAGCCCAATGCACCTTTGATAATCTCAAACATGCTTTGACTCATTCACCCGTGATACACCCCCCAGATTATTCAAAGGATTTTCTCTTATACATTGCTACCTCCACTACTACCATCACTATGGTTTTGGTTCAGGAGAATCCCAATGGTCAAGAGCACGTGATCTACTATGCTAGTAAGAATCTCATGGATTCTAAAACTCGATATTCACGAATGGAGAAATTAGCATTGGCCACGGTCATTGCTGTTCAAAAATTTTGTCACTACATTTTGCTCTGCACAACCACCGTATTGGCAGACCAAAACCCTATGTATTACATCCTGATTCATCATGTGCTCGGGGGAAAATACTCTTGATGGATAGTCATACTACAAGAGTTTGATCTGGAATTTGCCAAAGCTACATCAAAGAAATCCTTGGTATTTGCTGAGCTCATGTGTGATCTTCCCTGTGCTTCGATGGAATCTAAGCCCAGTGATTCATTCCCAGATGAATTCCTGTTACTGATAATCACTACTGACCCATGGTATGGATATTTTCTCATTTATCTATAGACACAAAGGTTTTAGCCTACTCTATCCCATGATGATTGTTGCTGTATCCGTCACCACACAAAATACTACCTCATATTGAATGATACTTTGTATAGACATGGTATCAATTCCGTTCTCCAGTGATGCCTTACCCACAAGGAATTTGAACAAGTTTTGAATGATTTCCACTCTGGAGCATGTGGCAGTCATCTATTTGGGATGGCTACAACCCAAAAAATCCTTCGCGCTGGCTATTTCTGGCCTTCAGTCTTTAAAGATTGTCACAAGGCTGTCAAGAAATGCCCACCCTGTCAACATTTTTATTCGAAAAATGCACTCATCCTGCTCCATTACACCCCGTTATTGTCGTTGGCCCTTTCTCCAAATGGGGGATTGATTATATGCATTGTAATCCTACCTCAGCCGAGGGGCATGGTTATATCATCATAGCTATTGAATATTTTACAAAATGGGCTGAGGCCATGCCTACATATGCAGAAGATGGTAACACTGCCGCTCTCTTCCTGTTCAATCATGTGATAACTAGATTCGGAGTCCCGCAGTCCATAGTTACTGATCACGGATCACATTTCCGTAATCAAATGATGGAGGAACTAAGTGCCAAGCTAGGTTTTCATCATGAAAAATCTACACTCTATTATCCGCAAGCTAATGGTCAGGTTAAGGCCATTAATAAATTTTTGAAAATGATGCTTCATCGAATGGTTGGAGACCATAAATCCAATTGGAAACATATCCTTTTCTCCTCTTTTTGGGCTTACAGGACTTCGGTGAAAACAGCTACTGTTTTCACACCTTTCCAGCTGGTCTATGGACTAGAAGCTATCTTGTCAATTCAATGTTAGATTCCATCCTTGAAACTTGTCGTCGAACTTATCCTAGACACTTCCACAGAGGAAGAGATATTTCTATACTTGAACAACCTTAATGAAACTAGAAGAGATGTTGCCTTAGCTAATGAGGCACACAAGAAACACGTCAAGGTGCAGTATGACAAGTCTATCCAACCTTGTTCCTTTAACGAGGGTGACCTAGTTTTGACTTATGATTAGAGATATGAAAAACTAGGGAAAGGGAAGTTCAAATCCATGTGGTACGGTTCTTTCGTTATTTCCAAATTTTTAGAGAAAGGGGCCTACGAGCTCATGGACTATGATGGAATCCCCTTAGGACAACCTTGCAATGGGTTGTACTTGAAGAAGTACTATGCCTAGATCTCTTGTATATATGTATATTACTTGACTTTCAATGTTCTTAAGTATTTTCAATATGGTTTTGATTTTAGTGTCTATATCTGTTTATACCATGTTTTGGTCGTGTAGAGCAGATGGCTTTCTACAGCTTTGTTGATGGTGCTTGCTGCCATGCCTTGAATATTGCCTCAGCTGCTTGGGTTCTCTATTCCCTGGCTTACAATTTGGTTAGTTCAGAATTGGTTTGTATTGGTCCCGCTACCAACAATATCACCGAGTATCGAGCAGTCATAGGTCTTCTAACTAAAGCTGTCTCTCAAGAGGTTCGCAACTTGGTAGTCTTGATGGACTCACAACTTGTGGTTTGTCATCTAAACCATGTCTATACCATTAGGAATCCTGTGCTTCTCTGTCTCTTATGGAGGGTATGTTTATTAGAAAGGTTATTTGAAACTATCACCTATAGGCATATCCCTAGGGAACATAATGCAGTTGCCGACTCATTGGAAAATTACATCCTAGATTGGCATATTTCCCATTCATGACATGAAAATCAAACATGGTTCACTATAAATAAACTATGGAAGACACATAAAAACTCATGTAAAATAAATTCACCATTTGAGATGTATAAACACCAAGGTAGAAGTCTGTATATATATATATAAGCATGTTTTACAAAAAATAGGTCACGAGACCTCATCTGAAGCGCACAGGATTTTAGGTAAAAAATCATCATACAAAATTCCTGAAGCTATCTATTAGCTTTCAGTGAATACATCATCCACTCATCATCTAATGATGCTCATGGTAACACATAACTACCTGAGCTACTCTATGTATCAATCTGCTGAAATGTCTCGATACTCCCGCAGTAGGCCTCTAGTACCTCAGTGGGAGGTCATCGATCGAGGCATCCGAGATGTCTAGACTCAACCTCTCAAGGTTCTCCTCTAGATCCCCTATCACATCATCTCCCTGTGGTACAAAATGAGCTCCAGCTTGCCTTTCTAGTGGAGAGGCTCCCCCAGGTCGTGCTGCTCCAACGTCTGCATGAAAACATTCAAGTCTCATTCTTAAACATTAAGAATATAAAACATCAAAATATAAAAACACAATTTCCATTTTAGGGTTTTTGTTTCTTACCGATATCACCCCATTGTCCACCAGGTGGGAGTGGTAGGTTAGGGTCACCATTGAAGTCAATGCCCACATATGCATAGTCCTCCAACATGAGGAGCTGATCTCTCAACCATCGAAAGAACGGGTCACCGAAATTTACCTTACCTCTACCTGCTCTAGTACGGGCCATAATCTAGACCCACCTTTGCATGTGAGGGTCCCACACCCTCAACTCTATAAAGACCACCTGGGGTCTCATCTATAGAACACGCTCGAAAAAGAAACAAGCTAGAATGGAAATGAAACCAAATTGCATTAGCTCCCCCTGCCGAAACTTGGTCAGCTAATCCTTGAAGATCGAAAGTAGCGCTTTTTCCCAATTGAAAATTGTGGGCGCCATGGCCTCTATGGTGTAGAGCATGTGCTCTCTAGATGCTTGGTGTACCCCTTGGCTTCTCACCACTCTATGCATGGTGAAAAAAACTGTCCATAGTAGGCCATCCACCACTGATTTTATGGGAATTTTCTTCCCCGATGTCCTGGTCCCAGGAGTGCAATGGCATTTTATCAACTCCTGAGTAGTAATGTCCCCTCCATGGGAACCAGTCAATGAGATGGGAGCACCCCGTTTTGATAGGCCTGTCAGGAAGTAGATGTCCTCTACTTCAACTGTCAATATGTGAGCACCAACCTCGAAATATTGTTGCTCTGGATTCCACATCCGGAGTATATGTTCTAATAGTCGCTCATATGATACCATGTTGGGTGTGTGGAAAAAATTTAAGAGCCCACAGTCTCTCAACGCGGCTATACAACCCACGTTTCATTCGGCAAAGGCATCGTTGTTTTCATGTTTTCTCTCTTTCCATAGGACCATTTTTTATCAATGAGAACCTGTCAAAACCATCACAAGACCAATTAGAAACATTCCCAAGCATTCAAATCATCAAATTTGAACTAGTTTTTCTTATGTATGCATTTTTATTTACCCACGGCTGGCGCCTCCTGTGTCCCATTGAGGACAGGCGGTGGCACTACCTGTGTGCAGTGTTTTCGACACGGTTCTAGCGGGGTACCCCTTATCCCGCAAGGGATAAGAGTGATGCCCGCTTCCATGGGTTTGGGGCTCTCCCTATAGGCCCAAAATACCACAAAAATCAAAATTGAAAGCATGAAATGAAAGAGTAGGGTCTAATATATTACCTAGAACCGACGATGCATGAATCCGACGGTAGATGCTCCCAATATCAGCGACTGAAAATTTGGCCAAAAAAAATGCTCCAAAGGCTCTCCACTATGGGTAAATGGTAAAATGTTTTGATTTTTTACTATTTACATAACTTTTATATACATTTTAGGGTTTGACATGTGATAGTTTTGTTTTAAAATCATTTATTACTCATAAGCTATTAGTCATAACCCTTTAATGACGGTTATTGGAGAATTTAACACTTGTTTTTCAAGTTGTTGTAGGATAGAAGAGTGGTAGAAGTAAAAGTTTTGGGAGTTGGTTTTTGACTTTTTCGTACTACCATAAAATAGAAAAAGTCTTTTGAGCGTTTATTGCGACACTTTGGTCACGATCTCGAAAATTAGCATCAAAGGTACGAGTCCTTTTTTGATTCTTTTCAGACTCGTAAAATATCTCATCGTGAAAATAGACCTAGTGGAGTCTTCTTTAAACTCTTTTCGGGCTCCTTAAATATGAAAAGATTGTCGAGTGATATTGTCTTCTTCATGCTCATTAAATCACTTGAAGAGTCATTCATCTGATGGTAGGTTATCACTTTTTTGGTTCAGGTGAACTATTTTACGGAAAAGGACCCTGTGGAGTCTTCTTTTGTGGTCGTTCAGACTCTCTAAACATGAACGATATTGAGTTAACTTTCATTGTACTTGTTAAATCAAACATTGAGAGACCCTCTTTTGGGAATGAACCCCTCCTCTATCAGGCTCGTAAAACATGAGTTTGTACTTGTCTTCGGACGATCTATAATGAATGTTTGTTACCCTCTTTAAACTCGTAAAACTGAAAAGAGGCACTCATCAACCATGATGGGGAAAATGGGAAGGGAATCATTTTGCAAATAAATGGCAGTAGTTTGTCATTACCTTTGAACATGGCACTTGTCTACATATCATTTTAGTCAATTGGGTATTCAATTGATCTCCAAGACAATCCACTTTCATGAGTCATGTCACTCCTTTGAGTGTTTCAAAAGAATGCATTGTCCACCGTCGCACTGTGTGTTTGTCTAGTCTAGTCATGCTGCCAAGTATTTTGTCGTGTCGCTCGATGTTCAAAGGGAAGTTGAAGAAGTTTTACCTCTATAGTCAAAACAGTCTTTGTGTCAGTACTTTTGAGTTAGTCTTATTGTTACCTTATTCACATCATTCCAGAACTTTGTTTTGAGTTTTGTGTCATCGATGTGGGACTCATCATGGCCCTCCTTCGACGAGACTATTGCCATTGACATCAGCTCATCATCCAGGAAATAGTCTTAGAAACAAAACTTAGTACCTTGATATCTGTATGCCTCAATGACAGGTTCTCTCGCTCTCGACATAGGTTCACATCATTGACCTCTGATTGATAGAATCGACTAGGTGTTCGACATCAAGACATCTATTCACACACAGTAGATTGTACTAGGGTACCTTGGGAATCATTGACATCAATGGTGATCTCCCTCGCACTTGTTAACGGTTCACATCATTAGCCAGTAATAAAGTGGTTTTTACCATGTTCAACTTCATAACATTGTAATCACATGGATAGAATCGTACTTTGTGGAAGATGAGACAAAGACCCTGGGTATTTGTTTAGCGCTCATTGCTTTTCCTAGGTTGCGATGGAGTTTTGTATATCTAGAATGGATCCACATTTGTATGGTCATGGATATGGTCAAATTTGAATCTATATGACATAGATCTACGTTGTATGTCGGGTAGCTATGTCCAAGTTTGAGTCCTCTATCACATGGATCTACGCTGTATTCTAGTATCCATGCCTGTTTATTCCTCTCATGGATCTGCCTTGTATTGGTCCACAGCCATGAGTTGGTTTCATTTGTTTATGAGTCAAAATTATTAATGTACTACAGATGCCTACTTGACAACATTCTCCGATCGAGCTAACATTCTCACCTCGAAGTGACAACTTGTTCTCTCAAAGCTCTCGCTTATCGTATCCCTCTAAGACTCATGATTTGGGGGGCATTTTTTTATACCTAAATCCTATCACCATCATGTGATGAGATCCTTAACCCCTGTGTTTCCCCTTAATCCCAAAACTTGGAGTGCAAACTTGCTCTGGATGTTAATTCTACTTGAAAAAACCTAGCACCGTGCTTACCCTTTGGCTAATGAGAGGTACCTTCTTCAGCATCGCATGTGTCCTGTTATAGAGAAGCGGTGTCACTGCCTATAGGCTTTGTTCTTAAAGCGGTTCTCACCTAAACTGATCTATAATAAGGGAACAAAAGCGGTACTCTGGTTAAAATGGGAAAAAGAGAAGTTTCTTGAGGCTTCTAGATCGTGAGCCTCATGTCCTCCCTTATCCCTTGGAGCCACCTCACCCACAATTCTCTCAACTCTCCATATCCATTGAGCCTTATAAATACAATCTCATATACATCATTGAGGGGAGAGAACTGAATGGTATTGTTATGCTGTTGAATTGACTACCTAGTCCAAATCATTGGAGAGCATAGAGAGCAAGTTGGAGATTTTGGGGATGAATTGTTTGTCTTGTGGAAGAGTTCATCAACACTAAGGCAATGGTTGTAATCTTCTTCATTTATTCTTAATGCAAAGCTAATTTCCATCCCACATATCTGTTGTTTTGATTTCACATGTATATGTTACTAGATTCCTTAGTCACTAGTATGGATGTGTAGATGATTTTTTGGTAGCTTTGATGTGCTCGTTTGTTTGACATGTTTACAGGTACACAGGTTTGCAATCAAAGCAGTATTCTAGGTGTTTACAACATTCAGGGAAGGTCTTCATCCTTTGTCATTCACTCATTTGTTCTGGATCTGAACCATTCAGACCAGAGGAATAGCTTCTGTCCATAGAAGGTGCAATATTCCTGATAACACAGAGTGGCCTGTGAAACCCATCTGTTGGGAATTTTTCCCATACATCCTGATAAACCCAACTATGTTGGCTTGGCTGAGTGTTATTGCACCCTGGCTATGTGTGAGTCTATTAGTGTTCCCTTATTCCTTGAGCAAATCATGCCCAGCTCGGCAGTGGCAGTGTTTCTCAGAGACTAAGGAGAACAATGGCCTATGGTTGGGAGGAATGTTCCAACGACATATCTGGTTGTGGGGAAGTTCTGTTCAAAGATAAGTGCTCTTGCCTATGTTATTATGTTATTCTCTGCAATTATAATTCTTGCATTGTATTTGCATGATGGAATATGATGAACATGTTGCTATGTTGAGTTATGCATTGTTCCCTGAATAACTACAATTATAGGCATTTATGTATGTTTTCCTTCAATGCATTTTACTAAATTGCAAGGTAGATTGGCCAGTTTGGTAATGGCCTGGATGATCAGATCGATCCAAGAATTCAACTGAAAAGTTGAGTTTTCAGCTAGAAATCCTCATCTGCGCAGTTTGCGGGATTAAGGATTTTGCGGGATGCAGAATGTCATTTCGTAGATTTTGGTTTCCGCAGATTTCCTCTCCACAAATTGTGGGATGTGGGATCGTGGTGTTGCGATTTCAATATTTTCCAATCCCACAAGGTTAAGTTTCTACACCATCGATCTTCGTGGGACGATTCTTCGATGTTGTTCTATTTTCGATGCGGGATGTGGAAAGTGTTATTGCAACATTTTGTAACTTTCGACCCCGCAACTTGGGCTTTTTGCATCGTTGATTTTTGTGGGTGAATTCTGAACCGTTGATTTAGATCTAGTTTGCATGATCATTTACGATTGTTGATTTCGTCGATTTTTCTCTCCGTCGTCTGATCCCCTCTGAGATATTTCCTTGGATATTGTTGAACTGATCTATGGAATATGGGAGGGAGAGTGATATAGTGTTGGAATTGTCAAGAAGTGGCTCACGATCATGCCTGTTTTTCGATGAAGAGTGAGGTTCTCGATGAAAATTTTAATTCCACATAATGATGGGGTATGGATATGTGATAGCATGGTATCAGAGATCTCGGTTGTAGCATTGGGACTAGATGGGCCAAGAACCAGTCAAGGATACCTCTAATGTCAACTTGTAGTACATTACAGTATGGTATCCAGGCTGTCGATTACAACATTGGGCCTAGATAGGCTAGGTGACAGTAAGTAAATGGTTTTGATTTTGAATTACTGTGTGTCTAACAAATGGTGTTGAAAACATGTTTGCAGAGTCATAGTATATTTTGGAAAAACTAAGTGGTGGTTCATCCATGAGAACCCATGATGGACATGACGCTCGGGACTCCTACAAGCGTGCGCGAGATGCCATGGGGGAAAATGTTCGAGTTGGGAATGATGACATAGAGTCTAATGGAAGGAGATTCCAAGAGACATTGCCAGATATTGCAGCTACTATGAGAAGCCTGATTAAAGCTCAGGAAGAGCAACATCAGTTGAATGCTGCCATGTTGCAGAGTTTGACATACTTGCAAAGAAATATGAACTCTGGATAGGGTACAGTAAAACTAGAAGGCAGTAAGAGCAGTACCAGGAGAAGAAGAAGGACTGCTAGTAGATCATTTGATTCAGAAGAATAAAGTGGGGATTCAAGCTCTTCTTCTCACAAAGGAAAGAGGAAGAGGCCCCATAGAGATTTCTCTCGGGATGAATTTAAGAAGGCTAAACCTCCTATGTTTGATGGCGAGGTGAAGACTGGACAAGAAGCTGAAGCTTGGCTTCTTGGAATGAAGAAGTACTTCCAATTTCAGGATTATTTAGGGAACATGAAAGAAAGGGTTGCCATATTTAGTTTGAATGGAATAGTGTCCATTTGGTGGGAGCACTTCAAGCAAGTTAGGAAGATCAGTGAAAGGAAACTTAACGGTTCTAGAAGTATTTTAAGCAGAAATATCTCTCTGATAGGTACTATGATGACAAGATCAAAGAATTCCATGAGCTGATATTGGGACAACAGACCATGGAAAAATATGCAAATAGGTTCCTAGAACTGTTGAGATATGTCAGGTACATCAGAGATGAAAAAGTGAAGATCCAGTATTTTCTGAGTGGGTTTCCTTAGTCTTACAAAGACAGAATCAAGTTTTATGAACCTAGAACCATTGAAGAAGCAATTAGGAAGGCTAAGTATTTCTATGAGCAAAGCAAAGGAAAACCTGATTTCCATATGACATGGAAAGATAAGAATAATGAGAAGTCGAACTAGAGGAAGAAAGGTTTCAAACCTTCTAGTTTTAGGAATCAGCAGAGGCAGCTTTCCCGAGCTGAAAAGTATCCAACTAGAGTGGCGGGAGAAAATCCAAGAGATCCACAACAGATCAAAGAACCACTCCAATGTTGGAGATGTGGAGGAGCCCACATGCATGGGAATTGTCCACTCGAGAATGAGAGTGCAAGGCCAGTTTACAACCTTCAAGATGCAGAGATAGTGGGTCAAGTGGCAAGGGTCGTCCCTAATATTTATGCAGCACTGGAGGACCGCCAGGCAGATCACCAGTCAATGGCGATTGAAGTTGTAGGTAAGATTGTTGAGCAATCTGTTTCTATTTTGATTGACCCTGGTTCTACTCACAATTACATTACTCCTAGAGTAGTGGAGACATGTGCTTTTAAGAAAGTAAGGCATAGCAAATATTGGTTAGTTCAACTAGCTACTCAAACTAAGAGAAAGGTTACTGAAGTGGTGGGGAAGTGTCCATTAGAGATGAATGGATTGGCCACTTGTGTAGATATAAATGTTCTACCCCTTGGTTCCTATGATATCCTCATTGGAATGTATTGGTTAGAAGCTCATAGAGTGAAGATTGACTGCTATAACAAGGCTTTTGAGTGCTTGGATGAAGAAGGCAAGGCAACCCAAGGATTGTGAAGGGAATTCCAAAGGTGATTTCTGTGAGGCAGGTTTCTGCAATACAATTGAAGAAGTTATGTAGGAAAGGTTTCCAGTTGTATACATCTCATATCTTGGAGGCAACAGAGAGTGAAACTCCTAGGTTGGAGGACTTTCAGGTGTTGTAGGAATTCAAGGATGTATTTCCTGATGAGATTCTAGGGATTCCTCCAAAAAGGGACATTGATTTCACCATTGAACTTGTGCCAAGATCAGCACCAATGTCCAAGACACCCTACAGAATGAGCATGCTAGAAATGTTAGAGCTAAAGATGTAGTTGCAAGAGTTGTTAGAAAAGAAGTATATCAGGCCAAGTGTGTCTCCGTGGGGAGCACCAATTCTGTTTGTAAAGAAGAAAGATGATACACTCAGGTTGTGTATTGATTATAGACAATTGAACAAAGCCACGGTAAAGAACAAATACCCTTTGCCTAGGATTGATGACCTCTTTGATCAAATGAGAGGAGCAAAGGTATTTTCCAAGATTGACTTGAGGTCAGGGTACCATCAGGTGAGAATCAAGGATGAAGACATTCATAAGACAACCTTCAAAACAAGGTATGGGCATTATGAGTTTGTAGTGGTACCATTTGGTCTCACAAATGCACTAGCTACGTTTATGTGCCTTATGGATGGTGTCTTCAGCAGGTATTTGGACAAGTTTGTTCTTGTTTTCCTTGATGACATTCTTCTTTATTCTAAGAATGAGAAAGAACATGAAGAACATTTGAGATTGACATTACAATTGCTCTAGGAACATCAGTTGTATGCAAAGCTGAGCAACTATGATTTCTATAGAGATAGAATTTAGTAATTGGGTCACATTATATCATAATAAGGTATATCGATGCATCCTGAAAATATAGAAGCCTTTATGAATTGGCCTACTCCAAGAAATGTGATAGATGTAAGATCTTCTATGGGACTTGCAGGATACTACAGGAGATTCATTGAAGGATTCTCCAAGGTTGCACATGCCATTACTTCTTTGCAAAAGAAGGAAATGAAGTTTAAATGGATAGTGAGGTGTGAAGAAAGCTTCAAGAAGTTGAAGAATCTTCTCACCAGTGCCCCGGTTTTGAAAGTTGTAGACCTAGAGAAAGATTTTGTGGTGTGTACAGATGCATGTGGTCAAGGGCTTGGAGGATTCCTTATGCAGGACAACCACGTTGTAAGTTATGAGTCAAGGAATTTGAAGGAACATGAGAAGAACTATGCTACTCATGATCTAAATCTTGCAGCCATAGTACATGCTCTCAAGATGTGGAGGCATTACTTAATGGGAAGAAGATTTGAGTTAAGGACAGACCATTGTGGTCTCAGGTATTTGTTTGATCAGCCTACTCTAAATGCTAGGCAAGCTAGATGGCTGGAGTTTTTATGTGATTTTTATTTTGAAATCAAGCACATAAAAGGAAAGGAGAATAAGGTAGCTGATGCACTCAACAGGAAGGTGCAGGAAATGCATGTGGCATCTCTTAGTACTTTTCAATCGGATTTGAGGTAGCAGATTGTTAATCATACTGCTAGAGATGAAATGTATGTGCAACTAAAAGACAAATTGCAGCAATAAAGTCTTAAGAAGAAGTATGAGGGATATAATTTGGAAGGAGATGGAATTCTTACTTATAAAGGAAGGATTTATATTCCAAATGTAGTAGATTTGAGGAGAGTTGTTATGAATGAGATCCATCAAGCTCCGTATTCTGGTCACCCAGGATATCAAAAGACAATTGCTACAGCCATAAGGTAGTATTTTTTGCCAGGAATGAAAAAGGACATAGCTGAGTATATTTCAAGGTGCATGAAATGTCAGCAGGTAAAGGTTGAGAATCAACACCCAACAGGTTTGTTGCAGCCTTTGCCAATTCCAGAATGGAAATGGGAAGTTATTTCCATGGATTTTATTACAAGATTTCCAATGACTTGGAGACAACATGATTCTATCATGGTTGTGGTGGATAAGTTGACGAAGGAAGCACATTTTATACCGGTTAAGTCTATGCTTAAGATGGATGACATTGCAAAGATCTTCATGAAGGATATTTTCAAATTGCATGGATTTTCTAAGGCAATAGTCTCTGACAGAGATGTCAAGTTCACTTCCAATTTTTGGAAGGTTTTGTTTGTGGATTTTGGTACAAAGCTGAACTTCAGCACTACTTACCATCCTCATACTAATGGGAAGATAGAGAGGGTAAATCAAGTGCTGGAAGACATGATTTGCATGTATGTGATGGACAAACCTACCAAGTGGGAAGATTATTTACACCTTGTAGAGTTTGCCTATAATAATGGACAGCAAGTATCCTTGGGAATGAGTCCATATGAAGCTTTGTATGGAAAGAGGTGTAATACACCAGTGACTTGGGATAATCCAGTGAACAGAGTTGTGCTTGGTCCAGAATTGCTCAAGGAAATGTAGCAAGAGGTTGCAAAGATCAGGCAGAATCTGAAAGCACCCCAGGACAAACAAAAAGTCTATGCTGATAAGCATAGGGTAAACAGAGAGTTCAGCAATGGGGATAATGTTTACCTCAGAGTGAGGGCACAGAATATTTCCTTGAAGCTGGGAAGTTGTGCCAAGCTGTCCCCTAGATATTGTGGGCTATTTGAAGTGCTTGAAAGGATAGGGCCAATTGCATATAGACTTGCATTGCCTGCTAGCACTAGAGCTCATAATGTTTTTCATGTTTCTTTGCTTAAGAAATATATACATGACCCTAACCACATGAACAATTGGGATGTGATTCAAGTGGAACCTGAGGGAGAGTTCTGAATCGAGCCAATGCGCATCCTCAACAGGAAGGTCACCATGCTCCAAAATCGAGCCATAGGACAGGTAAAGGTGCAATGGGAGCACTATGGTCCTGAAGAGGCTACATGGGAGCTAGAGGATGCCATGAGATTGGCACATGCATTTTTGTTCAAGTCTGCGGAGCACTGAGGTGATGCCAGTGTAGCATTTTGTTCAAATTTTGTAAGCACTGAGGACAGTGCTATTGAAGGGGGAGGGGAATGTAACACCCCGGTTTTGACCCTATTGCATTAATGTATATGATGTAAATATTATATCGAATCATGACAAGGAGCTCAAGGCCAAGGCCCTATCATTGATTGATGTTTGGTATATAGGCGATCATGGTTGATGCCTATGGTTTCTGTGCTAAGTCAAGCATGCTTGTAAACATCATGTAAATATGCAATATAATGAAAACCCATGGCTAGCTATGTCAATGCAATGAATAATGAGATGGGGGCATGATTTTCCTAAGGATCAAGGGGGGAGGGAATGTTAACCTTGAACCTGTTTGGGGAAAATCCATGTGTCATGGGGAGAACTCATTAGACGTATCAACTACCCTCTTTCTTGTCTTTTCTTCCTAACTATTTATTCTACTAGAAAGTGGTTGAGGTAGTTATTGTTTGGAAGGAGAAGAGTATGGGAAATTTCGAATGGGGTAGAGCACCCAGTTCTGGAGTGTCATGTTTTTCTTACAGGGATAAGAAAACACCAAAACCTTATGTCAGTCTAACCCATGCATTCACGTCGAGTTTCCTACTCTCACGATTTGAGAGCTGCAAGATGTTCTGGCTCCTTACCATTCATTCAATCAATCATTGATCACCTACACTCCTCGATCATCATGTATAAGCAAAGAACATCAGATCCTTTCTTCGGGGTATGTATCCTTTGCATTTTGCGAGTATGTTTTTCCTGGACATTGTGGTATTTGCTGTGTTGCAACGTTATCCTAAACTACAGAGCGTATGAGACCTTATTACTCATGTTTAGAGTAAACCTGTGTTGTAGAGTCTCCCTGTGGTTGTTGTGTTGTGCACCCTGGTTAAGGTCTGAGCTATGTATAAGACTTAGGAATGGGAGAGATGTAGAATGTGCTTGATAAACCTAGTGTGGAACCTCACAATAAGATAAGAGTGGCTGGTAAACCTGCTATGCACATCCTGAAGAGCACTGGAAGGGAAGGTGTATCCTGAGGGACTGTGGAGCAAAGAAGGGGACACTTCCTTGTGTTGGGTGTGTAGGGAGTAGGGGATCCAGGCCAGATAGGTCTTGTGAAGGTGTTCTCAGCTCTGTAGATGAGCTCACTAGCTTAGCAGTTCTTCCTTTCGATTTCCTTAGAGGCCTGATAAACCCAACTAGAAATATGGCTTGGCTGGTAGCCTGATAAACCCATATGTTGGATTGGTTGTGTCTTGTTGTACTTGACCTGATAAGTAACCTTTGGCTGGAAAGTCTAATAAACCCAACTGCTAATGCTGGCTTGGCTAGCTAGCCTGATAAACCCAATGGTGAGATGGCTTGACTGTGAAAAGTCTAATAAACCCATTTGTTGGCTTGACTAGTCCTTAAAGGTGAATGTTGGATTGACTATGAATAGTCTATGAAACCAAACTGTGAGATTTCTTGGAAGAGTGGCCTGTGAAACCCATCTTCTCGGATGTTTTCCCATATAGCTTGATAAACCCAACTGTGTTGGCTTGGATGAGTGTTATTGCATGCTAGCTATGTGTGAGTCTGCTAGTGTTCCCTTATTCCTTGAGGAAATCATGCCCAGCTTGGGGGTGGCAGTTTTGCTGATAGACTAAGGATCACACTGGCCTATGGTTGGGAGTAACATTGCAACAACATAGCTGGTTGTGGGGTAAGTTCTATTCAAATATAAGTGCTCTTGCCTATGTTATTATGTTATTCTCTGCAATTATAATTCTTGCATTGTGTTTTCTTGATGGAATGTGATGAACATGTTGCTATGTTAAATTATGCATTGTTCCCTGAATAACTGCAATTATAGGCATTTATGTATGTTTTCCTTCAATGCATTTTACTAAGTTGCAGGGTATATTGGCCAGTTTGGTAATGGCATGGATGATCAAATCGATCCAAGAATTTAGCTGAAAAGTTGAGTTTTCAGCTAGAAATCCTCATCTACGTAGTTTGCAGGATTAAGGTTTTTACGGGATGCAGGATGAGGAACACCGTTTCGTAGATTCTGGTTTCCATAGATTCCCATTCCACAAATTGTGGGATGTGGGATGCAAGAAAGCGGTGTTGCGATTTTGATATTTTCCAATACCGCAAGGTTAAGTTTTCACACCGTCGATCTTCGCGGGATGATTCTCTGCCGTTGATCTGTTTCCGATGTGGGATGCAGAAAATGTTATTGCAATATTTTGTAACTTTTGACCTCGTAACTTGGGCTTTCCACACCGTTGATTTTTTTGGGTGAATTCTGAACCATTGATTTAGATCTGGTTTGCAGGATCATTTATGATCATTGATCTTGTCACGTTTTCTCTCCGTCATCCGATCCCCTCTGAGATATTTCCTTGCAAATTGTTGAATTGATCTATGGAAGATGGGAGGGAGAGTGATAGTGTTGGATTTGTTGAGATGTGGCTCATGACCATGCCCTATGTTTCGATGAACAGTGGAGGTTCTTGATGAAAATTTTAATTCTGCTTAATGATGGGGTATGGGTACGTGACATAGAGTCTTTTGGAGGACTCATCTCCTTGGATGGTACTTCAATATCAACAGTCAGAATTTGTATTTCAAGACCCAAATCCTGAATAGGCATAGAAATAGTTTCTTGAACAGGTGCAAGGATGGTCTCATGATCATCATCTTCAAGCATTTCAGGTGAAATTCTAGCCAAGGCGATCAGAGAGGTAATTTCAGGTTTTCTTAATTTTGTCACATTGTCTGAAGGAATTTTCTAGATAGCGAGACAATATGGCCAACCCTTTCCTTCTTCCCATTGAAGCCCATCACAAAAAGTAGTGATATTTCCTCATCATACCCTTGTAGTAGATGAAGGAATAGGTTCCAAATAGCGCGAAAAAATACTTCTTGGAATTCTTTGAACTTTGGCAACTGGAATAATTCTTAGTAGCTCTTAGGTTCAAAATGATTTGGCATGGTTAAGCAAAAAATAGGATACAGATTTTACAGAGTATGGAGGAAAGGTAACCAACACACTCTACAGTGGTGATGGTCAGTGAAAATGATGGAATGGAAAAAGTTTCACATAGTGTTGATTTAAAACGTGTCTCATTCAACCTATCAAATGATCATGCAAACAGCTCGGCATGTTTATACGATCGTGTCATTATGGAAGTCTTTGAAACGTGTGCCATCAAAAACACGTAATTTAATGAGTTTGTAAAGTTTTAGTTAGTTCAGCCATGTCCAAAGTAAACTTTGGACAGGTTGAACATTTAACTTAATACTGATGTATAAACCATATTCATAACTATAACCTTGATTTAACATGAGCGTTGACTATTTGTTATCTTATGCGTGCCAACGAAAAACAGGATAGGGGTGATGGCATCGTAATGATGATTTGGAAGTACCCTAAGATCAAATCACACCCATATGGAAGTAATACGAGATTGTATTAGATCTAAACCATACTTACATCATAGATCGAGGTTGTGGATGTGACTTTAATGATATGACTCAGCTTTTTTCCCAAACAAAATTAAGCTAACACTTAACCGTAGGTGCTAAAATATCACAGTTTTTATTCAGATCATCATTTGACCCTTCATATAGATTTCTATAAAAATAATCTTTGCTAGATCGTATTGCTGCTAATCATGGATTTTACTAGGCTTCCAGTCCACAAGAAAGTCATATGAAATAATTCTCTTAATCTTTTAATTGTGCTCTCCATTACTCCTCCAGGATTTTAAGACCAGTTTCGATTTTTGCATTATCTTGCAAACACTTTGTCATAAAGAAAAATAAGTCTTTTATAAATAAATTAGAAAAATAAAGACAGACAGTCTAATCCTCCCCCAAACAAAATATATGGCATGTCCCCAAGCCATACAACAAAACTATGTAATTTCAAAATAAATTAATAAAAGTTCAATCATACTGTTGTGATTTTTTTTTTAAGGAAAATAAAAACTAACTACTAAGTGAAAATGATTCAGATATGTATATTTATAAAAAATAACAGTCCTGAAGAAGATCACATAAACGATGAGAATATAATTGAAAAATGCCATAGGAAAAACTAGTCATCCATGCCTCATTGAAAGGATATCGTGTCAGATCAAGAATTTTTGAGTTCACCCTCGAGTATGTGAGATTTTATAGATATGGGTCCCATTTCTAGGATAATCATATCCTAGGTATTGATTGAATTTATATTTTCAAATACAATGCCAACTTACGGTCATTCTCTAATGACATCATAAACAATAGGCCTAAACATATATTTATATGTATTCTGGTTTAATATCATTTTTTCCTGAACCATGTGCATAGTGGTGCATTAACCAAATCTCTTTTACCCAATATTTCCCCACTGCCAGCTAGCCTGTTTAGTACCCCAACAGGTTTATCTTGGTACCATTCAAGCATATCCCCACTGCGAGCAAGCATGTTCAGTACCTCGATGGGTTTAATTTCATTTATCGAGCTTCCTTTTTTTTAGGATGTTACTTAGCATTGACCTGTTGCCAGCAGGCCTGTTCAGTACCCCAACAGGTTTGCTTCGTAGAATGATTTTGGAGTATATGGAAGTCGGTTGGTACTGGAGCGTGTTAAGCCTGCTAAACACATAATTCATATTAATGGTTTTTTTTCATAAAATGGCCTTAACTATAGGTCATGTCAAAAGAGACTAACTTAAAGTTGTTCTTTGACCTTTTGGTCTATCTTCTTTATAAAAGATAAGTAATGTTCCCCAAAAGCAAAAAATTTTACTTACTTTTGGGTTACCACAAAAATTCTGAATAGACAAATTTTGATGATGAGTATAGGATAAACTAGTAGTCCATGTAAATTATGAAGAACATGATGATTAAAGTTAATCTTTTTGAGCAACTGTTCAAATAATCAGGAATGTACATGTCTAAATCAAGACACAATATATTAAGCATAACAAAATCATAGAATAAGTGGCTGAAAATGATATACAAAAATTCTAAAAATTCAAAGTTAAGATATATTTTGAGTGTTTTTAGAGTATTTTCTATTTTAGATAATATCTCATGAGCTTCTTATAGAAATAGAAAGAACCATTTGTAATTAAATTGCAAAACCACTTGTTAGATGATTTATTTTATTCTTGAAAACATATATAACATTATAGAAAAAGAGTCCCATGTAAACAAATTATTAGAAATGACTCTTATTTATTCAAAGAAATACACACATATTTACATATATACAAGTGATGATGACCCAAAATAATTTTAAGAATCAGGAGGAGGAAGATTTTTTGGAGAGGGAAGGCCAATGGTTACTTGTATCTTGGTAGGGTCCACCTTGATCCCTTGTGGGAAAACATGATGTCCCATACAAATGTGACATGCAGAAATTTTGTTTAATGGACATTATTATTGGGAATGTTTAGTCTTACATCTTGGATAGAAGATGCTCTTTGCTGCTCGTTCTTCTTCCTATTTCTTCATGTAAGTTTGGTTTCTAAAGTGAGTATACCTAGAAGGTTTCTTTCGAGGTGAGAACAGGGCATCCCAATGTTATTTTCCAGGAGATATATTCCTCCGATCAACCATGAGTCTTATAGGGATGGTAGATGCCACTGTGGATGTTTTGATTTATGATATTACTATGTTTATTGAGTGGCCAAAGGGAGCTTTCACCGAGGCAGGATTGACAAAACCAGTGAAGTTTGGATTCCCCTATTAGTGAAAAATTTTTATTATTTGGTTTTGTAACTAGTGAAAGTTTTAAGGGTTCCCAATGGTTAGTCCCTTTACACTTTGTCAAGGATGAGGCCCTCAGGACCTCCTACCCGGATCTCTTCTCCTTCTATGTCTTCCCCTGTAATATCTCCTGAAAGAGTCTCTTTATGTTTTCAGTAGAACTACTCCCTATAAGTGTTTTTTTTTCGATGCCTTTCTGATGAGTTAATGGTTTGGGTATTATGTCCCTCGTAAAAATTAATAGGATAGTTTTACTGTCTTAATGAATCTAAGTTTGTTTATAAAAACTAAAGAAAAACCTATACTACTACTACTACTACTAGATTTGGGGGCGCCTATTATAACATATGCGTAGGTTCTTACCTCTCATCTTACCATTCCCCCACCACCAACCTATTACTAAATTTTATATATATTCTACCTTACAGAACAACTCCCCGGCAATGGCACCAAAATGTTGGGTAAAATATTGTCTTGATTAATTCACCTAATATTTAATTATCGACCGGGGTTGGTAAGCTTAGAGTTGACAAAAAATATATGTGAAGGTAGAGGGATTCCTATGGTGTCATGGAGATATTTTTAACAAACAAAAGATCAAAAGATATTTCAAAACGAAAAACCAAGTCAAACTCTAAAGAATTCAACTGTCAAATTAATTGAACCAGGACAGAGTACTAGTCCAGAGCGGTATCAAATTATACTTCTCTACTCTATAAACAATTACTATAAGATAAAAATATAGACAGTGTTATTCTATGAAAATAAACTATTCTCTATGAGAAGATCTATTTTACTGCTAAACAACTTTAAAGATGAATTGTACAAAATTACAAGAACTAGATATGCTTCTAAGAAAGACTATACATACAACTACCCAATGTACATAATAGTTTAAACTAAACCATTTAGTTCCACTCTCCTTGGTTATTTTGAGGATAAGCATTCACTATGATTGGAACAGGAGTAGGAGAGGTGTCAAAGTGACTTTCAAAGGAAGTGTAGAAACTAAATGGAATCAAGCCTAATTTAACCTCTACAAAGATATGCAGACTAAGAAACGTCAAATTGCAAGTGATAGTAAACATGATGGTTTATTTCATAGGTAACTAACTCCTAACTTGCAAAAGATGGAACAAGACTACCAAAAAGGTAAACCTAACTTATAAACAATTAGAGAACTTAACAAAGAAGAGCAAGCAGAAAACTTAATAAAGATGATTTTAAATCCTATTCTATAGGTTTTGTTGGTAACTACCTAATTAGAAGGAACAAATCCTACTACTTATGAGCTATCTACATAGTTTCCTAACATTGACATATTTAATCCTAGACTATATAAAAGGGTGAAATCAATCCAAGTCAAAGGTATACTTGTAAATCAATATAATGAACCAAAATGCATGACATAATTCTAAACATAGGATGACAAGAAGGAAGAACTAAGAATAAAATATAATAAGCATTTTAAATAGTCTAACCCGAGACTGTAAGAAGAGACACAACCATTATATAACTACCACTTATCAAAACATAATTGAAAAACTAAAGAAACAGGCTTAAAACAGATTAAAAACATTAAGGTATGAATGAAAGGCTGGATAACAGACTGGAACAAATTTCTAGATGACAGACAATTTAGGATGTCCGAATGACAGTCTACACACAAAAAGCACTAAAATGTCAAGAAATAAATAATCTAAATGATTTTGAGGTTAGTTGATCCATGCACATGACACTAAAATGTAAAGAGCATAAATTAAACCTATGTAATAATTAAATTCAATCTATAAAATAACATAAACTCAATTCATGATTAAAAGCCATTATAATATATTGCATTATTAAACAAGCTGGAATATAACTGAACGAATTCATAAGAAAATAGAAAGAAGCAGAATTGAACCTGCTGTAAAAATCAAAGCAATCTATTTTATCAACATAAACCAAGTAGAAAACTGGAAAGACTTGAAAAAGAAATTGAAAGCAAATTTGTGTGCAACCGATTGCTTAACTCATGAAAGGAAACTACATTAATAGTATAATATCAAATTATAATCTACATGAAAAAAATAACATGAACAATTTCAGTAACTAAATTCCACAAACAAATTACAGACAAAAGCATGCTAATTACAAAAAAAAAAGGAATAATGAAAATACACAGGAATGAAAATCTCTGGTTGACGGGGGGCCCTCCCAGCAATTAGAGTGACGACTTGCTAAATGCTACTAAGACATGATCATGTACAGCATAAGAATAACTTCCATTAAATTGAAACAAAGTATTACAGAGTTTCTGGAGCTGACTGATTACATGTATAAAAATGGCTAACTAACTTCAATATTAACCTCTTGCATAGAAGTGTTTGTATATATAGCGTTTTACAAAGGGCGAGAAAGTTGACCCTTTCAGTGGTCGATTTCTCTTAAGATAAGTAAACCATTATGACAAATAACTAAACGAAGGCCAACACATAACACTTTCCTCTTCCTTCGTGAATCTGGTTTCCTTAAGGTGTGTGTTGTGTCATACAAGCTCTACTTTGGTGCGGTTAATGTCAAGGTGTCGAGCATAAATAGCATGTTAGCAATCTTCCAGAAAGGGGTTCGTGATATCACTCTAATGCGTGGACAACAAGCAGTTTACTGTCCGTTCCATACTTTTAATACTCAGGAATCTATCAGTACCAGCGCATGATTGGCTCAGTGGACTGAATGGTAAGCTATGTAGTGAGTTGGACATGCTCTATGCATATCTAGAATGGATGCATGGTCTATTCGTTGGTTCACCGAAAACTAAGATCTGCAATAACGATTTTGTATATTAGCATATCATCAAATATCATCGTATTTAACCAATAAAATCATGAAATAATAGAAATAAATCATCACTTGCATAAACCCAAAATATAATCATACTTGAGACTGAATACTGAACTGCATGACAGAAAATATGCCAAAAAGGTGAAAAAACATATGTCAAACATGTAAATTATTTGCCAAAAATGATGATAAAACAAGGGTCAACAATATCTGTCTTGCAAATCTGAGAATGTATTTTGGAAACATGTTTTAACCTGCAGTAGTAATATAACATGTGCAGATGATGTTGGAAACTCGGTGTCTTATATTTTGTTGTTTTAATGGTATCAATGATGCGATCTGAATGAGAAATGTTACAGTATGATTTACGTTTATGAATGATGAGATGCCTTATCATGATGAATGGTTTCATACTTGTCTATTTGTTTATGAAATAATGAAATGGTGCGATCTAATGTGATTGGTTGATGTTATTATTTAACATGAATAATCGATGTTAAAAATCTCACCTGGATCTCTGACTAAAATTGTGATAGAGAGAAAATAAGTGCACAAATACTTCTCCTTATTGCAGAAACATGGTTCCTACAGCCCTCCCTCAAGAATCTCGGGTGAGACTGCATATTCTTATTAATTTGTCACAATGGTCTAGGAACTGAAAAAACAGTCTCACAAACAATACAGACAAATATGCATAAAATTGGCAAAATGGTGTTGCAATGGAAGTAGCAGCTTTATATAATCAATGAATAATGAATAATACAATACAATGATCATGCAAGATGCATGAATTCCAAGACAATTCGAATTCCGAAGGAGGTCATTCGAATTGAATGAATGGGTGTAGCTTAACTGATTGTAAGCCACAGTAAACACACTAGTTAACCAACTGATCAAGTGCCGATTGACTCAACTGAGTCCTAATTGAAGTTGGAGTGTAATGGACGACTGAGTCTAACTGAAATTAGCTCAGACACATGTCACTGCATTCCAATCAACAAGTGGTAGCACATCATTAACTCCAATGAACCTCGATGAGGTTAACTGAAGTCAAATTGGCCATCAGATGTGGTTGGAAGCGCCCTTGTTGACTCCAGTTCATTAAATATTAATAAAATAATCAATATAATGAAAGGAGGCACCTTCACCACTTAGATTAACTGATTGTAACCATCAGTTAGCAATTAGGTGCATTTATGACACTCAGATCACCCTCGGAGTGCTTCATTTAGCCTCCCCGAATGAAGGAGAAGGATTAGTTGGCCTCCTTGACTGAAGGTAGGCATGGGTGTGCTCATGCTGATGTCATACAGTGCTCCTTTGATGCCAATTAAGTCAATAACACTTAGGATAGTGGTTTAACAAGTTCAAATTGACCAAATTAAGTGTGCATGGTAGGTAAATGTCTCCAACAGCCCCCCTTAAGCTATACTCAGAGGAGTAGAAACATAAAGTGCATGAAATACTAGGGCCCCGGAAAATAAGGCCATAGGTCACCCTGTACAATAATGAAACTCAAACAATGCTAAAAAATAAATCTAAGTGAGGAAAAGAAGGAAAACCCAGTGGGAAAAACCCCCCCTCAAGCTGAACATTGAAAGTAGTCTGATCACCCTACTGAACTCACCTCCAATAATGAATAGAGGTAAGTGAAATTCTTTTCTAAAAATCTCTTGGTGAAGATGTCTGCAATCTGCTCATCAGTCGGGCAGTATTGCAGAATGATGGTCCTGTCATGCACTAACTCTTTGATGTAGTGCATGTGTATCTCTACATGCTTGGTCCTCTTCCTGGTAACTGGATTTGTGGATATATTAATAGCACTTTGATTGTCACAAAAGAGGACAGTGGACAAAGTACTACCAAGATCAAACTCTGAAAGAATGCCTTGCAACCAGACAGCTTGGTTGCAAGCATTCACAGCTCCTCGGTATTCGGCCTCTGCTAAAGACATTGCTATGGCAGCCTGATTTTTGCTAGACCAGAAAATGGGGCCACCACAAAACATGAATACATATCCAGAAGTAGACTTCTGATTAAAAGAATCACCCACCCAATCAAAATTTGTGTAACCAACCAGCTCTAGCTTGGATTCTATAGCATAGTGAATGCCATAGGTCCTGGTTTCCTAAATATACTGGAGGGTCCTCTTGGCTTCCTTCCAATGAATATATTGAGGCTACTACATGTATCTTGACACATCATTCATGACATAATAGATATCAGGCCGAGAATGATTCAAGTAGAGCAAGCTACCTATCAGTTGTCAATAAATAGTGCAGTCCATGGGAGGTGTGCTTTTTCCTTCTTCAAGGTTGATCCCTGAAAGGAAAGGTAATGGAGCAGCCTTAAATTCAGCCATGTTAAACTTGACTAACAGGTCTTATATTTATTTGTACTAAGTGACCATTATCCCATCAAAATGTTTCTCAATTTTGAGCCCAAGAAATTTGCTTTAAGAGCCCTAAATCGCTCATTTCAAATACATTGTGGGGAGCAGTTTTGATGACTAAAATAGAAATAACTGTGATACCTATAATTAGTAAGTCATCAACATATAAAATAATAATAATCAAATGACCATCAGACTACTGTATATACACATTTGGAAGTTTTGCAAGAGAAGGAAGGCATCCATCTTGGAATACCACTCTCTTGGGGCCTATTTTAACCCGTATAGTGACTTCTTTAGCTTGCAAACCAAATATGGATCAGAAATGTAGACCTCAGGCTGATTCATGTATATCTCCTCATGAATATCTCCATGCATAAAGACATAATTAACATCCATATGATGCACTTCCCAGTGCTTAGATGATGAAATTGCCAAAACTAGGTGGATGGAGTCCATTTTTGCAATTGATGCAAAAGTCTCATGGTAGTCCACAACTTGGACTTGGGAGAAACATTTTTCCACTAGAATTGCCTTATATTTGCAGGTTCTACAATCAGCAGCAACCTTAGTCTGAAACACCCTCTTTCATTGAACCAATTTTCTCCTCGGAGGAAGAGAAACTAGCTCCCAAGTAGTGTTTTTCTGAAGAGAATTCATCTCTTCATCCATGGCAACTTGCCATCTCGGATCCTTTCGAGCATGGTATTAAGACTTGTGGTCTGAAATTATCATCAAATAATATTATTCATACAGCAAATAATCAGGACAAGAGAGCTCAATACCTGCTCTTTGGAAATCGAACCGGGTTCTCCTTGGATCATCCGGATTTCCAATGTTATCTCCTGCAGAGGAGAGTGTTTGTCGGGCCCAAGTTGGGAGATGATTTTGTACTTCAGGTTCTAATTAAGCATCTGATATTTTCTGTACACTGATATCAGAAATCATAGGATCCAAATCAGGGTCATGACCCCCAATTACATCATCCAAACATTCATTAGAATAGGAAGGAAATTCAGCAGTTTTCTCCTTCACTAGTTCTACCTCCTGAAGAGGCTCATCGAACTTGAAACTGCTTTCAATGATGATCTGTTTTGTTTTGATATCCAGTAGATTTAAAAATTTATATTCATCAGGATATCTGATAAACAGACATTTGATGCTTTGCGGTTGCAAAGTTTATCAAGCGGAATTCGGGCCCATGCAGTGGACCCAAACACCCTTAGATTCGACACATCCGGCTTGTGTCCAAAATATTATTCGAAAGGGGTCTTCCCTTTCACAGATGAGTGTGGCACTCTATTCTTAATATATGTTGTAGCATGCATGGCTTCCACCCACAAATTTGCATCCAAATTCTTTGATTCCAACATACAGGTGGTCATCTCCTTGAGAGACCGATTCTTCCTCTCTGCTACACCGTTCTCCTAGGGAGTGTAGGGGATTGAATGCTGGATATGAATACCAATTTGGGAACATATATGAAGTAAATAATTACTGACATACTCCCTACCATTATCAGATCTCAAAATCTTGATTTTTTTTCCAGATGCATTCTCAATCAAGGCCTTCAATTCAGTGAATTTTTCCAAGACTTCCGACTTCTTTTTGATAAAAAAGACCCATGTGTATCTCAAAAAGTCATCAATGAAAGTCAGAACATACCTTAATCCATTCATGGATGTGATAGGCATGGAACCACTTATATCAGAATGTATCAATCCCAAGATTCATGATGCTTGTCTTTCCTTCCCCTGATCGAACTTATGCTCAGGGTGCTTTCCAACAACACAACCCTTGTGAATTCCAATGGTAGCTTTGATGAACGGGAGGCCTTCAACCATAGAATTCTTCTGTAATTTCTGCAAGTATTTGAAGTTTAGGTGGCCTAAACTCTCATGCCACAGTATACTAACTTCATTTCCATGAGTCAACAATGCGGTGGGATTTGCATCCGCCACAAAATGGGAGAACTCGTAGGATTTTGCATGATGGTTTGCAAGGCCTTTTGCTACAAGTTTTCCAGATCCAAGTTCTCTGACATATACATAATACGAGATAAATGAGACTCTCTTGGGAACTCCCATATGTGTCATTTGATAAACACTTAGGAGTTTTGATGCAAGAGATGGTACATACAGAACATTGGAAAAATAACCATGCTCAAGGTCTACAGTACCTTGTCCTTCGGATATGATTGTGGAGTCATCTCCCTGTGGGTGGGAATGGATTTTCTAGTCTCCAAATATGATAAAGAGTCTCTTTCAGCCATCATGTGATTCAAAGCTCCAGAATCTATTAGGAGTGCGTTGGACTTTGAAGTGCTTTCCATGAGGGCATGACCTCTTTCATGCTGTGGTTCCCAATCTTGCTGATCTCTCTTTCGAATGATTTCTGAAAGATTGATGTGATTTTTCTCAAGAAGAGAAGTAGCTTCATCAAGTTTCTTTTTCATGCAGGCATGTTCAGGGTGGAAGCCCTTCCCGCAGTATGAACACTTGACTTTTTCCTTTCCATGATGCCCTTTTTGTTTGTTCTTCTTTGAGCTGGAAGGCTCTTCATGATACTGGTTTTCAACTTTAGGCTTAGGAGCTTCAAATTTGGTTTTTGGGTTCTTCTACTACTTTCCTTTACCCTTCAGATCTTTGGGCCCCGAGACATAGAGGGCTTGATCACGGGAGGATCCGATGATCCCCATATGGACAAGCTTATCATGTTCACTTATTAGGGACTCAATGAAGGCATTGAGAGAAGTAATCTTCCATCTGAGGGTTGTGAGCTTCCCCACACAGAATGTAGAGACAAACATTGAATAATCAGCTCCAAGTTTGGAGAGTATGGTGAGGATGAGCTGATCATCCTCCTTCTCCACCTTACATTGCTTCAACAGTAAGAAAATGTGCTTGAACTTTGTGAAAAAATCATTTAAGGTCTCGAAATTGGAAGTCTGGAGAGACGTCAACTTGTTTTCAAGATGGTATACTTTCAAATAATCATGTTTTCCATATAGGGTTTCCAATTTGTCCCAAATTTCCTTTGGAGTATTCAATCTCGAGAGATGGAAAAGAAGATCTTGGGAAACAGAGAGGCATAAGAATCCAAATGCTTCATCTTTCTTGTTCAAGAATTTAGCTTTGCCTGTCACAGAAGAAGGCTCTTCTTCAGTGTCCATAGTGACCCCATAGAGTCCTCTGGCACATAGCTAGATCTCCATGTCTTCTTTCCATGAATGGAAATTGGATGGAGTCAAGAGTTCTATGGAAAAATCCATTTCAAACTGCTGGAGCGAATTCTTTCACCTGTTAAAAATTGCAAATCACAACAAAAGGGGAACCGTAAGGTCAAACAACATGCACATTTTAGACTTTCATTACACCCAGCATAGTTGATTAAGCAAGCTTGACCAACAGTTCCTTAACTTGTGGTATTAAGTGGTAAGCCTTAGCTTCTGGTGCAGTGCTGGATTTTTGAGCTTTTGCTCAATTTTTCATGCAAGACCTATCAAAAACCTTTTTTGTGAGATATTTGAGCTTCATCCCACCATGAGCTCTAATACCATATTAATTTGTCACAATGGTCTAGGAACTAAAAAAATAATCTCACAAAGAATATAGACAAATATGCATAAAATTGGCAAAATGGTGCTGCAATAGAAGTAGCAACTCTATATAATAAATGAATAATGAATAATACAATACAATGATCATGCAAGATGCATGAATTCCAAGACAATTCAAATTCCCAAAGAGGTCATTCGAATTGAATGAATGGGTGTAGCTTAACTGACTGTAAGCCACAGTAAACACACTAGTTAACTAACTGATCAAGTGATGATTGAATCAACTGAGTCCTAACTAAATTCAGAGAGCAATGGATGACTGAGTCTAACTGAAAGTAGCTTAGACACATGTCATTGCATGCCAATCAACAAGTGGTAGCACATCATTAACTCCAATGAACCCTGATGAGGTTAACTGAAGTCAAATTGGCCATCAGAGGTGGTTGGAGGTACCCTTGTTGACTCCAATTCATTAAATATTAACAAAATAATCAATATAATGAAAGGAGGCACCTTCACCACTCAACTTAACTAATTGTAACCATCAGTTAGCAATTAGGTGCATTTATGACACTCAGATCACCCTCAGAGTGCTCCAGTTAGCCTCCTCAAATGAAGGAGAAGGCTTAGTTGGCCTCCTTGACTGAAGGTATGCATGGGTGTGCTCATGGTGATGTCATGTAGTGCTCCTCTGATTCCAATTAAGTCAATAACACTTAGGATAGTGGGTTAACAAGGTCAAATTAACCAAATTAAGTGTGCATGGTGGGTAAATGTCTCCAACACTTCTTCGCAGATGTTGTTGGGTAGGGTTAAACCTATCTGGGCCGATGTTTAGGGAGTCACATTGAAGAGATGTATCGACAGAGTGTGAATCCTTATCGATGGATCTGTGTCAACAAATGGTTTTGTTGTCAGGACCTTAGTGCAAAGGAGAGGAGGATATGTTGTTGAACTCGACGAAGCCGAAGATCCAGGACTGGTTCAATTAGAAGGCTTGAGAATTCGTAGTAGAAGAAAATACGAGTTCTAGACTAATGACAAAAGAGTGGTTGGGAAGGCATATCTATTCTGATATCCATGAATATTTCTTCATAGAGTTTCTGATCATCTTGTATGAGTGGTTGGCATAGATGAACTTTCAGAAAACAAACTTTCAGGGGTGTGAACCTACTTGTTGGTCCCCTGAGTTGATCCAACGACTAAGGGAGGTAGACAACAGGGCATCACAGGCTGTCAAAGTGTGGCTTGAAATCATCTTGTAAGGATATATCATTGAGTTTGTGATCGACACATTCAAATCCTATAGCAACGTAGAAAGGGAATTCTTCAAAGTACCAAGAGGTAGGTTTCTATTGTCTTTGCAATTGTGGATTAATATGATTATCTCTAAAAATGGTATCTTGAAAATGAACTTTGATGAGTATAGCTCTGGTATGTGGAGGTTACGGGTACTGCACAGATGAGGGTCGGATGGAATGATACAAGATAGATGGATGGGAGTTACAAAAAAAATGTGAGGGAAGTCGAGGAAGAGTGTGGTATTCTATGAAGTGGGGTAAGGTTTCGACAAGAGAAGAGGAAAAGGACTAAGGAGAGTCCTGGTGCGAATGGAAAAAAAACTATGGGAGAAGATCAGAAGGGACTAAGCAACCCTACAACGACAAATGAAACAAAAAGGATAAGCCTGATCCTAGAGAAGGACCAACCCAAGTCAACAACGTACCTACACCTTTTTGCGCTGCGCCACATTTTTGAAGGAACACTATATCATCACAATATTGTCCAGTGTGTCATCACCACCTTGTTCAATGGGAACAGGACTAAGGATCCTAAGAAATATTAGTTCCTCTCTGAAGGGGTATGGACTATGAATTAAGTCCAAGATGAACACATTAAGGAGGGTCAATTGGTGACAACTTTTCAAGGTCATGCATTAGATTGGTATATGAAGTTTGTACAAGTTCCAATAGGGAATCAAAATAATACTCCAGCGGAGATTAGAACTGGATTTATTTAAAAATTTAGGAAACCCAAATCTGATTCACATTACATTACAAAATTTAAGGAAATCAAGCAATATCCAAATGATTCAGTCTGGGATTTTTATCAGCGATTCAAGAAGTTGACGGCGAAAGTCATTTTAGGAATGAGCGATGTACAACAAAAATAATGGTTCATTGCTGCATTAGTACGACATATATGAATATCATTGATGAAGCAGAATATTATGACATGGAATAAGGCTCTAGAGATCGCAATGAAGCTGGAAGCTTCACTAGTCGATGAAACTGGATTTGGATTGAATCCGATCCAATCCTAATTGGAGAACCTAATGATTCAATTACAAGATGTCAAGAAGGGAAAATAAATTCTCTAAAAGTATGGTGTACCCGATGTCACACGAAAGGACATCATAAAGATCAATGCCAAAATTTTCACACTTACTTATTGTTGGGTGCTCCAAATCCATTAAGCCATGGTGGGATGCCACGGTGTCACATCTTCCAAACTCATGGACACTGAAACGAGGAGTGTGTATATCTCCAAAAGGTAGTATCAAAACCTGCAAAATTGTTTTTCCATTTTTGTTGCTTTGTTTGTCATGATGGTATATCTCCAAAGGTAGTATCAAAACCTGCAAACCTGCAAAAGGATTGTAGAGAATATGATCCACTCCAATAAAGGGCAATGGATACATACTATATAAAGGGAGAAGAACACCGATCAACGAAAAGATCACCACCACAACAACCACCCCAGTTTGTGTAACCGTAATGGACGTTGGCTCTGTCGCAACAGCAATATAATAAAATGAAGTATACTCTACTGCAACCACAATATACTTAACCAAAATATGATCCACCGCAGCCAAATCAACCAAAACAGAAGCAGTTTAACCAACCACAGTACCAGCCACAAGAAGGATTCTATGGAGGGTTCCGAGGAGGAAAAAATAGAGGTTTTGATCAAGGAGGAGGACGAGGTCGTGGACCTATGCAGTTCTATAATTGAGGAGTATTGGGGAATTATCAGTGATATTTCCTAAACCTTCAGTTGTAATGTACCTACTATACATCTGTAGATCATACTGTCGAATATTTTATGCAACTGATCACAAAATGGCAAGTGAACATTGTTCCACCGCCGCAGAATCAAAACTCGAATGCTAACCAGAACACAAACCAGGTTGTGAACCCACCCCAAAATCAGAACCAAGGATCAACCATGGGGAAAATTTCACCTAAAACTAGAACACAACATGCAGCTGTTTCATTCGTAACACTAGGAGGTGCGACAACAGGAGATGATGGTCCAATCCCGTGGATTAGACAGGAGGATCAAAATAAGGTGCAATTCGATGTTGATGTTGAGAAAGAAATGTTCTACAAGGAATGAGATATCATCAAAGGATATATTGTAAGTTTTCTAATTATGAAATGCCACCTACTTTTGATCCGAGACTTGTAGAAGGACCTTCTCAAAGGGATGGAACTCTGCAAAATTTCTTAAAAAACTGCCTATCACTAGAAAAAGGTTCCAATGTGCTAGCCAAGATTGCAAGTCTATTATATCAACTGGAGAAAGGCCAACAATGACACATGGTGGAATCCTTGCACAATAATAAGACTGGCAGGGAGATGTGAATGAATGTCCAAATCAATGATTATGATGTGGATTCCGTCATTCTAGATCTAGGATCAGGTGTCAACATTTTGATGAAGTAGACGTGGGGGAATATTGGTAAACCATAGTTGGTTTGGTCCCTTGTACAGATGCAACTATAAAATCAAGCCAGGGTGTTTCCAATTGGGCAAGTATCGCGCTTACTGATAGAAGTGGAAGGGATGAAAACATATTCAGATTTTAATGTTATCAAAATCGTCGACGAAGGAAGCTCATATCCCACAATGTTGGGTATTTGTTGGGCTAATGATAATCTGGTGGTAATCAACTTCAAAAAGCGAGTGATGAATTTTGAGAACCACAACATACAATTCATAACCCCATTAGATCCTAGCGATCAAAGAAGATATGTCGAACTAGTTAAGGTGGAAGTCATAGGAGGATGGGACCATGCATATAATATTTCTAAAGACTACATTCATCCATTGTGGATGGGGAGTTGGGACGATGAAGTTCTAGCTCTGCATCATCGAATTCTAATGATGTGCTGGAGAATTGGAAGAATCGACTACATGAAGTATCCATCTAAAAGTGTGGAAGGGTCACTCAGTCACTGCATTGGGTTGTAAAAGATATTGTTGAGCTACCAACATATGAAGGATTACCCAACTTGGTTGAGTTCATCATTTAATTTGAAGAGAATTTATCGGCACCTTAGCAATTGTTGGAATTATAGGAAGCAATGAAGGCCACTCTAGCATCATGGTGGGAGACACATAAGAAATCGATCAATGGATGGTCGTTGTGTTGCAGGTTGATGGAAGTTCAATTTGGCTAAATATATTTCTATCAAGTCGTGAAGTATGATGGACAAAATAATCCCAAGGATCATTTAGTTGCATGTCAGACCACATGGGTATCACGACCAAAGAATGAATGGGTACATGATTTTGTACATATTATGGATGACATTCCGTGATAGTGGTATACCTCAATAGAGCTCCGAAGGGATATCACGACATAGGAAGACTTGACAGTCGGTTTCAGCCACACTTTTTGTTTTGTAGATGCTGGCCCAATGATTCATAATGCACTTCAACACATCCGAGATGTTGTCTTGGAAGTAGTCCAAGTCACATTCCTGGAAGAATCCCATGAGATACCAGTAGTGCAGTCGATGATGGAATGTTACAATGTAATAGGTGGACCAGACGATGAGGATGATCCCAGAAATATCATTATTTTGGAATCAAAAGGAAGCCAAGATATCGTAGCACTAGAGATACCTACAGACAAAGTTTATCAACCACTAAATATTTATAAGATCAACATTAGGAAAGAGGATGAACCAAAGTTCACCGATATTGGAGACTATTGGGATGAAGAGACTATGGAGAAGATCAACGATTTGTTACATGAGTTCCAAGACTTGTTTTCGAACAAATTCTTTGAGATGAATGGAATTCTAGGGGACTTGGGGGAAATGAAAATCCCGCTTAAAATGGATGTGAATCTAGTAAAGCAACGTCTGTATCGATTAAATTCGCGATACAAGGAGTGAGTGAAGGATGAATGGATAGAAAGTTGGATTCTGGAATCATTGAACTAGTCAAAGAATCAAAATGGGTCATTCCAATGGTCATTCAATATAATAAGACATGTGAAGTTTAGATCTATGTCGATCTCCAAAAGTTAAATGACGCATGTCTTCATTATCCATTCCCTACGCCATTTATGGACGAAGTGCTGGAAGGTGTTGGTGGTCAAGAAGTATATGTTTTCATATATGGGTTCTCAGGCTATAATCATATCAGGATTGTGAAAGAAGGTCAACATAAGAAAACTTTTGTGACGAAATGAGGATTCTTTCAGTACATTGTGATGTCATTCAGTCTCAAGAATGCACCTGCAATATTCTCAAGAGTTGTAGTTGCTGGATTTAAGGAATCCATTCAAACAAATTTAGCTGTATACATGGATGGTTGTATTTTCTATGGACTGGTGAAAGACCACATTTCAAACCTACGAATGATATTGGAAATATGTCAACAACATTAGATTGCATTAAATTTGTGAAAGTGTATATTTTGCAACGTTTGTAATTTTGTTGGGGCACATTGTTTATAAGGAATGATTATTGGTAGATCCAACTAAGGTTGCACTAATTGTTAATATTCCACCACTGACGAATGTGAAACAACTCATAGCATTGTTGGGACATTCATGATATTATCAGAAGTTCATGCGAGGTTACGCAACAATAATAACCCCAATGGAGAAGTTGTTGAAGAAATATGCCCAATTTGAATGAAGTTGCAAGTGTCAAGGGAGTCTTGACACTCTCAAGAAGAAGATGATAAAAACACCAATATTGGTCTTTACAAAGTGGAAAAAGTATTTTCACATTCATGTCGATGCATCATCAGTTCCAGTAGGTGTATTTCTGGTGCAACCTGGTGAGGGAGATATTGACCATCTGATTGCTTTCGCAAGCTATAAATTGTCATATGCGGAAGGAAATTACACCACGAAGGAACATGAAGGCTTGGTGATGGTATATGCACTGCAAAAAAATCATAATTATATGTTAGGAGGACACTTTAAGATGTTCATTGACCATTCCATGTTGAAATAGTTGGTCAACAGGCCTATGTTGGAGGGGAAGATATGCCACTGGATAATACTCTTCCAAGAGTTTTATTTCAAATTCATTGTGAAGCTGAGTCACTTAAATGTAGGACCTGATCATTTTTTAAGGATTGAGACAGGTGAAGAACCAACTAACATCGAGGATGGATTACTTGATGCACATTTATTTAAGATTGGAATGGTCGATGACCATTACGAGCATATTATTCAATTTTTGTCGACAAGGAAAGCACCTGATGATTTTACCACTAGTCAAAAGAATAAATCGGTCATTCGCGCTGTAGATTTTCATTTTATTAGATGCGATTATACATTGATTTTTTCTACCATATGAACATGGGAAGATATTGGCTAAAGAACATGATGAAGTGGAAGGAGGGAACTATGGAGGTTGTGCAATTTCCAGAAAGATACTTCGAGGAGGAATATTATTTGTTTGGAGAAAACAAGTTTCCATCTCCTTCAATGACCTATATTTCCTCTCAGACACATCATTCTGCTGTGGTGTGTATGGAACTGAGTGTTCCATTCGAATCCCTCTAATTCACAGAAGTGCTGAAAATTTATTTTAGTGTATTTACCTCCATTATCTGATCTAATGGACTTTATCTTCTTTTTGAAGCTATTTTCAACCAAAGCTTTAAAAATGTTGAAAGTTTTGAATACCTTTAATTTTTTCTTCATAAAAAAACCTCAACAAAACATTAAATAATCATGAATAGAAGTAAAAAAAGACCTAGATCCATTGATTGATGTAGTAGGAATTGGTCCTGAGACATAACTTTGTATCAGATCAAGTGTAGAAGCATCTCTATTTTCCTTCCCAACTTCATATCTCTCCTTGGGATGATTACCTACCAAGAAACCAAAACATGCTCCATTTGATGTTTGGATGAGTGGAAATCCCTCAACCATTTTTTCATTATGAAGTTGTTGGAGATATTTGAAATTGATATGCCCAAATATCTCATTCCATAACTTTCTTGTGTTATTGGCATGAGTCAGTATAGCTGTTGGATGTGAAGTAGGAAAGAAATGGGAGAACTCATATGACTTGGAGGCATGATCAACACACACTTTTGCTATGAGATTTATAGTAGATGATTCAATTATTTATATTGTGTAAGATTCTAATGTAACTCTCTTTGGATATACTGTATGATTCATCTGATAAACAAACAACATCTTTTCTACAAGAGAGGGAACATAGAGTACATTCTTGAACTTACCATACTGGATTTTAATAGAACCTTTCCCAACATTTGGGATTTGAGATTCATCTACCATATGAGTGATAGGTCCTCCTGAGATATTGAGAGTGATGAAGTATTCCCTGGAGGAAACCATGTGGTTAGATGATCCAGAATCTATCAAATAATCCTTCAACTAAGTGAAGCCTTCCTTCAAGGCATGGCACCTTTCATGATCTTATGTCAGTTGTCCAGCATCAGACTTATTTGCTCCTTGTGAAAGGGAAATATTGTTATGTTCAAGGAGTGTTGAAAAATGGTCGATGGTAATCTTCAAACACTGGCTATCCGGATGAAATCCTTTCATACAGTAGGTACATCTAGTCTTCTCAAATTTAATCTTTTTCTTGGAACCCGAGGCTCCATCAGAATATATCTTATTCTCCTTTGTCTTCGAATAATTGTTTTGTGTCTCCTTCCCTTTGTGCTTCCCTCTTGCTTGCGTATTGTTTGAGTCTATCACTAAGAGTTCTTGATTCTTGGAGGTTTGAATCACTCCCATTTGAACCAATTTATCTTGCTCTTGTATTAAGGACTCAACAAAAACATCTAGAGAACACATCTTCCAATTAGGGATGAAATCTATTTCAGAATGGAATGTAGAGACAAAGATTGTGTACTCCGAGCCAAGATTTCTCAACATTGACATCATAACTTGCTCATATTTCCTCTCTAATCCACATTGTTTGCATTGCAATACTAGTGACTTGTATTTTGTAAATAATTGTTGAATAGATTCGAAACTTATGGGCTATAAATCAATGAGCTCATTCTCGAAATATGCCCTTGAAGCTCATCTTCTTTGACAAACTAATATTCAAGCTTATCCCAAGCTTTCTTCGGAGTTCTTAGTCCCTCAAGGTGGAACAAAAGATATCGAGAGATATGAGTGCACATGAAGTCGAAGGCCTCATCAAGATGATTCAAAATTTTGTTATTCTCAACATACTGTTGGGGCTAACTTTCTCTTCCCATTTTAATTTTAAACAAAACAAGATTGCACAAGGCTACCTGCATATATGCCCTCCAATAAGTGTAGTTGAAGGGTGTAAGGACTTGGGGTATGATAGCTGAAGAATCCATCTTTCTGTATGCTGATTTGTTAATTCCTTAAGAAGCTACTAAGGTACCTACAAATAACACTACAAAACCAATTCAATTCACAATCATATGTCAGTTCAATCCTTTCCACCTTGACATGCACACTTTATCAGAGTCCGTCATACCTGGATAGAATTATCTGGATATAATATAGAGGGATAAATGCTATGATCCCAAGATATATGTGGAAACTCAATTCTTCTAGTGTACAATGGAGATCATACAAGACTTCCTGCTAGATTGAACAAGGCTTTTGTACCATGTTAAATTTGTGGACCATTGATCTACAGTAAAATGAGAGAAATTGATAAGGGAGATTATGCAGTGGAATAATCAAAGAAAATGTACACTGAACAGTGAATCCATGACACAAATTTTAGATGAAGCAGACAAGCATTAATGAGTTTATCAAAACATTAATCTTCATTCATTAATCAGTAATACAATGGTGTTACAGTACATAGGATTCATGTATTGTGGATAGGATTCGAATCAACCAACTCATACTGACTATCTAGCTAACTCAATGTGTCTAAATTACTATTGTAGGATCACTAGTATAACTCCATATGTATAAATCAGTCTATAATTAGTTAACTGATGAGGTAGGTGGAAAAAGGAGCCACTCTCCTTTATGCATGCAAAACTGGCGCTAGACTAATTGAAAGTGATCTAACTGATTGTAGCTAGAGGTTGACTCAGCATAACTACATACCTACCACAACCAACTGATGGAAGTTGTTGGTGGCACTCAGAGTGGGATCCTATAATGTAGGAATTGGAACCAATGGAACCAATGGCTCTAGTGGCACCAATGGATCCAATGGAACTAGTGGCACCAATGGCACTAGTGGAACCAAAAATCCAATAAGGTGATAAATGACCTCCTAATCTAAGAAATAATAACAAATAGACTATATTGGACAAAGGAGGATTAATTAATCCTAACACATTCTGTTCTGTGCAACTACTATGTACGCATATTATAATCCCATGTATTACATATTGACCCATCACGTGATTGGGGGAAAATACTCTCGCTGGATTATCATTCTCTAGGAATTTGAGTTAGAACTTACAAAATATAGTTCAAATAAGTATCTTTTCTTCGCAAAACTTATGTGTGACATTCCTTGTATTACTAAGGATATGCATCCCTTTGATTCATTACCCTATGAATCCTTGTTCCTCATGAGTATGTATGGATATTTGATTCTATATATCTAGACTCAATGATTTTAGGAGAATGTAACCCGATATGAACATCGTCATATTTGTCATCACACAATCTACTATCTTATCATCAATAATACATTCTACAATCATGGAGTTGATGCAATTTTGTGGCGGTGCTTAACCCATGAAGAGGTTGAACTAGTTTTGAATGACTGTCACTCTAGAGCTTGTGGCAGTCATCTTTCTGGGATGGATGATTCCCATAAAATATTACCCGGTGGGTACTTTTGGACCTAAATATTCAAATATTGTATGGAAGTCATGAAAAAGTTCCCACCCTGCTAGTTTTCCAGTACAAAAGTGTACCCACCCACCTCCTTTATGTCCCATCATTGTTGTCGGTCCTTTCGTGAAATGGGGTATTATTTTGATGCATTGTAATCCTACCTAAACCGAGGGGCATGATTACATAATCATAGCCATGGATTAATTCACAAAATGGTCTGAGGCTATGTGTACATACGTTGAAGATGGTAAAATTTCCTCCCTCTTTTTCTTTAACCACATAATTGCTAGGTTTGGAGTCCCATAAGCCATTGTGACTGATCACGGTTCACATTTTCAAAACCAGATGATGTTAGAACTAAGTGCCAAACTAGGTTTTCTCCATGATAACATTACTCCCCACTACCTGCTGGCCAATGCCCAGGTCGAAGCTATCAACAAAGTGTTGAAAACCATGCTTCAATGGATGCTAGGACAAGCTAAGTCTAGTTGGAATTTACACTTTTTTTCCTTATTATGGGATTACAGGGCCACCATCAGGAAATCCAATGGATTCATGTCATTTAATTTGGTTTATTGGCTGGAGGAAACTCTCCTTATCGAATGTGAGATTCCTTCTCTGAAACTTGCTGTGGAGTTTCTACCCAATACCACTCTTGAGGAAGAATGATTCTTGTTCATGAACAAGCTCGATGAGACCTATCGAGACATGACCTTAGAAAATGAAGTGCATAAATGATGAATTAAATCTCAGTAAAACCGATCCATTCAAACTCACCTCTTCAATGAAGGCGACTTGGTCTTGATATATGGCCAGAAACACGATAAATTGGAAGGTGAAAAATTGAAGTCAATGTGGCATGGGCCTTATATTGTCTATTGCGTCTTAGAGAAAGGAGATTATGAGCTGATAGAATATGATGGAATACCTTTGGGTGACCCCCAAAATGGGATTTACCTTAAGAGGAACTATGCCTAGTTTAGCTAACATACATACCTTCTACATATTGTTTATAGAGTGTGTTGTGTGTAGTTTGAATTGTGATTTTGTTATGAATTTGGATTCATCTTAGGTAAGCCTACTTATACAATGTTATGCTTGAATGAAAAAATTACCACCTACTCTAGCTTCGTTGATGGTGTTAGCCGTTATACTTTGAATCTCGTATCAGCAGCTTGGGTGCTCTATTCCCCTACCCGTGATTTGGTAAGCTCAAGAGGAACTTGTTTAGGTCCTGCCATGAACAATGTTGCAGAGTGTCATGCAGTGATTGGTTTATTAACTAAATCTTTAACAAACCGTGTGAGAAAAATCAAGGTTTATTTGGACTCAAATTTGGTTTTACATCAATTAAATCGAGTTTACACCATCCATAATCCCTTATTTCTTCATATGTTTTGAAGGGTTCGGCTTCTTGAGAGGTCTTTTGAGTCCATTTAGTATCACCATGTTCCAAAAAATTTGAATGTAGTGGATTATTCATTAGCTAATTATGTTTTGGATTGGTACTTAGCTCATGTTTGATGTTTATTTAAGATTGATCACATGTATAAATATCACAAAAAAACATAATAAATCCATTAATGTACAAAACACATCACATACACACATTTCTATAAAAAAATTGTTTATATATATATATATATATATATATATATATATGTATGTATGTATGTATGTATGTATGTATGTATGNATCAATACTGAGGAAAAATATGAAGCCATAAGCTTTCAATATACTGAAAAAACTAAACCATCAAGTTTTCATAACATCAAGAGGTCAAAAATATGAAGCTTTGAATCTTTCAACATATATAATACAAAATAGGAGTCACTCCAGACTAATCCTTGTGCTCATTGTAGCACATAACGACATGAGTTACCATGGGGAGTAGCCTCCAAAAATGCCATGATACTATTGTAGTGTGGCACTAATAACACATGGGAAGGTCATCAATAGAGATGTCTAGAATGCCAATGGTCAGTCTCTAGAGGTTTTCTTCAATATGTTGAAGCTCCTCCTCTACCTCCACGTTCTGTTAGATTTTTAATGGTTATACACGATCTAAAAAAATTAGCATCCTGACATCATAACCATATGAAAAAATATCACTGAAATAAATACAAGTACATCAACACAAGAGAACAAGAATATTTTCCTTGGGGAAACCACAAGGGAGAAAACCTTGAAAAACGTCCTTAATGTAGAATTCGACCAAGTATAGTGTAAAACCCTAGAAACAAGAATAGTTGCTTCATCTTCCACAATAGACTCTTTCTCTCTCTTTCTCCAGCACAATAATTGAGTATAAGATGTGTGAGAATGAAAAAGGTGCCTCACCTATTTATATTCATTAGGTGAGTGCCTCAACTAACTAACTAAGTTGGCCAGGTTCCCTAATTAGGGCCAAACTGCCTTGGGAGACTCAAAATACATTTTATATATTACTTTTGTGGGTACTATTTCTCCGACCTACAACGGAGGGTTTACCTCATGAATTTTACATGAACAATTTCATCAAGGACATCTTCAAATGGAGGAATAACATCTCCAAAGGAGAATACAACAAAAGTACAATAGAATATCTTCTAAAGTTATAATACTTTAACACATTCTTGATGGAAATCTATCTCACCATCCCATGCCTCTCGATAGGAAACACTCTTGCAAGTTGGGATGGAACGATGTATACAAAATAGTATGTCATGCCTTAGTATCACCAAAACACAAAAAAATGAGATATAGTATAAAACAAAAACAAAAGGAAAATAATATCTTTCTTACCTCGTTCATCTCACTAGTCATCCTTGGGTAATGGAATATTAGGATCACCCATGAAATTGGTCGATGCATATGCATAGTCCTCTTCCATTAGTAGTTGGCCTCACATCCATTGGAAGAAGACTGAGCCATAAATCATGACGGGTCCCCCACCTCCTCCATGATGGGCCATATCCTCTACCCACCTTAGCATCCGTGGATATTCAAGCTCCAACCTATTAAGTGGTTCCTGAGGGTGTAAAAAAGGTACCCTATCCATGAAGACATATACTATTGTGGCTGCATATCCAAACTGCTTTATCTCACCTCATTGGAACTTCGTCAGCTGATCCTTGTGGCTCACTAATAGTCCCTCACTCTAGTTGAATATAGTTGGAGACATGCACTCCAACACATATAGCATATGTTCCTACGTAGTCTGATGAGAATCCCTAATACCTACTACCTTCTTGATAGTGAAAGATACCGTCCTCAACAGATGATCCATAATGTGATTGGAATCTTTCCCCCTTGGGACCTTGTTCTTATCATACAACTCTCATCAATGAGATGGTAAATGGTAATTTCCCCTCCCCTTTGGGACCTGAGAGTGATACTGGACTTCCTCTACTAGATAGTATGGTCATAAAGTAAATCTCATTGACATCAATCATTAGAATGTGAGTACCCATGTGGAAATTTTGTTGATTCAAGTCCCACATCCATATCAAATGATCTAGTAGATGAAAATGGGCTATCATGCCTAGAACCTTGAAGTACTTAAGGAGTCCACACTCCCTAAATGATCTCACCATCATTGGGCCATTTTCTTCTTTGGCATCATCTAGTTCATGCTCACACTCCTTCCAAATAACCATTTTTAAGTCAAACACCTATGGGACATCCACATGACAACTATTAGACTCATTTCATTGGAATGAAAAATTGAAATTCATGCTAAATTTTTGTTTTAGGAGGGAAATCATAGATGCACTTTCCCCAAGGGAACAGAGTGACGATTCCTCTCCCTTTAGAGCACATAGTTACCCTGATGCTCTTTCCCCTTTCGAAGAGTGCGCTAGCACACCTCTCGAAAGAGAGAAAAGCGTCAACCAAGGCATTCTCTTCCCATTTATAAAAATATCCTAAAACCATAAAAAAAATATGATGAAAAGTGAAAACTCAACCATGAAAAGGAATGAGAGGATGATAACTCTTAACTGCTTCGGACGGTTCATCGAATGGATTCTTGTAGCTCCCAGAATCTTTGTCACAAATTCCTCTATCAAATACAATTTTCACTCAATTTATATGGTAAAAACGCGATGGTAAGTAATTTTTACTATTTCACCCTTTTTATATAAATTTTATTTTTTATTTTTTATAGAAAATAATTTGTAAAATATTTAAATAATATTGGGTTTTACTATATTTTTCTATAGTTTTTATGGTGAAAGTGTCCTAATTTTGCTTTTGAATATTTCGAGACATTGTTGGACATATTTGTGGCTACGGTAGAGATTCTTTTTTACTTTTTGATGCTCTAGATCAAATTGAAAAAAGATCTGAGAACATTTTATACCCTAGTCGTGCTCATTTAAAATTCAGAGAAAAAGTTTTAATCATTTTTTCGAGCTCATACAAATGGATATGAAAAAGGAGATCTCTTAGAGTTGTATTTAAGCTCTTTTCAGGCTCCTTAAACACAAAAATATTACCAAGTAAAGTTGATTCTTTCATGCTTGTAAAAGTATTTTAAAGCTCATCTATCTAATGATAGTTTACCCATTTTTGGACCGTTTAGACTCATTTACAAAAATAGTACACTCTAGTTCATTTTGACTAGAAGAGTTCTTCTAGGTATCGTTTATACTTTTTTGGACCTTGGGGAATAAATTTACGAAAAAGTCCACTTTGGATTCTTCTTATATATTTCAGACTCTCTAAACATGAAACGATGATCGAGTTTACCTTCTTCATATTCATATAATTAAGTGATGAACGAGACCTTTTATCAGACTCATCACTTGATGAGATATATCCAGAGCTTGTTACCCTTTTCAAGATCATTAAAAAGAAAAGAGGCACTCATCCATTGTGATGGGGAAATTAAGGGAATAAGGAGACATTTTTCATTTGTATTAATGGTATTTCCTAGTCAATATTGAGCATGTAACTTGTATTCATCTTCATTCAAATAGTTGGGTATTCAGCTTGTCATCGAGTCGATCCACTTTCATGAGTCATTTCACCCATTTGAGTCAATTCAATGAATGCATCATCCTGTCTTTGCATTATGTCCAATCTCTGTCTATTTGAGTCAATGATTCCAAGTCACTTGTCATTTCATTCAATTTTCAATGGGATTATTTATCACATTCTACTTCTACAGTTACTTTACCTTCCTTCGAGTCGGTCATATCCGATTTAGCCTCATAGTTATTCCATTATCAATATCACTTCCAAAATCAATTTTTTCCAAGTTTTATGTTGATGATGGGGGAAACATCATGGCCCTCATTCAAGGAGTCTATTTGTGGAAGTTTAACCCAAGTGATAGATCAATTACACTTACAAAATTCCTAATTAAACATGCAAAATTCACACAAAAAGGAGACTGAAATTGGAGCATAAATTAATCTTGTATTGAATAAGTGTACATAATCCAAAAATATGAAGTAATAGTCTACTAAAATATATAATTACATGAGATATTCAAAATCACTAGGTTTCTATTTGAATTAGTCAAAAAGCAGGCTTACTAAATCAAGTCAAATCCCCCATAGGTGCAAAAAGGACTTTCCAAATATATGAATATCCTCACAAATTAACTAAAGCAAGTGGTAAAGCTAATAAGTGGTGGGAAGACAACTCATTCATGATTTTTTTTGGAGAAAAGGAAGGAGGATGTTGTGGTCAAAAAACAAGGCAAGTTCCCCTAGACTAGCTTTTCCTTTATGCCTTAAAATCGTTGTAAAGCAAGGCAGCTTTCAGAAAAAGTAGATATGTGCTTTAAGGAATCAGGAATAAACAAGACTTGATAAATATGTTTCCAAGATGATTCCAAAGCACTCCATGACCCAGTTTAGCAAGTATTGATTTCTAGGAACATTTGGAAGTCAACTAGAATAGAGAGGGAATTTAGGAATAAGACAAAAATGATTTAATTAATGTCAAATATGGGTCAACATGTCAATTTTATTTTTCATACAAGATCTCTCAAGATGATATCCCTTACTGCAGTGTGCACACTTTCTCATTTCTCCTTTGTTCTTCTTCTTCTGGGGGTTCTTCTTGGAGCCTCGGGACTCCTCTTGAGACTTTGCTTTGTCTCTCTTTTTCTCAGGTGGATTTTTAGCTTTTTCTTTATTTTTGAATCCACATTTGAATATCCAACAACAAAATCTTGGTATTTGGAAGGTTTGGTGGTGCCCATCATGACCAATTTATCTTTCTCCTGAGTGAGGGATTCCATGAACTCAACAAGATTAGGCATCTTCCAAGTTCAAGCTCTCAATTTAGTGGCATAGAATGTCAAAACAAACACTCAATATTTAGGACCAATATTTGAGAGAATGGTTAAAACTAGTTTCTCCTTCTTCTTTTCAATCCCACATTGTTTTAATTGCAAAACAAGGGCCTTAAACTTGGTAAAATAGAGTTGCAATGATTTGAAGCTACTAGAACTCAAGGAGATCAATTCATTCTCAATTTGATGTCCTCTCATCTCATCTATATTTCCAAAAATCTATTCAATATTCTCCCACACCTCATTAGGATATGCCAATGAATCAAGATGGAAGAGGAGGTCTCTTGAAATACTCAGACACAAAATACCATAGGCCTCATCCCTCATGTTGTGCCATTTTATTTTCTCTACACCTGCATTGGGATCTGATTTAGTAGCCATGGTAACCCTATAGATACCTTTCTCTCTCAAAAATATCTCCATCTCATATTTCCATTCAAATAAATTGAATGGAGTCAAGATGATCCTTTGAGATTGGTCCATATCTCAGCTCTTGTGCCCTTCAGTCAGCAGAATGTGCTCCCAGTCAATGATGTAGAACCTAAAATAACAATTTGAAAGGAGATAAATTGATATACAAAGTCTCTAATACCATGTGGAAATTGATCCCAAGTGATAGATCAATTACACTCACAAAATTGCTAATCAAACATGCAAAATTCACACAAAAGGAGACTGCAATTGGAGCATAAATTAATCATGTATTAAATAAGTGTACATAATACAACCATATGAAGTAACAGGATTCTAAAATATATAATTACATGATAGATTCAAAATAACTAGGTTTCTATTCAAAATTTTCAAAAAGTAGGCTTACTAAATCAAGTCAAATCCCCCATAGGTGCAAAAAGGACTTTCCAAATCTATGAATATCCTCACTAATTAGATAAATAAAGTGGGAAAGATAATAAGTGGTGGAAAGAAAACTCATTCATGATTTTTTTTGGATTAAAGGAAGGATGATGATGTGGTAAAAAAACAAGGCAAGTTACCCTAGACTAGCTTTTCCTTTATGCCTTAAAACTGTTGTAAAGCAAGGCAGCTTTTAGAAAAAGAAGATATGCACTTTAAGGAACCAGGAATAAACAAGAATTGTTAAATATGTTTCTAGGATGATTCCAAAGCGCTCCATGACCCAGTTTAGCAAGTATTGACTTCTAGGAACATGTGGAAGTCAACTAGCATAGAGAGGGAATCTAGGAATCTAGGAATAAGACAAAAATGATTTAATTAATGTCAAATATGGGTAACTATGGGTTGATTATTATAACACTATTCATTTTAATACCAACAAATTGTCCAGGAATTAGTCTTAGAAAACAGTCAAGTAACTTGAGGCCCGCATGTCTCAATGGCATTTTTCCTCACTTTCGGCAGTAGAATTTCATCATTGGACTCTGATTGGAAGATTCTGCTGATCGTTAAACTTCAACTCATCTATTCACATTCTAAGGTATGTACTAGGGTACCTTGGGAACCATTGACATCAATGGTGATTTCCCTCACACTTATTAACGATATACATTAATGACAAGTAATCAAGTGGTTTCTACCATGTTTGAAATCATGACATATATTCACATGGATAGAATTGTACTAACTGGGATTGGAATGAATACCTTGAGTGGTTATGTATTCACTTGAATATGTTCCTATCCTCAGGTTGCGTTGGATTATTTTTTGAGTCATTGCATGGATTTGCATTGTATGTCTGGTGGCTATGCTTGAGTTTGAGTCAAGATGACATGGATCAATAGTGTATATTCTATAGCTATGTCCTGATTTGAGTCTTGTTGATCATGTATCTATAGTGTATTATTGGTATTCATGACTTGGTCATCATACATGTATATGCACTATATTGATCAGCAACCATGATTTGAGTCTGATAGTTTGTAACTATTGTTATGTCAAGTCATCACTTGCCACTCTTTTGCCTTGGATTCCATATCATATATAGAAAATTATTTCACCTATCACATCCTTTTAGATTCATAATTTTGGGGGAATTCTATTACATACAAAAATTGTCACTATGCTCAATCCCCTGAAGTTACCTATCCAAACTACCTTTTGAAGGACCTTTTTTATCATTCCTAGGAGGCCCGATGTCCTTTTCCTTCTGAAATAGAGCATAAGTCTACCCTGAATTCATTTTCCTAATGGAAAGGTCCATTGGTGACACTTGTTTCCTGAGGAAAAGAAGTGTAGGAATATCCTGCTAGTGCATAAGGAGCGTCAACACTATCAAAAGGGGAAAAAGAGAATATTTCAAGAACCGCCTAGATGAGAGTCCTTGTGGATCCTTATCTCAACTTCTTGGAGTAGGTGGAATTCATATCTTCCTCCCTAAGAATATCAACCCCTTTGGGCTCTCTTTGGGATATATATACAAGATTCATGGACCATGATAGAGGAGAACCAAGAGAGCACCTTTATGATGCTGAAATCATTGCTGGTGTAGGAGAAAAACAGTGTGGTTGTGAGTAATGTTTACAGAGTTTGTAGAGATTATGGTTGTGAGTCAAACAAAATTTGAGAACAAGGATTCAGCATCAAGTCTTTGGTTGCACTTTTTTCTCTTATATTGTTAATACAAATGTGTTCCCCTTTCCCATGAATTATTTGTGTTAATCTCAGTTATTCCTTACTTTTCTCCTTGATCATTAGTATAGGTCATTTAATAGTATTGTTGCTTTCACTATTATATCTTGTTCCTTACATTGTTTTATAGGTACAGTTGATCATAATAGAATCACAAGCAAAGGATCACCTTCTTAGTGAGGAAAGAAATATTGGCATTCAAGTAGTTTAACAATCTAGGGAGATTATGCATTGGTGTGAGCATTATTTTCTAGATATTCCCCATGTAGACTAGGGAAACAATTTTTGTCTGCATTGATTGAGAAATCTAGTAACAACAAATGAACATGCACCTTGCAACATATTAATTAAAACTAAGGTACAAAAACTATGGCCTCAAAAATCTCTAACCACATGCTTTGATACCACTTCTTATGAATTACGAGAAATAAAAGATAACAATATGCAAGAAAATAATAAACACAAGCAACCATTCAAGATAGACACACAATGTTTATCTAGAAAAACCAAAACTGGGAAAACCGCCATAATAGATCTATTATATCCCTTGATCTAAATCAACCAATCCGAGACAAGTGAGCTAGCCACAACTCACTTCCATACCACTTTAAAATGGAGTCTCCTAAAGCCTTATAAATACTGCCTTACATGTAATACGATAGGACAATACTATGGGCCACCAAATACCATGGACCACAAATACCATTGTTCACAAAACCATGTGCCCAAAAAATATGTTCTAGACATCAACCACCTTTGACTCATTCCTGAGTCAAGATTAACCCTAACACATTTTTACCCACGTCATTTCCTAATTCAACATCTCTATCCATCCAATGTTAGATCACAGTTCCAATTTTCAGGATATCATGTGGAAAGAGATTCCTAATTTGTTGAAGTCTGAACATGAATTCTCTTCTTCCTATTGTCCCCAAGGTAATTAATAGGTTGAGGAGGTTTACAAGATCATTAAGACTATGCTTGATCACACAATATATAATAATAAGTACAACTAGCCCCATATTCTCTTTCAAACCATGTGAGAATACCACACATCTGTCAAAACAATAATAGGGTTTACCCCATTCCATCTCATGCATGAAGTAGAGTCGTTGTTTCCAATCGAATTTCAAATTCCATCCTTACTCATATATGTTGAGTTACTATGCAAAACCACCACTCTAGAGCAAGGCTTGATTACTCTCAAACAAGCAGATGAGTCCCATCGAGTAGCCCTCCAATTGATCGATGCATCCAAGAATCAATTTAAGGCCCACTTTGACACTCACGTCCATCCTTGACTTTCAATGAAGGTGATATCATTCTTGCATATGACCAAGCCCATGATAAACATGACAAAGGAAAATTTGAATCTATGTGGAAAGGTCCTTATATCATGAAAACGTTTTTAGGAAAAGGGGTATACCTCGTCAATAATTTTGAAGGTCGACGCTTGAAAAAACGCCGCAATGAGTTGTATCTCAAGAGATTTTATGCTTAATCGTGACCAGTTTCTGATCCCATTTATCATATTTTTCTCTTTTTGTTTTACTTTTCCTTTTTTAGGAGCTAGGGATCATAATTTATTTCGTTGATATTGACAAATGGATCCACCTATCTACATTTCCTATGTAACGGTGCAAGTAGATATAATCCAAATATCACATGGAATACATTAGTACTTTACTCCCAATCATATGGTTTGATCCATGTCAGTGGCATGCATGTTGTGGCAGACACCAATAACCAGGTAGAATATGATGTTGTTAATGACCTTCTAGATGATTCTCTTTGTAACAACATTCATCGCTTGTGTGTCTTCTTGGAATCCCAGTTGCTTTTCTCTCAGTTAAACAACCGTTATAGCATATGTGATCCATGTTTCCTCTTTACAAATTACCTACATGCTAAGTATTTGGTTAGTCAGTTTGAGTTCATCACATTCATACATGTCCTTAGAAGTTTCAATGTTGTAGTAGATCAAGTGGCTAATGGCATTTTAGAGTAGAAAATTACTCATCAATACCAAGGGAATTAAATAGCAAGCATACATAGTCACATCACATTGCATTTCATATATATATATATATATATATATATATATATATATATATATACCACCACATAAACCAAATATATATATATATATATATATATATATATATATATATATATAATTTTCATCGATGTGCATTTGTATATATGTATAAGATTGTGTCCAAAAGTACAAGTTTTCATATTGGATCCCCAATATCTCCATACAAAAGTACATAATCATATCTGCATCTCAGAGCCCCAACGTCTCCAAAAAAATAAGTACATCAAATCAAAATTCCCCATGCCCATCGCATGGGGGAATTTGCATGATCCCAAGTACTCAACAAAATAGTCAGAGTCATCATGTTTAGTATCCTCATCATTCTTATTGTCATCACATATGCAAGTCATGTTTCCCTACATTTGGTCTTGGATAGTGGCAACATTCACTGCAATTTGATGCATGATTGAGCGAAACTTGTCAGGATCCCATAAGCATACTGTTATACCTCAAAATGACACTTGTTCGTCTGAGTGATGACACTCAATGTGTTGTCACAAAAAAGGACAAGATGGATTGAAGAGCCTTATGGCTATAGGATTTTTTGTCCTAAATCATATCATCCTTCCTCAAGTAATAAAAACCTTTTATTCGGAATTATGAGCATATACATGAATTTCACATTGACAACCTATCCATTATATGTGAGTTATCCATATCAACCCATGTATTTACCTTATAAGTTGCATATGCAAGTTTCCTTAAGGAAACTCACATGTCATACGCAAGTTTCTCTTGTTACACTCATGTATTCCTTGAAAACTCATTAAAAATAAAAACCTAATTAGTCATGAGGTGGTTGGGGTTGATATGGAAACCACCCCACCTTTATTAACTACCCTAACCTCATAATTCCTCCTCCTAATTGACAATAAAAAGAGGATAGGGGCAAGAGGAAATGAGGACCATCCTTGAGGTAGAGTTATGTTGAAGGAATTCTTCTAGAGGAGAGAAGAAAGAGGGCTCAGAATTAGGTTCCAAGGGGACCAAGCCAAACTAAGGTGAATGTAATTTTTTCCAGACTTCTATGAATAAAGATATCTATTTCCTTCGAAATATTTTTTGGGCATTATTTATTTATCAATGAGTTATGATATCGATTTTTATTTTGCTTTAAATTTCAATCTTATTATATGTTCATATCTATGATTTTGTAATATTTGAGAGTTCTTTGAGAAGGGTAGTTTACCTTTTGTAGGTATTGGAGTAGCAGATCAAAGGATTTCTTGGAGAGAAGCGAAAGCTAGGATCAACCTTTGAAATAAGGTATTCCTATTCTATCCATTGAACTTTGTTCCACTCTTTGATAATATATAAGTTTTATTTGTTCCCAAATACACCTTATTATAATATGTTTGTAAACTTAGTATGTTGGTGATATCGTATCCCAATCATAGGATAAATTCCCTAAAAACGTATACTATTAGTACATCCTCATATAAATGTTGTCATACATCATTTTCAATCCCCTCTAGCAGCCATTCATCATCTTGGTGCATCCCCTCTAGTAAATCCTTGGCACCCCTTCAGCATCAAGGTGTGAGGGGGGAAGGGTTGATCCACTCCACTCTATTACACCTACACTGAAATTCGGCTAAAGGTCTCAGCCTATCTGCACACACTGGGGACCAATCATTTGTATTAATCACAAGTAAAAGTTTTAGCTACCACATATGCTAGTACTGAAGTGAAAAAAATAAAAAGTATGTGCATATCATATGGTCCCCAGGCCTATCCAGGAGGATGAGGAATCTATTGATCTCCACAATAGTCCATACCTGCATATGGGTAATACTTAATCACTACGAGTAGTTGTCTCCACTTCTCAAACGAGGCTTGGATAAGCACCTGTTGTATCTCATGATGAAGTGGGGACTTATGGTAGGTACCCTCTCAAAGAAGAAGGACCATATGAATTATCCAAATCCAAACTCCCCTTCAAGGAAACTAATGAGAGCTGAGCTGTAGTAAGGATCAACATTGCCCCCAACAAAAGTAAGTCCCCTCTAGGAATCTCTGTACCGTGAGAATCTGTCCCTTGAAGACCTTATATGGGCCTGTAGACCTTAACACTTGGAAAAATATAGGTGCAATAGCTCATGTGCGTAGGACCTCAATGTCCATCAAATGGAACAAGGTAGAATCCGCATCTACATTTAGAAATAAATGTCTCTCTACCACCTCCCACATGTGCACATCACGTAGAAATTTGGGATGTGTGTCCCCAATAAACCCAAGTCATGGAAACCCATTCATGACATATACATCTGTCAAAGTGAGCTCCACACACTCACCCTACACCGTGAAATCCTATGCTTCTCTATCTGAAAACTAAACTTTCTTGTTGAGAAATAAAGGCACACTATGCATGAGTGGGTTCTCTAGGAACTTGAGAAACCCACATCTAGTAAGTGTGTCCCTCACTGGTTGATCATCCTGAATGTATCAGTGGATCTTTGGGATGTACCTCTCCCACCAATTGACTTGGGGCATCTGACAAGTGCACCAAAAAGACAGATAAGACCGAGTGTACAATTTTTTCCTCTAAATCTGGGTCACCCCTTTTGAGATATTTTATGTGACTAAGGTTGTTCCTGTTCAGTAGAACTGAGTGATTTAGGTCACTCTAATATTCCTGATAGGTGTGATTTAGGTCACACATGTCTCTAATAAAATAGAAACCTGAGTCACATAGTTCCCTTTAAAAAATGCAACCCTAACCATAAACCCCCAAGACATTCTCCAAGGTCTCACAAGAGGCCAATTGCAAAAAATAAATGGATAAAATTAATAAGAAACGTGAGAGAAATAACCTGAAACTCATGGTATATGAATTTGATGGCTAGACCAAAAGTAATCAATAGATGGAGTTATAGATTCCCATACTCTCCTCCAACAGTGCACAATGAAAATGACACTTGGAAAAGTGGCCCCCTCTCCTATTTAAGGGGTTGGAACAAAAAAAAAATCATGAGCTTTCCAGGATCATACAATTTCCATTTTATGTGCCATTTATACTGTTGGAATCATATTTATGAGCTCTTCCTAACTATGTGGACCTTTCTCCATGATTAGGAAGTCAGTCTCGAGATCATTTTTTCCTCATTATGCCTTTGGATAACTTTCATTTGTCATCACATCTAAGTTAATTTTTTCTAAACATACTTTTACGCTCAAGTATCATCTTTGTGTGTAGATATTTGATTATAAGGAGCTCCATAAGCATCCAATTTCTCATAGGTATAATTCCTTCACTAGCATATAAGCACACCCTCCATTTGATGGATCAATCCTCTTTTCACTATTTAATCCAGTGGGACCTCTACCCTATCAAATTAAGTGTCCCATCCTAGACATATTTTTCATTCACCCTTACTCGACAATAAATCCTCCCTTACATGAGCATTACCATATAACTTCTTTCCATTTGGAACCCGTCCTATGTTTATTCCTATAGGAACGAGATTCCTTCTAGTATATAATCTCAAGAGTTTAACCACATGTTATTTTGTCCACATCAATCATTGGCCAACCCCATAGACTCCCACACTTATGATTTTTTGGCACCTAATGTTTCATACTGTACATTCATAATCCCACTGTTTCCTCCATACTACAAAATGTCACATTATTGTTCCACCATTAACCAACTTACAAGGAGTTGATTTCCATCAGTATCCACCTCTACCATTAATTAAAACACCCATATATTATCCATCACTCCACCAATCAATATCAAAGCACCAATGAACACTTATCTCATTTCCGGTCTTCCTTATCTCGACCAGGTTACTCATCTCCCAAAGAAACCATAGTTTCCAAATGGTGTTCCTAAACACCCCCTTTTTCCATATGGTCCTAAATTTGGGAAACTATGATTTTTAGAATTATTCATTAGTACTACTCTTCGTCAATACCCATGTATTACAGGAACCATTCAACAAAAGTGCTTATTATTACTCCCACAGATCATGCATTATATCTCCTTGTGGAATCACCCCTAGTCGTATTTGTTTAAAGTATTATGTGATGAGTCACCCTTTGAGTCACACCTTATTAATATATCCACCCCTAAGAGTAACAAGTCCCTCACCCTATTATGATTCATTTTCCTTGGTACCCCAATTGTGCCCTTCCCTTTATCCTATAAAGAAGTATCACACATGCTTCCAGTTCAACCTTACCTATATACTTTGAATAAAGGAATGTTGAACCCCTTCTCAACTATCCTTGTGTCCCAAAATAGTGTCCCAGTCACTTGTCCAGTGTCCCTTTTAACGTGGTGGTATTTCTCATGCTTCTATTAAGGAAATACCATTTCCTTAGCAATTGTAGGTCTCCTTCTATTGATATCAACACATCTATTCCAGAAGATAAACCTAGAGGTATCCTATACCTTGGTATCATTATCATCATTAACGAGTCACTTGGACCAATCAAAGGAAGACATGTGTTCCCTTTATTTTGGTCATTTCTCACGTGATCGATTCAAAATCACTTATCACACCATTGAGATTCATGTAGGATGATGGTTCCTTCATTGTCTGTTTGAAGACCCTAAATATCCTTGACTCCTATTCTTCATGGAGTCTATTATTTATTTATGTGTCTTTGAGATATCCAGGTTTTGTTAGGTGATAATGTTATGGTATCCTTAGTTACAATCTCCATTCAGTATTCAGTTACAGGTGCAGTTCCTAGAGCATGATTACTCCATGCTCAGAGTTTTATGAGTCATTCTAGATTGTTAATCCTTTTTCAGTTTCAATAGAGCTTTAGTTATTATGATCAAGCATTCTTCTAGAATTCAATTGTTCAACCATCAATTTTTCGTATCATATTTGGTTAGACCATACTTGTGTACCTTCCTAAGTCCCTACTGGAAATTTATGATGTATACAGTGATTCCTCATGTAATGATCAGATCCCCACTAGGCTTGGATGTTCCCTTATGATGTGAACAATGACTATTCATGTATTGATATGATCCCCTATAGACCTAGATCCCATTATATTTTTTGAGACATTTACATGATTATGGGTATGCCTACCTCATCCATATATTTTTGAGATTGTATGAACCATTGTATTTGTAGGAAAAGTATGGCATAGCCCCATTGGAAGGTAAATTCTCTCTAAAATAGTATCGATTCTCCATACCAACATCACACTTATATCCCACTATAAACATCCTATGATGTATGTCGGCCATACGATGAGCTCAAGACCTGACACATAAGGGGAAATATTTTAGCAAGTCAAATTTTCTCACTTCCCATATCACTAGCTCAGTCACTATGAATCCTCATTCATCTCCCTTGGAACTTGGAAATTAAAAAGCCAAAAATTGAAAGATAGATCCTTAAAAACACTTCATAAACCAGGTTACACTTGAATTCTTGATAAATGTGACCTAGGTCACGCATTATCCCTTTATATGCATGACACAAGTTGTACAAAACCACTTAAAAAGAGGGACCCAATAGTCGGATTATTTTTCGACACCTTGTGCCTCATGTCCGAAAACAATGACATGATTATCTACATGGATGATAGGTTTGGAACCCAAATATGAGCTCCAAAACTCCATCCTCTACTATAAAAGTGACAACAAGGTCCCTCATTGTTGGAGCAGGGTCCCGCAGCTACAGAAGAAGCTGCTAGTTTAGCGGATAGATAAGTTTTGGCGGAGAGAAGATAAGATAGAGCTACGATGCCGTAGCACATTTCCAGCTATAGAGCAGAGCCAGAACCCATGAAGAAGAAGAAGGAGAAGTCAAGGAAGACAACTGTACGTGAGCAGCCGAGAAGAGAGAGCTCACCCACCGCATTGAAGGCAGCGGCGAAGACAGGAGGGCTCAACAACCCTCATAAAGGAAAAGGAGCAACGAGGATGAAGCATTGAAGACGAAGGACAAAAAAGGGAAGCGGTGCATAGTACCCATGGTCTGCACCAGGAAGCATGGAAGACTACAGAGAGCTGTGGTGTGACGGAAAGCGGCTACCTCAAGTACAGATATGGCCGACTGTCACTAGTTAGGGTTTTGGGTTACTGTTGGGACAGGCCCACAGTGTTGTAATGGCAAGACCTTCGGGCTGCCTATAAAGGGATGTATTTTGTATTGTAAAAGGGTTGGTTGGTTGGTTGGTTGGATTGTTTTGGTGGGTTAGTTAGTTAGTTAGTTGGCATTTTGGGCATTTTAGGCCATCCATCTAGTCAGATCATCAGTAGTCTGTTAGCTTACTGTTATTTTTGTATTGTAACTATCCGCAGGGATTGAAAGAGAGGGAAGAGTATATTGTAAGAGAGATAATATAGAGATAGAAAGAAGACCTAAGAGAGAAGATCTTGAGCTGCATATGCGGTGCAGCAGAACTGTGTTTTACCTTCCCCTGAGCTATAATGAAAACATAGTTCTGTGGACGTAACTTCCATCCTGGAGGTGAACCACGTTAAAATCGTGTGTTATGTGATTGGATTATGTGTTATGTTACTTGTGCATTTATCAGTTATTTCATGAAATTTGTTTACAGTTTAATGAATGAATGTGTTAATCAGTTTACAGCAATAAAGAAGGATAAACATCAGTTGAAGTATTTGGCATGTTGTATGTGGGTTCATTTAGGATTTGCTTGAACAGTCACTAGTCACAGTGTTAAACAGCCTGTCATGTTGAGTCTTGCAAGTTGACATGACCAATGCTAAGTGCGCTGAGCCATGGGGGTAGGTTATCGCAAGAAGGCGATACCGCACCGGTAGAGGAGCTGTGGTGCGCGATACCGCAGGTTAAGGGCTTAGCGTTGGGAGGAATTTACGTGTCGCCTGGTGAAAGGCGATGCGATAAGGCTATAGATATTGCGAGTCAGTGAAAGTGTGCGATGTGGAAAGGGACCGCACAACGGTAGAAGGGAGATATCGCAGCTAGAAGATATGCGAGACCAAGAGATCACGCGACGCAAGCAGAGGAGTCGCGCGATGCGCATAGAAAGAGACCTCGCATCTAGAAGAGCTGTGATTCGCAAGAAAAGACACCACATAACCTGGTCCAAGACACTTGAGTCCTTGGCCAACCCATTAGAATCACTTTGGGTGAGACTTCAGGCCGCTTCGCGGTCTGTCGCCGAAAGGGCCAGTGAGCTAGGGGTGTTGTTGGTTGATTATAGTAAACCCGGGTCTACCCACAATAACCAACAAATGGTTCCATTGCCAGCTTTGAACAAACAGAGCGCTGATGTTCTGGTGGCATTCTACGAGAGACGAACTCAACGAGTGGGTTTGGTCTAACCTGAAAGAGTTTTCTGAACGAGAGAATAGGAGCCCTAAACTGAACACAGAGGCCTGGTTACAAAAACATATCATTACAGACATACATGCAATATTTTTTATGACCTTTGGAAACGAGCTTTATGACTGGTTAGCAAAGCTAACTGATACAGGCATATTCAAAAAGAAGAGAGACATTGTCTGGACACCGGAGCTGATTCAGACCGTGGAGAACCTTGATAATCCCCGCACGAGGGCAGTAGACTTATGGCTTGCGAGTGTGCTAGGAGGCTTCATCACAGAGTTTGCAGTTGACCAGACGAAAAGCTTCAATGAGGCTGAGCGCTACTTCTTCAAAATATATTGTGGTAAGTACCTAAGATCTTTAAACTTGTCCATTAAGATGCTATTATATGAAAAAGGAACAATGGATCTAGTTTCAGATGAATAAGTAGAAATAGTAATGTCACAAGAGTTTGAAAGTGATTTTGATGACATTGGAAGAACATGAAGTGGAAAGAAGTATAAAGTAGATTTCAGATCTCCAATATTTGAAGACAGTCCAGATAATACTAGATAGCAGAGTCCTAGTACTACAGAAGGAACAGAGGGGGGTATCCCCTACCACCCTTACACCCCACAGAAACAGACCCGAACTCAGAACAATCCTGTAGGAACTCCATATAGTAGCTCATAGACAGTACCTACCACCGCTACATTACCTTCACCTACACCGCCGATTGGTAGTAACACAGTAAATCAACCTCCACCACATAGAAATAGAATGGGGGATGATATGAAGTTACCTATATTTAAGGGAACAGGGGCAGAAGACCCAGAGTAGCATTGGTTTCTATGTGAAGCCATGTGGACCATTAAAACCATCAATGACGATAACCTTAAACTTGTACAGTTGGTCACCACACTCAGAGATCGCGCCTTAACATGGTATATCAAGTATACCACAGTACCCAGAACACTTGCCCAGGTCAAGACCACCATGATTAAAGAGTTTAAGAAACCTAAGTCTGAGTCACAGTACATAACAGAACTTAAAGACATCAAGCAGCTACCTACAGAGTCGGTGTGGGACTTTGACCAGAAATTCAAAGCCCTTATAGACCAAGTTAGTTTTGAGTTCACGCCAGAGCAACATAAGGAATGGTTTATCGCAGCACTGCTCCCTCACATTAGACTGCCGTTAATGCAGCAGAAACTCCAGACGCGGGATGACGCGTTGGAGATGGTGATGAAACTAGAGGCTTCACCTCTAGCTGAGAGCAGTACAGGCATGGCAACTTTACAAAATCAACTGGCTAATATCACATTACAGTTGCACGAACTTAAGAAAGGGAAATAAATTGCGTAAGAGATATGGTGCATAAAATGTAAAGCACAGGGCCATAGTAAATACAATTGTCCGGTCTTTGTCGAATATATAGCAACAGGGGCTCCTAACCCCTTACCATAGACCCATGGACCATGGTGTGAAATATGCAAAATGCGAGGACATCTACCTCACCAGTGCCCCTTACTTCAGAAGTACATGCAGACACCTAAGAACCTATACTACGTCTTCTGCAAGTCGGTGGGCCATGATGAACATGATTGCAGAGCCTATGATATGATGGTTGGAGCAAAGCAAGACTTGTACACAGTCCAGTCAGAGACACAGGGTCCAGCAGCAGGACCACAGCCTGATCCGGCTTACGGTGGCCGTGGAGGAGGATTCAGAGGACGAGGCCGTGGAGGAGTTTTTGCACGAGGAGAAGGCTTCGACAGAGGAGAATGTTTTGGCCGTGTTTGCAGCCCAGTTACTTGCTATAATTGCGGAGTTGTAGGACACTATGCTAGGGACTGTCAGAGCCCCACTACCACATGTAATTATTGTAAATCTTATGAACACACTATTGAGGAGTGTCCTACCTTGATATCTAAGATCAGAGAACCTAAGCCAACAGTAAACCAAAACATCCAACTTATTGCTACTGAGCAGGAAGAGCTAGAACCAAGAGTCAATATTGTGACTCGTAGTAGTGTTTCTACTGGTGGGACATCTCAGGAGATGGAAAAGAACACAGGATAGCAGTGGGTGCGCAGAGCTCCTAGTAAAGCAGCACCACTCGACTTGCAGAAGAACAAACAAACATTTCAGGAAGCTAAGGATTTCTTTGATGAACCTATGCAATCAGGATCACAGGTACCGCCATCTAGGGGCATACCGCAGCAAGCACCTTGTGGCGATAGCCTTGTACAGACACCGCAGGCTACCACATCAGGAAGATGTGATGAGGATGAGATGACAGGAAGTGTACATTCCTTCCTGCGGAGTTGTATAAAACTTGTAAGAAACGAGCAAGCTATCACAGAACTTCAGCACATTATAGATCAGTGTCAGCCATCTTCTTCCGCGAGCAGTACACAATGTGCTCTTCATAATATTACAGGACATACAAGAACGGGAAGAGAGATGCGACTTACAGCACAGGTGGGAGAATTTGAAATGGATGAGGTAATCCTAGATCTAGGATCGGACGTAAATGTTCTAACTAAGCAGACATGGGAACAGATGGGTAGCCCTAAGTTAATCAGATCACCTATCCACCTAAGATTAGCTAACCAGCAGCGAGTATCACCTCTGGGTCGGCTACCGCAGGTGCCAGTCGACATTGACGGAGTTCGCAGCTTCGCAGACTTTGAAGTTATAGAAATCATTGGTGACAGTAAACCGTATCCAGCACTACTAGGCATTTATTGGGAGATCAGTAACATGGCTGTTATCGACCTAAAGAGAACACAAATGAACTTTGAGGACGCACAGATCCTGGTCATCGCACTGTTGGATCCTTCTCATGGTCCTAGATATATTGAACCTATCCGAGCAGAGGAGGAGGCATGTAACATGGAGAGTCTCTATCAGATGACCACAAACCAGAGCGACTATGTCAATCCAATGGCAGATGGGAACATTAGTTGGCGATGCAATAGCTCATGCGCATCGGATTCAGATGTTGGTCTAGAGAACTAGCAGAACAGACTTCACGAAGTCTCAGCGCGCAGGTGCGCATACTTGACTAAGTCACTGCGATGGATTGGCGCAGAGATCAATGAGATTCCATCGTATCATGGTCTGACAGATATCCAGTACTTCCTTGAGCAGTTTGAGCAACATATTCCTTATGAGCAGAGGATCGCAGCTATGGATCTTGCAGTGTGAGCCACACCTGCAAGATGGTGGTACGTGCATAAAGAGAACATTACATCATGGGATGATATTGCGAGATTGATGGCGATCATATTTTCTGTCGACAGAGAGTATGTCCCACAGAAGTACATCGAAGAGAGTGACCCTAGGTCACACATTCAGACATGCGAACAGAATTGGTCGGACATTCCCGAGGATGAATGGGTTCACCGATTCATTCATACTTTGCACACAGTTCCAAGGAACTGGTATATAGAGACTGAATTGTGCAAGGGAACAACAACATGGCCACTTATGATAGATAGATTTCTACTCACCTTCGCTTTTGAATCTGAGTATCCAGGTGTTGATCAGGCCCTACAAGTAATAAAGAGCAAGATATTTGAAGACTGTACCATATCAGCGCCAGCTCAACCTGAGTGGGCTATCCAGCTAGAAGAGGCATTAAAGTGTTATAATTTTACATCAGAACCAGAGGAAGTGGATGAAGACCCTTGCAACACCAACATTCCAGCAGGGACCACAGTTAGAGATTCCAGCAATCATAGATCCCATCAAGATTAAAAAGATCAATATTGGCATAGACGCAGAACCTAAGTTTTCCTCTATTGGAGACTATTGGAGTGAGGAAACAGTCGGACAGATCGCCGACTTGTTGCATCACTATCAGGACCTATTTCCCACCAAGTTCACAGAGATGAAGGGAATAGTTGGCGACCTGGGATTCATGAGGATACCATTGAAGGAAGATGCTAGACCAGTCAAGCAGCGCCCATATAGATTGAATCCGTGCTACAAAGAAAAAGTAAAGGACGAAATCGATAAGATGCTAGTAGCAGGCATCATTGAACTGGTAGAAGAAAGTGAATGGGTTAGCCCCATGGTCGTGCAAGAGAAGAAAACCAAAGGAGACATCAGGATCTGTGTCGATCTGCACAAACTCAATGATGCATCACTTCACGATCCATTTCCGACACCGTTCACTGATGAAGTGTTAGAAAACATGGGAGGACAGGAGGTCTACTCCTTCACCGATGGCTTTTCCGACTATCATCAGATCAGAATCCATCCAGAAGATCGATCTAAGACCACCTTTGCAACAGAATGGGGCTCGTTCCAGTATACGGTAATGCCCTTTGGTCTTAAGAATGCACCAGCTATATTTTCTAGAGTAGTAGTTGCTGTATTTAAAGAATACATCCATAAATTCCTAGAAGTATATTTTGATGATTGGACTGTATTTAGACTAATCGACAAGCACGTAGGAGACTTAAGACTCATGTTAGAGAAATGTAGGCAGTACCATATTTCTCTAAACTTGAAAAAATGTATATTTTGTGCACCATTCGATATTTTGTTGGGTCATATTGTGTGTAGACAAGGCTTGATGGTAGATCCCATGAAGATCACCATCATTGTAAATCTTCCAGCACCCAACTTAGTCAAGCAACTGAGGACAGTACTTGGTCATACTGGGTACTACAAAAAATTCATCAAGGGCTACGCAAAGATTACAGCGCTGATGGAGAAATTGCTAAAGAAGGATGCAAAATTCCTATGGAATGAGGAATGTCAGTAGAGTCTAAACACACTTAAAGAGAAGATGGTTACAACACCCATCCTAGTATTTCCAGACTAGACTAAGCCATTTCATGTACATGTGGATGCATCAGGCATCGCACTTGGGGTTGTATTAACGCAACCAGGAGAAGGGGACATTGACCATCCTATCGCATACTCCAG
>LPNX010959568.1:135603-168834 GCA_001517045.1 Pseudotsuga menziesii
GGCTGGTCAAGTCACCTTCTGACCAGCAGTTAATGAGGACATGACCGGTATGTCTTACCGTAGATTTGGCAGCAGTATAATAAAGTTTTCCAGATTTGGTAAATCTTCGACGAGACTGGCGCCTGTACACACATGTTCCGAGGGAAATTCGATCAGATTTCCGCATTTATGAAGGATCGGATGACGGGTGTGGTCTTGTCCAGGCATTTATTACGACTGACGGGTTCAGTCTAGATGAACGTTGTGTCCGGGATTATCCTATTGGGCATAAAATCAAAAAGTATTCAATTGGCATGGTTATGTTTGCAGAAAAACCGAGAGCTATAGAGTAAGTTGTTAAGAATTCCCTATGAAGAGCTAAGTTGGTTACAGAGTGCTGTGATTTTTAGAAGTTGCAGCCATTACACGTCCATCATTTTACACTGAGTGGGTTCTGTCCGAGGACGAACCTCTAGAAAATGTTTTGAGAAGGTTTCAGTGTCATGGCCGTGCAGGTGTTATGACGATGCCATCCAAGGGTGCTCTACCAAGTTCGTCACAGCCCAGACAGCAACCACAGATGAGGAGCCAATATCAGGTCAATGAGGAATCCAGTTCAGATCAGGAGGAAGAATTTCATAGCACAACAAACTACATTATACCATGAGTTGAAGGCACACCAGAGGTAAAAATTCCTAAGAATGCTAAGTATACTGTTCCCATACCACCCATTGATTCTTGAGTAAAGGAAAATGGAGACCTAGTAGGATATGCTGCTGTTGTTAAATTTGTAGATTATAACCTGGGAGATGGTAAGACATATCCTTAGTTCAAGCTGGACAACTATCTAAAGATTGAGGAGAACCCAAGGACAGGGAGAGAGGAATATGTTCCCCTGCCACATGTCCAGATTCTTGAGCGGTCAGGTCTGCTCAATTTGCTGAGATTACCTCATTTTGGACGAGGTATAGAGGTTAATGCCATGGTGCGCATCTTACTTTCTTGTGTACATGGAGGGTACCTCTAGCTAGGCAGCAAGGTCAACCTGAATGTTGATTTGATACATCACATCACCGGCCTGTCCAAGACTGGTAAGCACCCCAAGATACAGACAACAGGAAAAACCAAGGACTCCAAGTTACCACAAGCCCTAGGAAATAAGTATCAGCTACAGAGAGGAGGACGGGCTTATGACATTTCAAGCATTACAAACGATACACTTAGATTTATAGCCAGTCTGCTCGCAGGAATATTGTTAACCAAGGTTTGACCAAAGGAAGTTACAGGATCCGTAATTTACCTGGCCATACAAGTTACCGAGGGGGAGCAGTTCAATTGGTCTCTATTTTTATTAAATATGCTTCAAGCAGATTGCTTGGCAGCTCAGGATGAAGCAAACCACCCTTTCCATTTCTCGTGGTTGCTTATACTTTGTGCATTTGTTGGATGGAAGGAGCCACCCCATACCCAGTTTCCATAGATAGCAGGTGGCACGCCCAGAGGCGTGCGCTATGCCAGCTTATGGGAGACCAACAACCCAGCCAAGAAAGCGGTGAATACGATGGTATTCCATGACTACTATAAGATGTTGATGAAGGTCATTCAAGAGACACCACGGCTCAGCATGGAGACTGTGGACATATACGATAGTCGGCTTAATTTTATGGCAGATAGCCATTTAATCTATCTATGATCGAAAAGGACCAAGCGGGATGATTGGGCTCCTAGCTCATTCAGGATGATAGCACAGGACGTCAAAGGAGTCACAAGAGATTTTGATGACCAATGGAAGCAGGAATATGAAGATATTGCACCGCTATCATCAGACACTGCACAGACAGACCCCCAAGACAAGGGCAAAGACAAAACAGAGACCCAGGAACAAAGAACAACAGAAGTGCCACCACTAGGCGAAAAGAGAAAAGATCCACCGGAAGGGCCAACAGAGGCACACATGACAAAGGACGAAGAACAAGAGACCACAGAAACACCATAGAAGAAAAAACAGAAAACCTCAAAGCCAACTCTGAAGACCGCACTAACAGACGATGACTATGAACTCATCGCAACAAGGACGTGTGACACATTGAAGGACTCACTTGACGCGATAAAGGCATCGCAGGAAAAGAGACAGAGCAAAGTAGAAAAGTAGCTTCTAGACTTAAATTTAATTACAGAGAAGACTGCCATGATGCACATTCCACCGGTAAAGGCGACCGCCGGAGAAACTTCGACACCATCGATGTCCTGCAAGGAAAGATTAGCAAAAGATCGCCTCAATACCGTGTTAATTCCACCAGGGAGTATTTGATTCCCTGCGACAATGAAGGACCCACCAGTTCATTTTAGGCAACCCATCGAGGTTAACCTTACAGAATTTCATATTGATCAGTTGCAGATGATCCAGCAGCAGCTAGGCGCAGAGCTCAGGAGTAGAGAGCTCGAGACTTATAAGCAGAATACGCAGCTGAAGCAACAGAATGCAGCACTTGCTATCAGTGTTCAAAAAAATGCAGACAAAGTACGAACATATGAGGAAAGAGAGCAAGATATTTCTCAAGTTTTACAGAGCATCGCATTGGAACTGCCCCAATGTAACATTGAGTTCGCCTTACCAGTTTCGCAGAAGCTCAGAAGAGTAGCAGACAGAGCAAAGGATCTGGAAGAAACCGTGGCTAGGATGGATGAAGAAGTGGTCAGGATGAAGGTAGACCATGAAGAGCAGATCGCCGAGCTTGAGGCTCGCGTATGAGACACCTCCCAGGCAGACCAGAAAGTGCGAGTAGAGGCCCTTCGACTCACTTCTACGCAGATGAGATCTCGCATCGATGAAGCACGGTTAGTACTAACCGATGCGATGAACACATGGGCCGAGTTAGATGAGCCGCCAAAGAAAGTAGAAATCCAGCAAAGTATTCAGCAGGTAGAAAATACTGCAGCGGCAATGAAAGAAGAAATTAAGGGCTTGGCAGCTCTTCAAAATATGAGGAAGACGAAGGAGATGAATTGCTTGCAGTAGGAAGCGCAGCAATTAAGAACAAAGGAGATACACATTAATGACCCGCTTCAACCATATCAAGAGCAAATCACAGAGATAGTCGATACGGTTGAGCAGAAAGTGAAGGAGTTCACTACCACCAGAGAGAAAACTGACGCCACAGAAGATGCTAGTATTAGTCAAGATTTGCTTGACTCGGCACGAGAGCGCGTTGAAGTGATGCAGAAGGAAGTCGCAGGAATTCGAGACAGGTTGCAGAGGACTTCGCAAGAAGCCAAGGCAAAGCTACAGCAGGAGAAGCCCGCTGGTAGTGGCTCGGGGACGAGCCACAAGTAAGTGTTAGGGGACTGTTGGAGCAGGGTTTCGTAGCTACAGAAGAAGCTTCTAGTTTAGCAGATAGATAAGTTTTGGCAGAGAGAAGATAATATAGAGCTACGACGCCATAGCATGTTTCTAGCTATAGAGCAGAGCCGAAACCCATGAAGAAGAATATGGAGAATTCAAGGAAGACGACTGTACATGAGCAGCCGAGAAGAGAGAGCTCACCCACCGCATTGAAGGCATCAGTGAAGATAGGAGGACTCAGCAACCCTCATAAAGGAAAAGGAGCAACGAGGCTGAAGCATTGAAGACGAAGGACAGAAAAGGGAAGCGGTGCATAGTACCCATGGTCAGCGCCGGGAAGCATGGAAGACTGCAGAGAGCTGTGGTGTGACGAAAAGCGGCTACCTCAAGTACAGATATGGCTGACTGTCACTAGTTAGGGTTTTAGGTTACTATTGGGACAGGCCCACAGTGTTGTAATGGCAAGACCTTCGGGTTGCCTATAAAGGGATGTATTTTCTATTGTAAAAGGGTTGGTTGGTTGGTTGGTTGGTTGGTTGGTTGGCTGGTTTTGGTGGGTTAGTTAGTTAGTTAGTTGGCATTTTGTGCATTTTAGGCCATCCAACTATTCAGATCATCAGTAGTCTGTTAGCTTACTGTTATTTTTGTATTGTAACAATCCGCAGGGATTGACAGAGAGGGAAGAGTATATTGTAAGAGAGACAATATAGAGATAGAAAGAAGACCTAAGAGAGAAGATCTTGAGCTGCATATGCGGTGCAGCAGAACTGTGTTTTACCTTCCCCTAAGCTATAATGAAAACACAGTTATGTGGACGTAACTTCCATCCTGGAGGTGAACCACGTTAAAATCGTGTGTTATGTGATTGGATTATGTGTTATGTTACTTGTGCATTTATCAGTTATTTCATGAACTTTGTTATAGTTTAATGAATGAATGTGTTAATCAGTTTACAGCAATAAAGAAGGATAAACATCAGTTGAAGTCTTTGGCATGTTGTATGTGGGTTCATTTAGGCTTTGCTTAAACAGTCACTAGTCGCAGTGTTAAACATCCTGTCATGTTGAGTCTTGCAAGTTGACACGACCAACGCTAAGTGCACTGAGCCACGGGGGTAGGTTATCGCAAGAAGGCGATACCGCACTGGCAGAGGAGCTGCGGTGCGCGATACCATAGGTTAATGGCTTAGCGTTGGGAGGAATTTACGTGTCTCCTAGTGAACGGCGATGCGATAAGGCCGGAGATATCGCGAGTCAGTGAAAGTGCACGACATGGAAAGGGACTGCATGACAGTAGAAGGGATATCTCATGGCTAGAAGAGCTGCGAGACCAGGAGATCGCGTGACGCGAGCATAGGAGTCGCGTGACGCATAGAGAAAGAGACCTAGCAGCTAGAAGAGCTGTGAGTCACAAGAAAAGACGCCACAGAACCTAGTCCAAGACACTTGAGTCCTTGGCCAACCCATTAGAATCACTTCGGGTGAGACTTCAGGCCGCTTCGCGGTCTATCGCCAAAAGGGCCAGTGAGCTAGGGGTGTTGTTGGTTGATTATAGTAAACCCGGGTCTACCCACGATAACCAACACTCATTTTACACGCATATCCTTTCCACTTGTTCATTTTCACCACTCTTGTTATATTTTTATCAATTAGACAATATGATATTAGGATCTTATCTAAGAGAATAACATGCACAACAATCAATCACAAGAGACAATAGACACAAATATTTTCCTCAAGGAAACCATAAAGAAGAAAAACCCCGCAACTTCCTCAAAGATAGAATGAGCACCAATGGCAACAGTAAAACCCAAAGACAAAAATATTATCTCCAACAGTTTTTCTCTCTCTCACTAGTGTGAGCTTCTCTTCTCTCACCTATGCGCTATAGCTAGGTGAGTGTGTGTCTCAAATAGAGAGGCTCACTCTCTATTTATACTAGTTTCCAACTTGATAATTACTTACCAGGTCCAACTTCTCTAGGAGAGTCTAATAACCTTAGTGCCCCACAACTGTGGGGACTTTACCCCCAACTTACAAAGGAGGGTTAATCTCTATGACTTTACATGACTTAATTACATTAATGACTTTCTCGATAGGAACATCAGGGACCAATGAAATACAATATATAAAATATACAAGTGAATACATTCTGAAGTTACAAATACATCAACAGTCCCTCTTAACTAGGAAGGTATTCTCTTCACACAATTCATCAGCACAATTCTTCATCACTGGATCAAAGTTGGATCATCATCAAAGCTGGCTCATCATCAAAGTTGGATCATCACTGGATCATTGTCATCATCACTACTTCCACTATCTCGATCAAATGGTTCTATCTCTCAATTCTTCTCGTCATAGGAAGTTCTGTAGAGCCAGCCCTTTTTCATGTTGGTTGTAGGCCTAGCCTCCATGTATGTCTTCATCAACAGAGCCAACCATTTTTCATGTTGGATGTACTTCCTTGCTCTTGCAAGGACTTCTCGTACAGATCCAGTCCTTTTTCATACTGGATGTAGGCCTCTACAGATCCAACCCTTTTTCATGATGGATGTACCTCTATAAAGCCAACCCTTTTTCATGTTGGATGTACCTCTATAGAGACAACCCTTTTTCATGCTAGATGTAGGCCACTACAGAGCCATCTCTTTTTCATGCTAGATGTACCTCTGTAGAGCCAACCCTTTTTCATGCTCGATGTAGGCCACTATAGAGCCAACCGTTTTTCAGGCTGGATGTACTTCTACATAGCCAACCCTTTTTCATGCTAGATGTAGGCCACTACATATCCAACCATTTTTCATGTTGGATGTACTTATATAGAGCCATCCCTTTTTCATGTTGGATGTAGGCCACTATAGAGCCAACCCTTTTTCATGCTGGATGTAGTTTTACAGATCTAATCCTTTTTCATACTGGATGTAGGCCTTTCCATCTACAAGGTCTGCTACAAAGTTAGTCTTTTTTCATATTGGATGTAGGTCTTAGCACTTATATCTGACCATGGGAGGAACCAATCTTGCCACCATGTCAGAAAGGCACAACACTTACTTATGACCATGGGAGGAAACAATCCTACCACCATGTCAGAAAGGCACAACACTTACATCTGACCATGGGAGGAACCAATCCTACCACCATGTCAAAAAGGCACATGGACTCATCACTTACCCTTGGAAGGAACCTTGATTTGAAGAACACTAAGCTTCTCCCTGAAGTACTCAAACTTCACTATGGCTAATGGCTTGGTCAACACATCATCTGTCTATTCGTTCATCGCAACATACTAGAGCTTCATTGCTCCTCTCTACACCATATCCTTGATATAGTGATATTTGATCTCGATATGCTTCGACTTGTCATGGAACACTAGGTTCTCCGACAACTTCACACAACTCTAGTTATCACAATATATATAAGTAGCATCCAAATGGAGATCAAACAAATCAGACAGTAGCTTCCTTAGCCACACTTCCTCACAACCAGCTGAACAAGCTACAACATAATATGCTTTGACTGTACTTAGTGCCATGCAGGACTGCTTCCTACTAAACCAAGAGATCACACCTGATCGCATACTGAAGCATCATCTGAAGTGCTCTTCCTATAAATGGAACTACCTTCCCAATCTGAATCCACATAACCCTCTATGTTAATATTCTGATTCACCTCATACTTTAGCCCATAATCAATTGTACTCTTCAGGTACCTTAGAATATGCTTTGCAACAATCAGGTGAACATGTCTCAAATTTATCAAGAATTGGCTCAATGCATTCACAACAAAGAAAATATCTGAACTTGTGTTTTTTAGGTACATCAACGACCCAATCATCTGATGATACATCGTAGCATCAACTGAATCTGATGAAGCATCACTCAATAGCTTCAGGTTTGATGCCATCGGTGTGGTAATGGAATTGTAGTCCACCATCTTGAACCTCTTCAATATATCTATTGCATACTTCCCTTATCTTAGGAGGATTCCATCTGCACTCTTCCACACCTCCATGCCTAGAAAGTAGTGCATCATACCCAAGTCTTTCATCTCGAACTTGGTAGCAAGCTTCCTCTCTGTGTCAGCAATCAACCCATCCTCACTTGTTCCAAATAGGTCATCTACCTAGAGTAGGAGTATCACTGGGTTCCCTTCTTCAACCTTGTAGTAAAGGTTGGAATCCACTTTACTCTTGGTAAATCCAAAACTAGTCAGGAAGATGTCAATCCTGCTGTACCATGTCATGGGTGCATGTTTCAAACCATACAGGGCTTTCTTCAATTTACACACATGAGTTTCCTTGTCATGTGTCTCAAAACTGAGTGGCTGCTCCACATACACTTCCTCTTCCACTACACCATTCAAGAAAGAAGTCTTGACATTCATCTAGTGTATCTTCCATTTCATTACTGCAGCCAAAGAAAGTATTGATCTGATGGAAGTGTATCTGGCTACAGGTGCAAAATTTTCTTCATAACCTATTCCTTCTTTCTGGGAAAATCCATGAACCACAAATCTTGCTTTATATTTCTCTATGCTTCCATCTGCATCATTATTGATCTTGAAGGTCCACTTGGAAGTCACAACAGACATCCCCTTTGGTCTTGGGACAACATCCCACACATCATTCTTCATGATCGACTGATACTCCTCGATAATAGCATCCTTCCATTCTTTCTTCTCTGTCACTTCTTGATAGTTGGAAGGTTCTTTATCAATGATGTCAGATAATATGGCTACATATCCAGAGTAGGACCTAGTTCTCTTCCTTTCTCTATGCATTTCTTCTGGAGCCCCATATCTTTCTTCACCTTGGATAGCCTCTCATACCCATGCAGGTTTCCTCTTGTGAGGATTCTTCTCTTGGGGTGGATCTACAGCTTCCTGGGGTTCTTCTATTTCTCGATCTTCTTCTTGAGTTGCATCATTCATAGTTGTATCTTGAATCCTGGGTACTTCTATTTCTTCAGGGTCATCAATAGGTCTCTTTCTAGATTTTATGTAAGCTAAGTCTTCATCAAATGTTATGTCTCTGATGATGTCGATCTTCTTGAATCCTGGGAATTATATTCTATAAGACTTTGAGCTTTCACTATATCCCACAAATATACCCTTATTTCCTGAAGGATCTAACTTTGTCCCCTTTTCTTTTGGAATGTGTATGTACACTGGACAACCAAATATTCTAAGATGACTGACTTTTGGTTTCTTTCCAAAGAAGACCTTTTCATGTTTCTTGTTCTCAAGTACTCTATGCGAAGTACGGTTCTGTACATACACAACTGACCTAGCAGCTTCTTCCCATAGATGCATGGGAAGATCTTGATCATGAAGCATTGCCCTTGTAGCTTCCATGGTCATTCTATTCTTCCTTTCTGCAACCCCATTTTGTTGTGGATTATATGGAGTAGTCAACTCCCTCTTAATCCTTAAATCTCTGTATAATTCTTTGAATTCATTTCATGTGAATTCTCCACCATTGTCTGATTGAAAGGTATTGATTTTATTTTCTGTGTGGTTCTCAATCAAGACTTTGAATTCTTTGAACTTGCTGAATACTTCATCTTTGTTTTTCAAGAGGTATATCCATGTATTCCTAGAAAAATCATCAATGAAAGAAACATAGTATACATACCCACTCAATGAACTGGATGACATCGGACTGCATACATCGTAGTGGATTATTTCCAATATTCCTTTTTCCTTGCTCTCGCTACTTGGAAATGTCTTGTTTGTGCTCTTTCCTTTCACACATCCTTTGCAAACACCTTCATGCTTTGCCTGTATTTCTGGAAGACCTTCAATGGCTTTGCTTGCAAGTGGTAGTGTCCTATAGTGCACATGTGCAAGCCTTCTATGCCAAAGTTCATTTGTCTCTACTGAGTAATGGACTAAGGCTTGTTCTGGTTGGCCCTTTAGCTTGTATAAGCCTCCCTCTTTCTCTCCAATCACTACTGCATCATTTATAGTATTTCCCTTTGGCCACATAAGGAATTGGCCATCTACAAATGCAATCCTCATGCCTTTTGCATCTAATGTAGAGATGGAGAGAAGGTTCTTATTTATTCCTAGTACAAATAAGGCATCCTTCATCTTCACAGACTTTCCAAAGTCTAGCTTATAGGAGGATTCACTACCTTTTATGGGATACTGGTATTCATTCCCAAGTTTTACTTTGTGGAGTAACTCATGTTCAGATAGTTTCACAAAGGATTCTTTGAATCCTTTCATATGTTTGGAATCCCCACTATCTATGATCCAATCATTGCTTCCATGAGTGACAGTTCCTATGAGGGAAGAAATCAAAACATATTCTTCATCACTAGAAGAGTCTTCTTATTTGACTTTCTTTCTTAGAGGTTCATCATCTTCTACAGTATGAGCATGATGTCTTCATTTGTAGTTCTTCTTCTTTTGAGAGCCACCTTTGTTTTTGGGACAGTAAATTGAGATGTGTCCTTTCTCATCACATGTATAGCATCGGATACTAGATATATATTTTCTAGGGTTATTTTGGTGTGAATGCTTACCTCTATGATGATGATAGTCCCTTCTGCTTTTCTTGGTATGTACTATGAGAGATTGATCTTCATTTCCCATCTTTTCTTCCCAAGCTACTATTTGAGCTTCTTCTTATGAGCATTCCTCCCACAACCTACTGAAGCTGGTTAGATTTCATCTAGCACAAATCCCTTGAATGAAAGATCCCATGACCTAGGGATACCATTCAAGGTGGTCATCACAATTTCTACATTCTCTACTTTTTCATCCACTGCTTCAAGTTGTTCTTTGATTTGAGAGACCCATGTAAAATATGACTATATGGTCTTTGCATTCTAGATCTTCACATTCTTCAATTGATTTCTCAGGGTCATCTTCTGATTTATGTTTTTCCCTTCAAATAGCTTGGTCAAGGCATCAAACATATCTTTAGGTGTATTTAGGGAGGACACCTGTGGTATGAGGTGATCCTTGATTGAATGAGAAATAATCCTCTTAGCCTTGATCAAGTTCTTCTTATGTAAGGCCTTAACCTCATCTCCCTCTAGAACTCAAACCTATCCACTGATGTAAGAGTCCAATTCATTTTCTTCAAGAACTAGTGATATCCTATACTTCCATGCTCGAAAGTTATTAGCTCCCTCAAGCTTTTCATCAAGCTTGGTGTGATGAGAAATCTTAACTGAGAACCTCAAATGGAAATACAAAAGATTTAGATCTTACCAATTTGAGATGTTGAAACTGGACTTGGAGCTGAACTTCTGTAGAAGCTGGCTTTTTGGTTCAGGGGAAAATTAGGGTTTGACTTGCCCAGAGTTCTACCCAACTAAAAAATTTGATCTTGGTCTCTAAACTTTGATTTTGATGAGAGAAATACTATGTTGGGCTCACTCAAAAATTCCTCTTCTGTGAAAATCCCTAATTTCCTGATGCAGTGGTAGGTCAAAAACTGAAAAATGCTCAAAATCAGATTCTGCTTCGACAGAAAGATGCGCCCTTTAATGTAGAGTCATCCTAGCCTCCTTTTGCTGATGGATTGTGGAGAGAGACCCAAAAATTAAGAATCCCTAGCTTCTGTAGCTACAGAGTGTCTTCTTCTTAGGTTAGCTCTGATACCATGTTAGATTTTTATCAATTAGACAATATGATCTTAGGATCTTATCTGAGAGAATAACATGCACAACAATCAATCACAAGAGNTCGAGGAAACCATAAAGGAGAAAAACCCCACAACTTCCTCAGAGATAGAATGAGCACCAATGGCAACAGTAGAACCCAAAGATAGAAAGATGATCTCCAACATTTTTTTTCTCTCTCACTTGTGTGAGCTCCTCTTCTCTCACCTATGCGCTATAACTGGGTGAGTGTGTGTCTCAAATAGAGAGGCTCACTCTCTATTTATACTAGTTTTCGACTTGACAATTACTTACCATGGCCGACTTCTCTAGGAGAGTCTAATAACCATAGTGCCCCACAACTGTGTGGACTTTACCCCTGACTTAAAAAGGAAGGTTAATCTCTATGACTTTACCTCACTTGATTACATTAATGATTCTCCCGATAGGAACATCGGGGACCAATGAAATACAATATATAAAATATACAAGTGAATGCATTCCAAAGTTACAAATACATCAACAACTCCACCCAATTTTCTTAGAGACTAAAGTATCCCTCTACTCACTTCATTCTCACCTTTTCTTGGATATTACATCTTGTGATGTGGTAGAAGAACTAGAAGGACATGAGGAGAACCAACGAACCCTCCCTTGAATAGATGCAATGACCTCCTCTTCTGCTATTATTTAGGTGCCTTTGATTCTTATACTCATATTACACATTTTTAATAAAAAAATTCTTTATTCATTCAGCTTGTGTGCTTGTTGATTGAGTTGGAAGAAAAAGAAAAGAAAACTTTATATTTTCTTTATACCTACATTTGTAATTTAGTTTGTTAGTTAGTTTTTTTTTTCAATCTTTAAGATATTTTTGTTTTTTTATCTTTTTGTTATTTTTGTTTTTTTATATATATTTGAAACTATGCTAGAGTTCACAACCCTTTAGAAGGTGATTTTTAGCGTGTATATGAAAGTGTACACCACATACGGGGTTTAAAATATAATCATAATATTAAATATGAATAATGATTTAGGAGTAAATGAGTTATTATAATAATAATAATTAATTACAATTTTTTGTTTGTTTGTAGGTTTAGGTATATTACAAATAGTATCAAATTTGTAGGCTACATCACTTGGTGTTTTATGGGATCAAAACAAATAAAATAATAAACTAATTAAAAAATGGTTTACATACATATTGAATAGATGGATCATCTACATTGACAAATTTAGTTGCAATGAAGTTAAAATAGAACACTCAAACCAACATATGACCTAACCCAATCCATTCCAACCTTAAATACTTGTTTGGATTAAAGAACAAAGATTCGTTTTAAACCAACTATAAGATTTAGTGATAGAAACAACGAGAAACATAGTCAAACTCATATCGATTTGAGAGGTTTTGGTCCAAGAGGAGGATATCAACCAACACAGAGAAACTCACTAGATGGAATTGAATAAAATTACAATAGATACTATGGAATATGTACCTAATATACATGGATTCATGAACCAAAAATTCTTAGATGAAGGTATTTGCATAGAATTAATTGATATAAGAGAACCAGAAGCTCATTTTGAGATGCTAGAGACAGTGAGAATTTTTAATGATGAGTTGCAAAGCTATAGAGAAAAAAATGAAAGGTTATGAAAGGTGCAGGAATAACATGAGTTAAATTATGTGTTATTTCAAATATTGATTGAGAATAGAACTCATAGAAAATTGATACAGACATATGGACACAAGGGAAAAAAGGCTCGTAAGTCGAGACTAACTTCTACTTATGAGACGAATTCCATCAGTGATGATTCTTTTGAAATTGAATTCACAATGGAAATATTTGGCAATTGGATTTCTAAAACTTCCTTGTATACATCAAGAAAAAGATGAAAAACTAAATATTATGTGTAGCGAGAATTTAAAAAGTTCAAACATCCAACCTTTGACAATTATGTGAAAACATGTGAAGAACTTGAATACTGATTACTCATAATAAGTAAATACTTCCATATTTATAATTATTGTAGTAACCTTAAGGAAAAGATGGCCATTTTTAACTTGAATGGAAAAGCCTCCATATAGTGGAATAATTCAAAGGAAATTAAGTACATTAGTGAAAGATGAATAAATTATAAACAATTTAAAAACTACATTAAGAAGAAGTATTTATCCGAAAGATATTATGATGGGAAAATTAAATAATTCCATGAATTGAAATTGGGGCAGATGACTATGGAGTATTTTTCTAACAAATTCACTGAAATTATTTGATATGTTCCTCTTATTAAATATGAAAAGGTTAAAATACGAATATTTTGAGTTCTTTACCCCAATCTTATAAGGGAAGAATAAAGTATGATAAACCAAAAATGTTGGATGAGCTAATTAGGAAGGAAAAATATTGTTATGACAATTATAGGTATACGATTGAACATCCCAGGGAATGAAAGGATGATAATAAGGAGAAATTAGAACAAATAAGAAAATGATTTAAATCCCCACATGTTAGAAATCAGTCCAAAAGTTTCCACGAGAATAATTATAGTAGAAGTAATAATCATCAACAACCACTAACTAAAATTGGGAACAAACACAACAAGATTTGAACCTGAAATCCGAAGAGAAAATTCGATGCAACCCAATGAAATTGACCATGCCATGGATTTCACCTTGGTAATTATGATATTTTTTGTTCTTTTTCAAAATTCACTCCAATTTCCATTGGATATTCGGCGATCATCGAAAATCATATGACAATCACCATATTTTTTATGATAATCATCGAAAATCCGACAACTATCGTCAAAAATATGACGACAAGATTAAATGGTAACTATGCTAATTTCATCAGATATTCGATGATAAATTATTTTAGAAACTATATATTAGGAATACATGTTTGCTATATAAGCGACAGTTTGCGGAAGTTATAATTTTTGTATAGACAGTTTCACATACAAAAAGATACAATTATTTCAATTATTACCATGATTAAAAATAGTGAATTGTGAACGTTGAATTTTTAAGATTGATAATCATCAGTCAAGCTTGGTATCAAAAAATGTCAAAACATAACAATATTCATGATCTACGTGATCAAAATCATGAATTGATTGCTATATTGTAGGATGGACTAAAAATAAAGGGTGAGGGGAAATGCTATTTTCCATGTAGTCAATGTTGGGGCTTTAAAAGGAGAATAATAAATATTACAAATGCCAAAGGACATTGTAGGGAATATGGACATGTTGAGGGGGGACATCACTATTGTCCATTGGTACGTTTTTCATTATATATGTCTTGATATTGATTGTTTTTGTAAATGTATGCATCATTTTAATATTTCTTATATTAGAGAATATCTTTTGATGATTTCATGTAATTATAAAGGAAATATATTCTACAACATATCGCCTAGAGGATGTTCTTTTAGAACAAGGACCAATGGAACATGGATCTATGAATAATGAAGAACAAGTTAATGATCATATTGAAGGAGATGATCATATTGATAACATAGTTGAAGACGATAGTACAAATACACTGATCCATGATACATTCAATGTTAGAATGGATGATGATGATGAAGAAAATGATGACTTTGATGATGTTCATGATTTACCTCTTCTTGAGAAGGCATACAAAACCCTTTATGACGGCTACAACACAAATATTCTCCAGTCTATATTGTTGATAATGAAATTGAAGGTTATGAATGGTCTTTCAAACAAAACAGTCACATAAATGTTAAGGTATGCAATATATTCCATCACATATATATGATCATGATAAAGGTTATATTTGTTTCTCTGATAATTTCATTGTTAATTGATAAGTAAAATTAATATGGATGAAAATGTTTCATTAATATCATTTATATATTATATTAACTAGTTTTTTACTTTAATTTGTTATAGCTTGATAGCTGAATTTTTGTTACCGTTTTTATCATTGATTTTCACTCAGCGGGCGATGGTGAGAAGGTAGGGCAGAGCGACCGTAGCCTCAAAACACGCATAAAATTCAAGTCTTAGGGTGCCCAAAAAATCATGTTAAGGAGGAGAGGGTTTCTATGGTGAGGATCTAAAGGTGAGTCACATCGATTGATGAAATGCTTTTCACCAATACCACATGCATGATAAAAAATGCCCTTTGCATTTCTGCGAAATGACACTAAAGCGACCGCAATTTCCAAGGGCCATGATCGACAGGAGATAGATCAACAAGCGAGATCAATTTCACTGGATCAAAGTGCTCATTAGTTTTTCTATCTTCTGATCTATGAAATAGGTTAAATAACGCAGCATTCAATGGTCTAGATCTCGTCGAGGCAAGATCTACGGTGGGTAGTGCCTTCGTTGATGGGACTAGCACAAGATAAGTGGCCCCATTAAATGACAAAATATTATAGTTCTGTACATGTGGATGATGGATATGGAGGGTGTTCAGATTGAATGGTTGAGAATATTTCAGATCCGTAAAGATCAAATTAAGGTCGGTCTAAAGGAAGAAAGGATGTCCTCATGTGTGATCTACCTTCCCGACAAGTAATTGAGTTCCCCTATGCCATTTGTGGTATGCCTAAAAATGAAAATCATCCCCACGGCAGCACTAGCTCTCCCAAAACCAAAGGTCCATCGTATGGATTGTGTGTGAAATCAGAAGGATATCATGAAGGTCTAAGATATGGAGTAGCCAATCTGATCACCACACGAAGCAGGGGAGACACGACAGAAAGGAACTATTCTGATATCATCATTAGCATGAACGAAAGGGAAAGAAAACGTCAAGTCCATATTACTTGAAGCTTATGGTCGACAAGGTGGGATAACGTTAGACTCTATTTTTTGCAGCCAATAATGAAATGTCGCAGCAGATAAGGAGGCATGACTAGATCTCCAGTGAGAAATAGAGATCTAAATCCCACGTGCCTGCTCGTGCTATCATCATGATAATCAATGGTGAGGTGTGCGAAAATGTTGATGCATCATCCTCATGTCTATTCTCTAATCCTATATAAACACCACACTTTTGAGCCACAGAGGTGCAGAGGATGAGCAAAGGTGGAGGGAAAATTCAAAATGTTGATTTGTTGGGAGTTCTGAGAATTCTAGAAGAGATCTGTGATGACCATTTGGTTTGAAAATCTTGTATGCCAAGGTGTGTTGTTGATTGGAAAACATAGCTTCGTATTCCTGCACTCCCATGATCATTTCACCAAGGATGCTTCAACCATCGAAGAAGAGACGTTCATTGTATTAGAGGATCCATCCAGTTTCAGTGAGGTCATGATAAATACGTTCATCATATTAGATGAACCTTCAGAGGTCAGTGAAGGCATTACTTTCTTAACAAAAGACCATACCTTTGATGATTTTGTGCCTGGGCTTTCATGTCCCATGGGTGTCCCTCCAGAACCCCCGGATGCAGTCGCAGCCTCCAAAGCCTCGACACATGATGATAGTCGCTAGCAGTGCTCTGTTGGAGAAAATGCTCTCACTAGAGCATCAAGGGTCCAAATTATTCATCATCGCTTTCATGCATCCCATCTTCCAACTTTTTCTGAGGTGGTGAGGAGGACGAAGACACACCCCATCATATTTCTCGCAGGAGAACCCTCCTCATGGGAGGTGAGGAGTACAAGAATGACAAGCCATTGTAGAGGTTTGTTACTCCTAGAAGCAATGCAGCCATTCTTCAAGTCCCCTCGTATAATAGTGTTACCAGGAGAGGGGAGAGCTGTGAGGAAGACTGAGCATGGAAGGGACACAAACGCCCTTGCCAGCTTTGAGCCCATGCAGAAAGGTGCCTTTGATCATGGAATGAACAAAAAGGGAACAGAGGAAAACATGTTTCTGACTCGACAGAGAGGAAAATGGTTCTGGACCAGTTAGTAATGAGCCACCCAAAAAAATCCTGAGACGTCGTTTTCAAGGCCAGGGAGCTCAGAACCAGAAGCGTTGTGCTGCCGTCCAGACTAAGAACATGCATTTGCTACATGATGTTTGTTTAATATATGTAAATCATGGAAGAGGTGCCACTTTCTAGTTAATTATTATTTTGATTATGACTATAAATAGTTTCTCGCCCTGTTTTGAGGATGAGCCTTGGGGGTCTAAAACGCTATAAAAAGCTCCACGCCAAGGGAGGAAAGTGTTGGTTTATCGATTTTCAAACTTGTAAGACTATCATTCCTATGGTACCTTGAAGCAATATATAGAGCTGAATGCTGGTTATACCCATTTCAAGAATTCTTATGTGTTTCCAAAATTACAGTCTGTGATTCTTTTCTTATGTACATGTGTTTCCAGTAATATTTTTTGCATTTTGTCTTCTTCATGTTGTAGATTTAGTGTATAATGACCAGGAATTCATATCCATATGCTCCTTCCATTGTCTGTAATATCCAACAAATTATTTCCTCCAAAATTGGCGTGGAATTCATCCCAGCGGTGCTCCACGCTAGCAGACTATCATTGTTCTACTTTTTCACCAGACCTTAAATACACCGACAGTAATTGAAGCACTATCTTGCTCTTGTAAGTATTTTCCTATACAAACTGCTTTGTCTCTTTGATTTTTTTGAATCCATAGCCCGATAGATCTTTATTTTCTTTCCAACCACCAATGTTTTATACTTATCTTGTAACAATATAAATCTGGCCTTGTTATGTATGTGTGAGAGATCCTTCTTTGAAATCGAAGGAGCCAACTCCCTTTTCTAAAGTGGTTCTGTTGTTACCTTGGGATCCACCTTCCTGCAACCTTTGGTGTGATTCTAGGTGCTAAAAAACTGGTGCCATTTCTAGGGATGAGGTTAAATACCATCCCAGGGTAGAATGACAAAGATCCAAAGGATAAAGGGTTTCTGTTGGAAAACAGAGGCTCCTACATGTGAAAAGGTTGTATCATTTTCCCTGGCAGCTCCATGTTAAAATTTCTGAAGGACAACTCCATTGGGGAGATCAGTGGCTGAAAAGATCAATACGAGGGGGAATTTTCAAAGCCTCTTGAAACTATGCCTTAGACTAGACTATCGAAGGTGAACAACGGTCGGGAATCCAGAAGAAAATGAATCTTTCACCAGGCGACTTTCATAAACCCGGGTTTCCAATACTACGACAACTCCACCAATGCCATTTTACTGAAAGTTAAATTTCCAAGGAGGTGTTGGTAGCTTCTGCGACATGCATAAATTCACTATAAATACATGGGTAGGCTTGAAGAAAAGGCAAGATAGTTGAGGCCCGAATTTATCCCTAATGTCTTGACTTTTATTGTAAATATTTCTTTCTCTTTTCTTAGGTTTGTTAGAATAACCTGTCATGGCTTATGCTTCCCCAAGAAAAGTCATGAGTTCAATCCTGTATATCCTTCCCCATGTACGGATAATATCTCTCCATCCTATACATCTGACTTTAACCTAGATCCTCCACCTGAATCCCCTGTTACTAAGAGGTCACCAAATGAGCCTCATGATGCAGTTTCTAAGAGAGATTTTTTTCCACAAGATCCTATTGCATCCAATACCCAAAGTCAATACATTCCTCTTCACCTACCTCAGATCCTTCACAACTTCCATGCAAAACATTATAAATACGTTCCTGAGTTTGATGGAGAATCTAAAAGTTGTACAGCTGAGAAACATTTATAGGATTTTGAGCATTTTTTTGATCTTTTTGAGATAGAGCATGATGATGTTTGTATGATCTCTTTTTCCCAATCTTTTAAAGGCCATGTCAAAAGATGTTTCAAAAATTAAAGCCGGAATCCATCAATACATCGGAAGAGTTTTCTTATTTGTTCTTGGATTTTTGGGGTGAAAAGAGATTTCTAAACTGGGTGCTCTCGAAGTTTTATTCTATGAGGAAACACGAGGGCGAAGCTATGTCAATTTTCAACAGACGATTTGTGCATTTCTATTGTGGCATGCCCAAGGAAATTCATCCCTTAGAAGGTGCCGTTAAGTTGCATTATGCATTCCCCCCCCCCCCCGATTTATCTCTATTTCTATTGGAGAGAAAATCGTAATTGTTACAAAATATGTTTGCTAATGCATTGGAGGTTGAAGAAAATTTTAGGCTATCAGGAAGGTTTCCAGACCAGGGTGGTAATATTGAAAACAACAGAAATTTGAACTGGGTAGAGTTGCATGAGACGAAAGAAGAATTTCCTTGGAAACCTGTGTCTTCCTCAAATATACAAAAAGAATATCACCACGGAGGAGGAAAGAATGGTATTTTTACAATTCCATCCCTATAGGATTGCAACCAGCCTATCGTGGATGGCGCGCATGATAGCCCCGAGCAATATTTTGGTGCACCCATATATGATGAATACAAAGATGATTATTGGGGTGGGATGCTCGAGAGGACTGATGCATATCTTATGAATCTTGGGTTTGACAGGGAAATATATGCAGTTCCTGAAATCAAAGCATCTCTCGGTATTTCGGGGCCGAACACCTCGTGTCAAGGAGAGGGGTTTTCCATTTTTGTTGAAGAAGGTGAATGCACCTTTACTGGGGTGACTCTAAAATATTAAAGTCTGGTTACCAAAGCACAAATCCAAGAACATGTTTCTTCATTCAAAGACTACTTACGAGGCTCTATGCATAGTTCCTTAGAAAACTAGCTGGACCATAGGCCCTTGGGGTTGGTTTTCAAACAATTCTCCCAAAATAATTGGACAAGAGACCCCTATGGGAAATATAGTGAGCTCGATGGTCACATACCCAGTCCTATGGAAGGGTTTCTCAACCCATACAACCACCAAAGAGCGGACGAAGACCATGGAGAAGAAGCTTCTCCGTACATACCAGGCCAAAGAAAGGAGCTGCCCAATTCTATAAAGGAGAGCAATGTCGATTTATTTGTAAGGAATAAAGACTTGAGCTGTGAAGGTCCGTACGTAAAAGCTGGAGCTGTGAGTACTGAAGAACCAAAGGAAATCTCCCAATGTCTTTTGGTACATTGCCTCCGCATAATGCTAGAAGATTGGCAGTTGGAACATTTGTGTCACATTAGGCGGATAGCCGAGAAATTCGGCAATCATAAGGGTTTCTATGATCCGGTAGCAGAATACATGGAGCAACTGGAAATTGGTAAAGTATGGTTAGATATTTATTGTAAATACCAATTTCTTTGTTATAACTCAGTGTCACTGGGTCCTCTAGTAGTGTTCTCTGCACTACACAAGAAGAAATGGAATTTATGGGACCATTTGCTTGGCTAGCTTCACCAGAAGTCAGATATTACTTAAAATGAAGAATGAGATCCAGTAGTTAGATAGGTAGAGATGAATATGCTCTGTATGATGAGAATTTCCTTTTAAGCAGGTTTTCTAAATGCCCGCAAAGATCAATTTCACTGGATCAAAGTGCTCATTAGTTTTTTTGTTTTCTGATCCACGAAATAGGTTAAATAACGCAGTATTCCATGGTATGGATCTCGATGAGGAAGGATCTACAGTGGGTAGCACCTTCACCGATGGGACTAGCATGAGATAAGTGGCCCCATAAACTAACAAAATATTACGGTTATGTACATGTGGACAATGGATATGGAGGGTGTTCAGATCGAACGGTTGAGAATATTTCAGATCTGTAAAGATCAAATTAAGGTCATTCTGAAGGTGGAAAGGATGCCCTCATGTGTGATCTACCTTCTTGACATGTAATTGAGTTCTCCTACGCTATTTTTGGCATGCCTACAAGTGAAAATCATCCCCATAGAAGCGCCAGGTCTCCCAAAACAAAAGGTCTGTCGTATGGCTTGCATGTGAAATCAGAAGGATATCATGAATTTATAAGATATGGAGCAGTGAATATGATCCCCACATGAAGCAGGGGAGATGCAGTAGAAAGGAACTATTTTGACATCATCGTCAGCATGAACAAAAGGGAAAGAAAACGTCAAGTCCATATGCCTTGAAGCATATGGTCGACAAGGGGGGATAATGCCAGAAGTATTTTGTGTAGCCAATAATGAAATTTCACAGCAGATAAGGAGGAATGACTAGACCTCCAGTGGGAAATAGAGATCCAAATCCCACATTCTTGCTCATGCTATCATCATGATAATAAATGGTGAGGTGTTTGAAAATGATGACGCATCATCCCCATGTCTGTTCTCTAACCCTATATAAACACCACACTTTTGAGCCACGGAGGTGCAGAGGATGAGCAAAGGTGGAAGGAAAATTCAAAATTTCAGTTTGCTGGGAGTTCTGAGAATTTTAGAAGATATATATGATGGTTGTCTAGTTTGAAAATATTATATGCCAAGGTGTTTTGTTGATTAGAAAACATAGCTCTGCATTCCTGCACTCCCATGATCATTTCCCCAAGGATGCTTCAACCATCAGGGAAGATAAGTTCATTGTATTAGAGGATACATCCAGTTTCAGTGAGGTCATGATAAATACATTCATCATATTAGATGAACCATTGCAAGCCGGTGAAGGAATTACTATCTTAACAAAAGACCATACCTTTGATGACGTTGTTCCTAGGATTTCATGTCTCATGGGTGTCCCTCCAGAACCCCCAGATGTTGTTGTTACCTCCAAAGCCTCGACACATGATGATAGTCGCTAGCAGTTCTCTGTTGGACTGAATGCTCATAACAGAGCATAAGGGGTCCAAAGTATTCATCATTTCTTTCATGCATCCCATCTTCCAAATTTTTTTGAGGTGGTGAGGAGGTCAAAGACACACCCCACCATATTTATCGTAGGAGAACGCTCCTCATGAGAGGTGAGGAGTACAAGAATGAAAATCCACTGTAGAGGCTTGTTACTGCCAGAAGCAATGTGACCCTTCTTCAAGTCCCCTTGTATAACAGTGTTACCAGGAGAGGGGAGAGTTGTGAGCAAGGCTGAGCATGGAAGGGACACAAACTCCCTTTCTAGCTTTGATCCCATGCAGAAAGGTTCCTTTGATCATGGAATGAACACAAGGGGAAAGGAGGAAAACATGTTTTTGACTCAATACAGAGGAAAATGGTTCAGGAAAGGTCAGTAATGAGCCACCCAAAAAAATTTTGAGACATCATTTTCAAGGCCAGCGAGCTCAGAACTAGAAGTGTCGCACTGTCGTCCAGACCAAGAATGCACATTTGCTCCATGATGTTTGTTTAATATATGTAAATCATGGTAGAGGTGCCACTTTCTAGTTAATTAGTATTTTGATTATGACTGTAAACAGTTTCTTGCCCTGTTTTGAGGATTAGCCTCGAGGGTCTGAAATGCTATAAAAATATCCCCGCCGAGGGAGGCAAGTGTTGGTTTATCGATTTTCAAACTTGTAAGACTATCGTGCCTATGGTACCTTAAAGCAATATACAGAGACGAATACTAGTTATACCCATTTCAAGAATTCTTGTGTGTTTCCAAAATTACAGTTTATGATTCATTTCTTATGTGCATGTGTTTCCAGTAATCTTTTTTGCATTCTGTCTTCTTCATGTCATAGACTTAGTGTATAATGACCAGGAATTCATATCCATATGCTCCTTCCATTGTCTATGATATCCACCAAATTATTTCCTACAAAAATGGTGTGGAAATCATCCCAGCGGTGCTCCACGCTAGCAGACTGTCATCGTTCTAATTTTTCACCAAACCTTAAATACACCTACAGTAATTGAAGCACTATCTTGCTCTTGTAAGTATTTTCCTATACAAACTGCTTTGTCTCTTTGAGTTTTTTGAATCCATAGCCCGATAGATCTTTATTTTCTTTCCAACCACCAATGTTTGATACTTATCTTGTAACAATATAAATCTATCCTTGTTATGTATGTGTGAGAGATCCCTCTCTGAAATCAGAGGATCCAAATCCCTTTTCTAAGTGGTTTTGTTGTTACCTCGGGATCCACCTTCATGCAACCTTTGGTGTGATTCTAGGTGCTAACAAACTGGTGTCATTGTCGAGGATGAGGTTAAAGACCATCCCAGGGTAGAATGACAAAGATCCAAAGGATAAAGGGTTTCTATGGGAAAACAGATGCTCCTACATGTGAAAAGGTTGTATCATTTTCCCTGGCGAATCCATGTTAAAATTTTTGAAGGATGACTTCACTGGGGAGATCAGCGACTGAAAATACCGGTACGGGGAGGAAGTTTCAAATTTTCTTGAAACTATGGCCATAGACTAGACTGTCGAAGGTGAAAGGCGGTCAGGAATCATAAGAAAATGAATCTTTCACCTGACAACTTTCATAAACCCGTGTTTCCAATACTGCAACAACTCCACCAATGCCGTGGTACTGAAAGTTAAATTTCCAAGGAGGTGTTCGTAGCTTCCGTGATGTGTGTAAATTCACTATAAAGGCATGGGTAGAATTGAAGAAAAGGCAAGATACTTGAGACCCGACTTTATCCCTAATGTCTTGACTTTTCTTGTAAATGTTTCTTTCTCTTTTCCTAGGTTTGTTAGAATAATCTATCATGGCTTACGTTTCCCTAAGAAAATTCATGAGTTCACTCCTGTAGATCCTTCCCTACGTATGGAGAATATCTCTCCATTTTGTACATCTGACTTTAGCCTAGATCCTCCACCTGAACCCCCTGATACTAAGAGGTCGCCAGATGAGCCTCATGATGCAGTTTCTGAGAGAGATTTTTTTTCCACAAGATCCTATTGCAACCAATACCCAAATTCAATACATTCCTCTTCGCCTGCCTCAGATCCTTCATGAATTCCCTACAAAACATTATAAATACCTTCCTGAGTTTGATGGAGAATCTGAAAGTTGTACAACTGAGAAACATTTACAGGATTTTGAGCATTTTCTTGATCTTTTTGAGATAGAGCTATTAATTCTTGCACATGATCTAGGAACTAAGAATAAATCTCATGAAAGAATAATTAACAAATACTCATGAATTGGTGTTAATCAGAACCAAAATGGTTTCCTTTCTGTATATTCAATAATCAATGAATAGTTACAATACCAATGTCAAGCAATGGCTTAACTCCATGAAGAATTCAAATACCTAAGGAGACAATTTGAATTCAGTGAGTGAGTCTGGCTTAACTGACTCTCAACCATTGGTTCACACTCAGTTAACCACTTGACCAAAACCCTAATTGATTCACCAAACCCTAACTGAAATCAGAGTGCAATAAATGACTGAATCTCAACTGAAGGAGATCAAACACATGTCATAGAAAGCCAACCATCAAGTGCTAGTGCTCCATGACTTCAATGAACCCCGATGAGGTTAACTGAAGCTGAACTGATCATCAGAAGTTGGTGGAGGTGCCCTGTTGACTCCAGATCATTAAATAATAATAAATAATCATTAAATAATATATTTAATGAGAGGAGGTGCCTTAACTGACTGGTTGAATTGATTGTAACCACCAGTTATCAATTAGGTGCATTAATATCACTCAGATCACCCCCGGAGTGCTCCAGTTAGCCTCCTTGACTGTAGGTAGGCGTGGGTGTGACTGGATGATGGTAATTAATGCTCCACTGATGTCAATTAATGTCAATTATACTTCGGATAGTGGTTTAACTAGGCCAATTTGAACAAAAAGAGTGTGTATGGTGGTAAATGTCTCCAACACCCCCGCTTAAGCTATACTCAGGAAGAGTTAGAAAACATAGATGCATAAAAATGGTAGGGCCCCAGAAACAAAGGCCATAGGTATCCCTGTACAATAAATTAACTGCTTAATATAACCAAGGAAACAGGGAAAACCTCATGGGAAAAATACCCCCCCTCAAACTAAGCAGTAAATCAAGAATTGGTTCTTCTATGCAGCAGCATCCTGAGACTGTGCATGTGAACCTCTGAATCCAAACTAAATGAATATGTCTAGAGGAATCTTCCACTTTGGAAGAAGAACAATGCACTCAACTGAATCAGAAATATAAACAGCAGCATGGTGAAAACTAGACCCATGTAGAGTAGTTGAAATCATCTGAAGAGAGAGCAAAGGTTCTTGAGGATTTGAACCATGTGTGGAACACTCAAGAAACTGATATGTTGCATATTTGAATGGCAAACCATGAGTGGTAAAATCAGCCCCAAATATTAGGAGAAAGTGTCCAAGCAAATGCAGAATGTCTTCCTCTTTACTTGTTCTGTGAGGAGATGAGCATGCGACCAAAGGTAGAGAATCCCTGGGACTCTGGAGAGCGAATGCTTGAGCTCCATAATCTGATATAGCTTCTGAAATATCTAATGAATCACAAAATAAAATATCAGCAACCTCATAATAGGAAACTAACACCAAATCCCCATCAGCGAAATTGAAGAAGAACTGCGGTACTTGATTTTTCACACCGGAATCGGTGAGAGCAGCTACAAGCATGGCTGAAATCTCTTGGATTTTAAAATATGAACAAAATAATATCAGATCAGAATGTAAATCAGATCTAAATAATTTCACAACAGATCCAAAACTATGAAATCAAATCAAATCCCCAGCAGCAGTTTTGTAGGAGACTTGCGGTACTTGTTTCTTCACACCGTTGATGAGAACAACTACAAGCAGTACTGAAGGTTTATGAACCTGAAATTTTGAACCAAGAAATATCAGATCAGATCCAAATAAGATCATATCAGATCCAATAAGGTTCATATCAGATCCAAAATTATGGTCAACCGAGACGGTGGATGCACAGTTGTCTTTTTCTTCAAAATTCTGAAGTTTGGTGCATGCAATCCTGCAGGATTTTGCTGGAAAATATAGATCATGTGGAGTGAATGGATCACTCTGGTAATCTGATATTTCTTCCAAAATATCCAATTTTTTACATATTTTCACACCAGCAGCAACATTAGAGGGAGAAAAATCGAATTTCTCTTCACTTTCGAAAGCAATTACTGGTAAATTTTGCACAGAATTCAAAGGAAAATCACCGGTGAATGTTTGCATGGAAGTGCAGCAGTATTTTTCTTCAATATTAGAGATTTGAATGTCTTATTCTGTTTCAGCAATATGATAAGATGAGATATCAGATATCTCATGAACTTCCGGAGCATCAAGAGAAGGAGTCACTGCATGGAGACTTTCTTCAATTTGAATTGAATGTGTAGAAGATTCTGCTTCATCTTCATCTTGAACAACTTCATCAAAGAGAGTAGAGGCCGAGACTTTTGCGTAAAGAACTCTTGTGGTGCTGGCTGTGATCTCCAAGGTACTATTATGATCCTCATTGTGCTTTCCAAAGGTTCTGTCCAATATTGTCCAGACTTCCTTTGGGTATTTAGCAGAACCAATAATAAGGTAGTACAAGCTAGGAGAAAGGGCCAAACATATTGCTCCAAAAGATCTATCACCGTCATTTAGCCAGTCATTATCATTCTCATAAGACTCTTTTCCAAGTCCAATAGACACCTCATAGAGACCTCATCTCTTCAGATATGCAATCATCTTCAACTTCCATTCCGAATAGCTTGTGAATGGGGTGAGAAGAGGGATTGATAAGTCCATTCGAAGTTGTACCTGTTAAGACCTAGAAATCAAAACAAAAGGGGAACCATAAGGTTGGATAGCCTACACATTCTAGGCTTTCATCACACCCAGCATAGTCAATCAAGCAAGCTTGATCAACAAGTTCTTTACTTGGGATATTGAGTGGTAAGCCTTGGCTTCTGGTGCAGTGCTGGATTTTTGAGCTATTGCTCAAATTTCATGGAGAAATATGTCAAAAAGCTTGTTTTTGAGAGATAGATCTTCGATCCGTCGTATGCTCTGATACCATATTAATTCTTGCACATGATCTAGGAACTAATAATCAATCTTATGAAAGAATAATTAACAAATACTCATGAATTGGTGTTAATCGGAACCAGAATGGTTTCCTTTCTATATATTCAATAATCAATTAATAGTTACAATACCAATGTCAAGCAATAGCTTAAATCCATGAAGAATTCAAATACCTAAGGAGACAATTCGAATTCAATAAGTTAGTCTGGCTTAACTGACTCTCAACCATTGGTTCACACTCAGTTAACCACTTGACCAAAACCCTAATTGACTCACCAAACCCTAACTAAAGTCGAAGTGCAATAAATGACTAAATCTCAACTGAAGGAGATCAAACACATGTCATAGCAAGCCAACCATCAAGTGCTAGTGCTCCATGACTTCAATGAACCCCGATGAGGTTAACTGAAGCTGAACTGATCATCAGAAGTTGGTGGAGGTGCCCTGTTGACTCCAGATCATTAAATAATAATAAATAATCATTAAATAATATATTTAATGAGAGGAGGCACCTTAACTGACTGGTTGAACTGATTGTAACCACCAGTTAGCAATTAGGTGCATTAATATCACTCAAATCACCCCCTGAGTGCTCCAGTTAGCATCCTTGACTGTAGGTAGGCATGGGTGTGACTAGATGATGGAAATTAATGCTCCACTGATGTCAATTAATGCCAATTATACTTAGGATAGTGGTTTAACTAGGCCAATTTGACCAAAAAGAGTGTGTATGGTGGTAAATGTCTCCAACAAGAGCATGATGATTTTTGTATGATATCTTTTTCCCAATCTTTGCAAGGCCATGTCAAAAGATGTTTCAAAAATTTACAGCGGGAATCCATCAATACTTGAGAAGAGTTTTCTTATTTGTTCCTGGATTTTTGGGGTGAAAAGAGATATTTAAACTGGGTTCTCTCAAGGTTTTATTCTATGAGGAAACGCAAGGGAAAAGCTACGTCAAGTTTCAACAGATGGTTTGCGAGTTTCTATTATGGCATGCCCAAGGAAATTTAGCCCTTAGAAGGCACTACGAAGCTGCATTATGCATCTATTTTCCCCCCCGATTTGTCTCTATTTCTATTGGAGAGAAAATTGTAATCATTACAGAATATTTTTACTGATGCGTTGGAGGTCAAAGAAAATTTTACGCTATCGGGAAGGTTTCCAGACCAGGGAAGTAATATTGAAAATGACAAAGATTTGAACTAGGTAGAGCTTCCTGAGACAAAACAAGAATTTCCTTGGCAACTTGTGTCTTCCTCAATTATACAAAACGAAGATCATCACGGAGGAGGAAAGGTTGGCAGTTTTACCATTCCATCCCTATAGGATTGCAACCAGCCTATTGCAGATGGCGTGCATGATAGCCCTGAGCAATATTTTGGCACACCCATATATGATGAATACGAAGATGATTACTGGGGTGGGATGCTCGAGAAGACTGATGCATATCTTATAAATTTTGGGCCTGACAGGGAAATAGACGCGGTTCCTAAAATCAAAGCATCTCTTGGTATTTCAGGGCCGAACACCTCATATCAAGGTGAGGGGTTTTCCATTTTGTTGAAGAAGGTGAATGCACCTTTATTGGGGCGACTCTGAAAGATGAAAGTCTAGTTACCGAATCCCAAATACAAGAACACGTTTCTTCATTCAAAGACTACTTGCGAGGCTCTATGCATAGTTCCTTAGAAAACTAGTTTGACCATAGGCCCATGGTGTTGGTTTTCAAACAATTCTCCCAAAATAATTGGATGAGAGACCCCTATGGGAAATATAGTGAGCTTGATGGTTGCATCCTTGATCATATGGAATGGTTTATCGACCCATAAAACCACCGAAGAGTGGATGAAGATCATGGAGAAGAATCTTCTCCGTACATCCCAGGCCAAAGAACGGAGCTGCCCGATTCTATAGAGGAGCGCAATGTCGCTTTCTTTGCGACACTTGCAAGGAATCAAGACTTAATCCCTGAAGGTCCTTACGTAAAATATGAAGCTGCGAGTACTGAAGAACCAAATGAAATATCCCAATGCCTTTTGGTACGTCGCCTCCGCATAATGCTAGAATATTGGCAGTTGGAACATTTGTGTCACATCAGGAGGATAGCCGAGAGATTCGACAGTCATCAGTGTTTCTATGATCCGATAGTAGAATACATGGAGCATATGGAAATTGGTAAAGCATGGTTAGATATTTATTGTAAATACCAATTTCTTTGTTATAACTCAGTGTCACTGGGTCCTCTAGTAGTGTTCTCCACACTACACAAGAAGAAATGGAATTTATGGGACCATTTGCTTGGTTGACTTCACCAAAATTCAGATATTACTTAAGAAGAAGAATGAGATCCAGGTAGGGCAGAGCGACTGCAGCCTCAAAACACGCATAAAATTCCAGTCTCGAGGTAGCCGAAAAATCATGTTAAAAAGGAGAGAGTTTCTATGGCAAGGATCTAAAGGCAAGTTAGATCGATGGACAAAATGCTTTTCATGAATACTACATGCACGATCAAAACTACCCTTTGCATTTCCATGAAATGACACTAAAGGGAACGTAAGTTCTAAGGGCCACAATCGACAAGAGACAGATCAACGGGCGAGATCGATTTCGCTGGATCAAAGTGCTCGTTGGGTTTTCTGCCTTCTGATCCATGAAATAGGTTAAATAACACAGCATTCAACGTTCTAGATCTCATTGAGGCAAGATCTACGGTGGGTAGCGCCTTCTCCGATGGGACTAGCATGAGATAAGTGGCCCCATAAACTGACAAAATATTACGGTTCTGTACATGTGGACGATGGATATGGAGGGTGTTCAAATCGAATGGTTGAGAATATTCAGGATCTGTAAAGATCAAATTAAGGTTGGTCTGAAGGCGGAAAGGATGCCCTCATGTGTGATCTACCTTCCTGACAGGTAATTGAGTTCTCCTATGCCATTTGTGGCATGCCTATAAGTGAAAATCATCCCCACGGCACTGCCATCTCTCCCAAAACCAAAGGTCTATCGTATGGCTTGCGTGTGAAATCAAAAGGATATCATTAAGGTCTAAGATATGGTGTAGCGAATATGATCCCCACACGAAGCAAGGGAGACGCAGCAGAAAAGAACTATTCTAGTATCATCGTCAGCATGAACGAAAGAGAAAGAAAATGTCAAGTCCATATGCCTTGAACTGTATGGTTAACAAGGCGGGATAACGCCAGAAGTATTTTTTGCAGCCAATAATAAAATGTTGCAGCAAATAAGGAGGCATGACTAGATCTCCAGCGGGAAATAGAGATCCAAATCCCATGTTCCCGCTCGTGCTATCATCATGATAATCAGCGGTGAGGCATGCAAAAATGATGACATGTCATCCCCATGTCCATTCTATAATCCTATATAAATGCCACACTTCTGAGCCATGGAGGTGCAGAGGATGAGAAAAGGTGGAAGGAAACTTCGAAATGTCAGTTTGCTGGGAGTTCTAAGAATTCTAGAAGAGATCTGTGATGGTCATCTGGTTTGAAAAACTTGGCTTCCAAGGTGTGCTATTGATTGGAAAACATAGCTCCACATTCTTGCAATCCCATGATCATTTCACCAAGGATTCTTCAACCATAGGGGAAGAGACGTTCATTATATTAGAGGATCCATCTGGTTTCAGCGAGGTCAGGATAAAGACGTTCATCATATTAGATGAACTTCTGGAGGCCAGTGAAGGAATTACTATGTTAACAGAAGACCAGACCTTTGACGATGTTGTTCCTGGGATTTCATGTCCCGTGGGTGTCCCTCTAGAATCCCCGAATGCAATTGTTGCCTCCAAAGCCTCGGCACATGATGATAGTTTCTAGCAGCACTCTGTTGGAGTCAATGCTCATACTGGAGCATCAAGGGTCCAAATTATTCATCATCACTTTCATTCATACCATTTTCCAACTGTTTCTGAGGTGTTGAGGATGTTGAAGACACACCCCACCGTATTTTCCGTAGGAGAACCCTCCTCATGGGAGGTGAGGAGTACAAGAATGAAATGCCACTGTAGCGGCTTGCTACTGCTAGAAACAATGTGGCCCTTCTTCAAGTCCCCTTGTATAACAATGTTACCAGAAGAGGGGGGAGATGTGAGGAAGGATGAGCACGGAAGGGACACAAACTCCATTGCTAGCTTTGAGCCCATGCAGAAAGGTTCCTTTGAGCACAGAATGAACACAAATGGAAAGGAGGAAAACACATTGTTGGCTCGATAGACAGGAAAATGGTTCGGGCCCAGTTAGTAATGATCCACCCAAAAACATCCCGAGACGTCATTTTCAAGGACAACGAGCTCAGAACTAGAAGCATCGTGCTGTCGTCCAGACCAAGCATGCACATTTGCTCAATGATGTTTGTTTAATATATGTAAATTGTGGTAGATGTGCCACTTTCTAGTTAGTTAGTATTTGTATTATGACTGTAAACAATTTCTCGCCCTGTTTCGAGGATTAGCCTCGGGGGTCTCAAACTCTATAAAAAGATCCCTGCTGAGGGAGGAAAGGGTTGGTTGATCTATTTTCAAACTTGTAAGACTATCGTGTCTACGATACGTTGAAGCAATATACATATCCAAATGCTGGTTATACCCATTTCAAGAATTATTGTGTGTTTCCAAAATTACAGTCTGTGATTCTTTTCTTATGTGCATGTGTTTCCAGTAATATTTTTTGCATTCTATACTTTTCATGTCGTAGACTTAGTGTATAATGACCAGGAATTCATATCCATATGCTCCTGCCATTTCTGCGATATCCACCATATTATTTCTCCAAAACTGGCTTGGAATTCATCCCACTTGTGCTCCACGCTAGCACACTATCATCGTGCTAAGTTTTCACCAGACCTTAAATACAACGACAGTAATCGAAGCACTATCTCACTCTTGTAAGTGTTTTCCTATGCAACTGCTCTGTGTATTTGAGTTTTTTGACTCCATAGCCCGATAGATATTTCTTTTTTTTCCAACCACCAATGTTTGATACTTATCTTGTGACAATATAAATATGGACTTGTTATGTATGTGTGAGAGATCCCTCTCTGAAATCAGAGGATCCAACTCCCTTTTCTAAAGTGGTTCTGTTGTTACCTTGAGATCCGCCTTCCTACAACCTTGGGTGCGATTCTAGGTGCTAACAACCGCCGTTAAATATTTTACCTCGCACACATCCAGATTTATCTGCCATCATAAAAGAAATTGGAATGTAGTATGAATCAATTAATGCATGCCCGATGACCATATTATATATTATAAACAACATGAATTTGAAACAAAATGTCTAGAATGTCATATCAGTAGATATCAAACAGATCAAGTAACAAAAAAGGTTTCTCACAAGGTTCTTAGTTATATTCCCATTATTCCACATTTGTAACGATTCTTTAGGTACAAAAACATAGAACAATTTATGGATTACCATGCACATAATAGAATTCAAGATGAAATTCTTCGAATGTCTACAATTGGTTTTGCATTTAGAGATATGTAGGAAAAATGACCACACTTTAAAGAAGAACCTCGTAAGGTTAGGCTTTCTGTGGAAGCAGATGGTGTTAATCCATATGCAAATAAGATATCTATTTACTTGGTGTGGCCTATTTTTGTTATCAACAATAACATTCCTCCATGGTTGTCAATAAAGAGGGAGCATATAATTTTGGCACCGATTATTTCAGGTATGTGTATTCAACAATATTTTTTTTAATGTAGTGGCTTCTAATTTGTCGTATTTTGTTGCATAATGTCATATATTTTTGTTCGTTTACTCTTGTGTATTATTTATATATCTCAATGGTTGTAATAATTATTTATTTTATATGTTCAAATCAATCGGGTAAGTACCAAGTTAAAGATATGAATGCATATATCGAGTCTCTTATTGACGAACTACTAAAGCTATGGAATGGCATCACTATGTATGATGTATCTAGTCCAAAACGATAAAGACAATTTAAATTCCATGCAATTCTTGTATGAATAGTACATGATTCCCTATGGTTAAGTCAATAGTATTTAATTTTATGAAGTTGATGTATTATGCATGCATGTTTTTTAAATAATCCATTCATTTTATATAATTATAATTGACAATGCTAATTCATTGACTCTTTATGTAGGTCTTCAAACAAAGGTAAAATTTACATGTCTAGTTTGTGGTCCTAAGATAAAATCCCTTCATTCAAAAAGTTTATGGAAGGAGGTGTTTGATGAGTATAGGCATTTCCTCTGTAAGAATCATAGGTATTGAACTACCGAAAAACATTTATTATATTATATGGAAGTTGCAATATAATAAAATTCATCAAGGTATGTACAGATCAAATTGTCTATCTATCATCACATATGAAATGTTTTGAATCTTTTTTAATTATGTGTTCTTTACTTTAATTGACATTGACTTCTGTAAATTATTTATAAACTTTGATTCATGATGGTTGTCGTGATCTTGAAGGAATTAATTGGATTCCACGAGGAATGAAAAGTTATCCCAAAAAATTAAATAGGTTTTCGTACTATGAGTGACCTACAA